>SJXQ01008277.1:176393-291191 GCA_006408695.1 Aepyceros melampus | reverse complement strand
CTTTCCTTTTCTCCTTTGCTTTTCGCCTCTCTTCTTTTCACAGCTATTTGTAAGGCCTCCCCAGACAGCCATTTTGCTTTTTTGCATTTCTTTGCCATGGGGATGGTCTTGATCCCTGTCTCCTGTACAATGTCACGAACCTCATTCCATAGGTCATCAGGCACTCTATCTATCAGATCCAGACCCTTAAATCTATTTCTCACTTCCACTGTATAATCATAAGGGATTTGATTTAGGTCATACCTGAATGGTCTAGTGGTGTTGCCCACTTTCTTCAATTTAAGTCTGAATTTGGCAATAAGGAGTTCATGATCTGAGCCACAGTCAGCTCCTGGTCTTGTCTTTGTTGACTGTATAGAGCTTCTCCATCTTTGGCTGCAAAGAATATAATCAATCTGATTTCGGTGTTGACCATCTGGTGATGTCCATGTGTAGAGTCTTCTCTTAACCTCCTATAGGCAAATCTTTTCCATTTCCTGGATGGAAGCACCTAGAATTGCACTATTTATTCTTTGCTTTAGGAATTTCCTGTCTCTCTAGGATGCCCCTTAACCAGCTCTGCCTCGGTGTTTTAATTTTTCTCCCTCTGCCAGTCAAGGTGGTCTTAGTCATGCATGCATCTGTCGCCCGTGCATGGCTCTGTTCCAAAGTGCTCCTGTTCTCGGGCCTGTCCTGCCAATACCTTTCTGAGCAGAGAGACAGCGTTCGGCTCACCCAGAACCCAACTCCAAGGCCTCAGAAATTTTCTGCTGAAAAGTCTCAGAAGTTCCGAGGACCAAAAATGTTTCAAATAAAAGCACTCTCAAAACAGGCAATCCAGAGAGTAGCTAATTCTTTCATTTGACCTAGAGGCTATCACCACCATTAGACTAGGTCTGCTCCTGTTGCTCTGTGAATGCCACAAGACTCGCCAAATCATGCTTGTGTAGTCTTTGGCTACCTTGAGCTAATACCTTAGAAAAGATACAGTTCTCAGCACTAGCTTAATATCCCATTGCTTTTTTAAAAAAATAAGCTGTCTATTTTAAGAATATATTTTCTTAGTCTTTTTCTTGGTGATAAGCTGGGAGTGGAAAAAATAGTCACACTTGAACATAATATCTTATTTCCTCGAGGCAGCTGGTTGCAAATTAAGCAGGAATATTGTAAAATAACAGGTGGATATTTACCCACAAACAACAGGGAACTGAGGAGATGGAGAAGAGCCTCAGTACAGAAGTTGTTAATGTCAATAAAAAAATGATTAGCGACTTGAGTTGCCTTCATGCAGTGGTTTTATCCTCATATTTTGCAGAAAAGCCCTAACCTGTTGTTTTCCACCTCTTCCTATATTTAAGGCAATTCACTCGTGTCTTCAGTTGTACTTGCACTTACTTTGAAGGCTTAGGAATAGTGACGATGTCACTGATCCCGTGTTATCCTCTCTCTGAGTCTTCTCTGCCTTTCCAGCCTGAGTTTGTCATTTCCGCTCTGTGCTCTGTCAGTACAGTTGCTCAGTCATGTACGACTCCTTGTGGCCCATGGACTATAGCCTGCCAAGTTTCTCTGTCCATGGAATTCCCTAGGCAAGAACACCATGCGCCCTCACTCCGTGCTTATTTCTATCATGGCACTGATTGTGGCAAGCGGTAATTATTGTTAATGTGTCTGTCTCCCTCACTGTTCGCTCTTCAAGGGCAGAGAAGCTGGCAGATGGAAATGCTCAACCTTGGATGAAGGATCAATATGTGAATGAATGAGTGAATGATGAAAGAGTGAGTTATTTTCTATTAGCAGCTGCGTTTCTGAGCTTCTCCCTATCACCATGGAGACCCTCAGAATTTGGTGTTAGGGTGAGCACCTCAGTTCAGCATACAGTCAAAGCACTGCTCTGTCCCATGATCTACGCTGAGTCTGTAGTTGCAAGTGGTAAGCAATCTGTCCTTACAGCCTTTTTCACGAGGGATGAAGGTGAATTCCCCCCTCACTTAGCAGTCCATGGGGCATGGCCAGCTGGCTTGTCACAACCACAGCCTGCAGTGAGGCTTGGCTGCATCTGCTCTGTGACTTGAAAGCTCCTGACCCTGTACTCCACGTCCCAGGGAGACCTGGAGCTGTTGGGTCATGGATGAAGGAGGCAGCCTTGGGAGATGAAAGGGTCGACTTTTCCAGCTGGCCCAAAAGAAGTTTGAAGTTCATAACTAACTTAGTACCTCACCCTAACAGACACTTACCGAATGTCTTAGGGTGAATGATTGAATGAATCCCAGCTCCAGACCGCTGACCTCATCTTAGACCAAAGCAAATTCATTCTCTCCCACAGAGCACTCCAGACCCCCTGATGCTTTTGCTGAATTCTTGGCTGTTATTAACTACAGGAAACTGTGTTCAACTTGCTCTGATATAATACAGGTTCCAATGTGCTTTATGTGGGGAATGATACTGGATATCAAGGAAGCCTGACTTTACCATGTAATTTCCCCTTGGGTCTCTCATGGACTCCACTCCGTGCAGGCGAATCTTAGAGAAGGTTATGTCAGGCCTCTTAATAGTTTAGAGAGCGAGTGAGGCCAAGAGATGTGGGATTTTGTTTGGTGTCTGACTGAGGGATACTGTGCAGCTCAGCAGGGTACATCACAGCCATGACGCAGGCCTAGCCTGGATCCCATGATCATTTTAGACTTTGGAACAGCTCTTCTGCTCAAAGTTCTCTTTGCTACAGAAAAATCTTTCTCTAAACTTGTCCTCTAGTTGTTTTCAACTCAAGGTTAGATGTTTTTGTGACATTTATTTATTTTTTTAAAAAGGGCGTCCTCTCTATTATTTAATGAGAATGGCATGTTTAACCAAAAACTTGTCTTGTTTGTGTTAGGCCTTGAAGAACACCAAATGAAAGGGAGAAAATCGTACCTTGGGGCAAGTAGCCCTGCAGATTTTCTCATAAGGTCAAGTTTTGTTAATTGACTGGCTCATTTATAGAGAGCCTGTGTACACAGCACCAGGCAGGAAATGGGGATACAGTGAGGGCTGGCTGTGGACTCAGCCCTCAAGGACGTCACTGTTTAATGCAGCAGATAAGGCATGTATATAAGTGAGTATTTTACAGAACAGGTCATAATTGGGGCCAAAGACGAATATAAAATACAATGGAATCACAGAGAAAACAGAGCTGTCTGCTGGAATAAACAGGGATGAGCCATGGAAGATACGGGCCTTGAAGGATGAGTAGAAATGGTAGGCAGGATGTTCCATGACAAAGTGGGAAAACAAGAATGTATGTTTTCATTTGGCTTAAGTTATAGTTTGATTGACCAGAGGGAAGAGGCAGAGAGAGAAAGACAGACGCACACACAGAGACAGGGTGAGAGAGAGAGAGAAACAGGGAGATAGAAATGAATCAATCTTACGCCCTGGGGCCAAAACTACTGGATTAAACCACCACAAAACCTGTCTAACTTCTGTTCTTCCAGTTATATGAGAAAATGTTTCCTTCTGTTTAGACCAGTTTGAGTTTGGATTTCTGTTAGTTGTTACAGAAATTATCCCAACTGATGATAAAATTTTATTGGAAAGAGAGATTGAAGCCAGAATGTTGAGGAATGTAGACAATATTTCAAATGCAATGTGGAGCCGTTTACACTTTTGCAGCTAAGGAATGAGGTAATTAAAAATTTAAGATTAATCCGGCAGATGTACATCGGCTAGTTTAGAAGAGGGAAGAGAATATCCATAAGGAGGTGGTACTCTCATTAAAAAAGTCTCCACAAGTGGAATTATAGTGATTAGAGAATCTAGTCTTCATCTTGCATCAAGTGAAATTTTGCATATGAAAATATAAAATGAATAAGGAGAGATCCTAGATAAGCAAACTTCTGTTTCATCCTCTTCATACTGTTTGTGGGTTCTCAAGGCAAGAATACTGAAGAGTTTGCCATTCCCTTCTCCAGGGGACCACGTTTTGTCAGAACTCTCCACCATGACCCATCCATCTTGGGTGGCCCTACACGACGTGGCTCATAGTTTCATTAAGTTACACAAAGCTGTGGTCTATTTGATCATTTTGGTTAGTTTTCTATGATTAATGCAAAGAGCCAACTCATTAGAAAAGACCCTGATGCTGGGAAAGATTGAGGGCAGGAGGAGAAGGGGGCCACAGAGGATGAGATGGTTGGATGGCATACCAACTCAATGGACATGAGTTTGAGCAAACTTCGGGAGATGGTGAAGGACAGGGAAGCCTGGTGTGCTGCAGTTCATGGGGTTGCAAAGAGTCGGATATGAGTGAGCAACTGAACAACAATAATGAGGATTAATGTAAGCTCCAATAAATTTAATTGCATTGGTATTTGCTACTTGTTTTAATTACTGAGAGGCTTGGAATGGGAGATTAAAACATATGTTTCCATAGGCAGTGTGAGGTCTACTAACTGAATAGACTGGTGATTTTAGATACCAATTCAGTAGACACTGAGGAAACAAACACATATCTGATTCTGAAAGGGCAAACAAAAGAAACGGATGATAGGTGGCTCAGACTGTAAAGAATCTGCCTGCAACACAGGGTTTGATCCATGGGTCAGGAAGATTCCCTGGAGGAGGAAATGGCAACACACTCCAGTATTCTTGCCTGAAGAATCCCATGGACAGAGGCGCTTGGAACACTACAGTCCATGGGATCACAGAGAATCAGATACAACTGAGCGACTAACACTTGCACTTCTCTTTCAAAGACACTTTTGGAAATATTTAAAATATAAAAGACTTTGATCTTTAATTTTTGTTGACTTATAGATATGACTTGAAAAAAAAGATTGTTCAGATTAAAAAAAAGGAATTGAATGAATGAATTAGAATGGGGAAACTATGCTTTTGAAGAGTGACAATTCAAAAGAAAAACATTGAATGTTGATAATATCTGTGAATGTTATCTGTGGTTGTGTGCTGAGAACTGGTATGCTATGTTCCCCCATGTTTGCTTTAATCTAATTTTAACCTAACAAGTTGTAAAAGTAGTATTTTCTATTCAAATAGGAGAGGGAAATATGGGACTGGGCTGCTCTGGGGACTTCCTAATAATGCCAAACCCATGTACCTCAGCTTGTCCTGTGTTGCTTTATTTCTAAACTTTTTATTTTTGAATGATTTTAGATATATAGTTAAGCTGCAAAATACTAACAGCATAGAGTCTCATATGCTTTTCACCCAGCTTTCTCTAATGTTTTTATCTTATATAACCATATAACAATTATTTAAACTAAGAATTTAATATCACAATAATCCTATTAGTTCAACTGCTAACTTTCTTTGAATTTCCCCAGTTCCTCCACTAGTGTTCTTTAGTTCCTTGAAAAGCCAGTCCAGGAACCTTGTTACACTTGTTGTCATGTCTCCTTTGTCCCTTGCAATCTATGAAAGTCCCTCAGTCTTCTTGTCTTTCACGACCTTGACACCTTAAAGAGAACTGGTAGCCTACAGACTTATCTTTCAGTTTGAGTTTGGTGTGTTGCCATGGTGAGATGGAAGTTGTGCCTTTTTGGCAAGAGTACTGCAGAAGTCATATTGTGTGTCTCACAGAGGACATCACATCAGAGTTCATTCATGGTATTCATGTGTCTCATTGCTGATCATGTTAACTTTGAACGTGTCATTAAAGTGTGGTCTGCCAGTCATCTCCATGGTAAAGCTACTGTTTTCCCCTCGGTGAAAAGTGCAAATGTTAGTTAGTTAGTGTCCTACTCTCTGTGATCCCATGGACTGTAATCTATCATGCTCCTCTTGTCCATGGGATTTTCCAGGCAGGAATACTGAAGTGAGTTGCCATTCCCTTCTCCAGGGGATCTTCCCGACCCAGGGATTGAACTCAGGTCCTCTGCATTGTCTGCCGATTCTTTTTTGAGGGAGATCTTTTGAGACAATGCACCTATTCTACTTCTTGAACTTTCACCCACAGATTTGAGCATCGAGTGGTGGATCTTGCCTGCAGCAGTTATTATTGTGTATTTTTGATCCTGACTTTTCTCTCCCCCTCATTCCTTCTGCATTATTACTTGAGATTCTGTTGTGAGGGATGATCTTGATTTTTGATAATTACCTGGTAAAATTTACCTATGACTTCTCAAGGAGCATTTGCACTGAAAGTAACATTATCATGAAATTTTTTTTTTTTTTGCTTATTGGAAGCACAATATAAATTCAATACAAAAAGCCAAAGATAACGCAGGTTAAAAAAATACCTCACAAACAACAATCTTAATATAGTAGAGTCCATCTTTTCACATATTTTGCTATATATCTATGCACACATATAAACAAAAGTAGATTATGCTGTGCATGCCAGTTTATAAACCTGCTTCTTTCCCTTGCTGGTTCAGTTCAGTTCAATTGCTCAGTCATTCTGCATTGTCTGCCGATTCTTTTTTGAGGGAGATCTTTTGAGACAATGCACCTATTCTACTTCTTGAACTTTCACCCACAGATTTGAGCATCGAGTGGTGGATCTTGCCTGCAGCAGTTATTATTGTGTATTTTTGATCCTGACTTTTCTCTCCCCCTCATTCCTTCTGCATTATTACTTGAGATTCTGTTGTGAGGGATGATCTTGATTTTTGATAATTACCTGGTAAAATTTACCTATGACTTCTCAAGGAGCATTTGCACTGAAAGTAACATTATCATGAAATTTTTTTTTTTTTTGCTTATTGGAAGCACAATATAAATTCAATACAAAAAGCCAAAGATAACGCAGGTTAAAAAAATACCTCACAAACAACAATCTTAATATAGTAGAGTCCATCTTTTCACATATTTTGCTATATATCTATGCACACATATAAACAAAAGTAGATTATGCTGTGCTGCCAGTTTATAAACCTGCTTCTTTCCCTTGCTGGTTCAGTTCAGTTCAATTGCTCAGTCATGTCCGACTCTTTGCGACTCCATGAACCACAGCACGCCAGGCCTCCCTGTCCATCACCAACTCCAGGAGTCCACCCAAACCATGTCCACTGAGTCAGTGATGCCATCTAACCATCTCATCCTCTGTCGTCCCCTTCTCCTCCTGCCCTCAATCTTTCCCAGCATCAGGGTCTTTTCAAATGAGTCAGCTCTTCGCATCAGGTGGCCAAAGTATTGGAGTTTCAGCTACAACATCTGTCCTTCCAATGAATACCCAGGACTGATCTCCTTTAGGATGGACTGGTTGGATCTCTTTGCAGTCCAAAGGACTCTCAAGAGTCTTCTCCAACACCACATTTCAAAAGCATCCATTCTTCGGTGCTCAGCTTTCTTTATAGTCCAAATCTCACATCCGTACATGACCACAGGAAAAACCATAGCCTTGACTAGATGGACCTTTGTTGGCAAAGTAATGTCTCTGCTTTTGAATATGCTGTCTAGGTTGGTCATAACTTTCCTTCCAAGGAGTAAGCGTCTTTTAATTTCATGGCTGCGTCATGAATATCTTTCTATAGCAGAATGTATATATTTCCCTAACATTTTTAAAGGACAGCTTAATATTCGTTATATGGATGTGTCATAATGTTTTAAAGGCATCACCTAGTACTAGTTTCATTGCATTTTAGCTTTCGCATTTTACAAACAGTGGTATACCTTGCAGCAGCATCTTTCAGCATCATGCTGCCGGCCGGCATTTCTATACTTGAGCTCATCTTTTTCTTTGTAACAGCCTCTGCAATGGCTATTACCTTTATTCCCATTTCACATCCAGGGTGTTGAAGTTCATTTAGTAATTTGTCCGAAGTTTCATTCAGCTCATTGGCGGAATCAGGGCCTGAATCCAGATTCTATTGATTTGAAGGATTGGCTCTTAACTGCTACACTACATTGATCTATTTAATTACTATCTTACTACCTTTTGAACCTAAAATTTCTATTTAAGAAGGTATGCACATTTTAAAGACTTTTGGTACATAGTATATAATTGGCTTCTAGAAAAGCCACTCATGTTTACTTCTGTTCCCCACACAGGGGTAGGTGTGTCTGCTTATGCGCAATACCTAAGTACACATAAGTGCATAGTGGCAATACTGGCTTTTATAGTTTCAAAAAGAAAAAAAAACCCTCTTTGTTAAGGAAAAGTGAAAAAGTGAAGTTCTCCGTCATGTCTGACTCTTTGTAACCCCATGGACTATAGTCTGCCAGGCGCCTCCATCCATAGGATTCCCCAGGCAAGAATACTGAAGTGAGTCGCCATTTCAAAGTTTTGATTTATTTATTCATGGCTGTACTGGGTCTTCATTGCTGTGTGGGTTTTTCTCTAGTTGTGGCAAGCAGGAGCTACTCTCTGGTGGTGGTGTGCAGGCTTCTCATTGAGATGGCTTCTCTTATTGTGGAGCACAGGCTTCAGGGTGCCAGGGCTTCAGCAGTTGGCGTGTGGGCTCAGTACTGCGACTCCAGGCTCTAGAGCACAAGCTCAACAGTCGTGGTGCACGGGCTTAGACGCTCCACAGCACGTGCCATCTTTCTGGATCAAGGACTGAGCCAGTGTCTTCTGAATTGGCAGGCAGATTCTTTACCACTGAGCCAGCATGGAAGCCCAAGGAAGTGTTTTAAAGAGGACTGTCCATTTAGAGGAACGTCTGGTGTGGTTGTTCTTGGCTTCCCAAACTTCTCCTTGGCTGCCTGATCCAGAATTCCAGGCTTAGAGGCGTGGAGCACAAAGAAGACGATTGTTGAGTAAGTCAGTGAGTGACGGAATGCTTAGATACACCTGCCTCTGCTGGTGGCCCCGGCTGGGCCCTTTCCTGCTGCACTGGCTTTAGAGGGAGCTCTCAGGGAGTGGCATTGCTTTTGGCTTGGCCTCGATGCAAGGAGGGACCTCGTCCACTTGAAGAGAAGATAATAAGCAAAGCCCAAGAGACAGCTTTTTCTTTCCCAGTCAATACTCAGATGTACAAAATTGTCTTATCTTCTTACAATAAATGTAATTTCTGACGCAACAGAAAGTTTTGAGTTGAGTCATTTCTGTGTACACTCAGTCTAATTCAGATACTTCTCAGCAAGTTCTGGTTTGTAATTCAGTCACGTTCAAATTAGAACCCCTCAGATTTTTTTCCTTCTTCCTCCTTGTTCTCCCTGGGGTGGATTCCAATCACTTAGATGTTTATGCAACTGCCTTGGTGATCTTGGACCAGGACACATCTGCCTCTTCGTTTTGACTTCGTCTCCGACTTTTGCTGCCCCTTCTCTACAGACACACCCTTGGATGACCCTGGGTTGTCTGTCAGGTCCCCCGGGCTTCTGGGCTCTTCTTGCTCAGATGCAGTCTTGCTGCTGCTGCTGCTGCTGCTGCTGCTAAGTCGCTTCAGTCGTGTCCGACCCTGTGTGACCCCAGGGCACAGGGGCAGCCCACCAGGCTCCCCCGTGCCTGGGATTCTCCAGGCAAGAACACTGGAGCGGGTTGCCACTTCCTTCTCCAGATGCAGTCTTATATGCACCTAAATGCTGTCTGACTCTCTGATCCAGACCTCGCACCTTCTTCAGATGAACTTTCCTCCTTCCAGCCTTAGCACTTCCTGTCGGCATCTGTAATTTTGTAGCTTTTTCTGTCCTCCCAGGAGCCCAAGGCATCCTTCTCGATAAATACATTTACAGCACAGAGCACAGAAAAAATATTTTCTCAAGTCACACGCTCTGATTTTGATTCAGAAAAATCTGCTCATTATACCTGTCACTGACTTTGAAATATAGGGAGCTATAGAGATATTGTTTCAGAGAGTCAATGGATAGATTTTTATCCATCCAATTCACACATAAATGCAGCTGCACGTTTCTCTCAGTTGGACTCATATTGTCGGCACAAATGTTCATTTTGATATATGAGTGCCTCCTTGGCATTCATGGATTTAACATTTCCAGTTTGAACTATTTGCAGATGACCCAGAAGATTTATGACGTATAGAGAGTTTGTTCTTCTGCTCAGGCGCAGATTTGAGTTGCATGCTGTCTGGCTGCAGTGACCCAGCAGTCACTGAGCTGATGTGTGAACTTTGCTGGTGGCCCGGCAACCCTCTCTTGCAGGTGTACTCTTTCCCTTCCTCTTTACAGACTCCATGATTTTCATTAAGCAGCTGATTACAATGTCTTCGTTCCTTTCACTGCATTTAACCGAGAAATTGTTATGTGCTGTGGCATAATTCATGGATCTAGGTGCTCAATAGGTACTCACGTGTATTCCTTAGGGAAACAACTTCGGGGCGGGGAGAGGGGTCAGCTTCTGCACTATGGATTACCCCCACTGTCAACACAGCCCTCCTTCCGCCTGGAATCCAGGTGTGCTTGCAGAAACGCCCCCAGGGGTGCAGGAATGCAGGGAGGCAGGAGAGGCCAGTCTGAGCCCCTGGGAGTGGCCAGACATCATTTAGTGCTTCTGTGCAAGGTGAGTTGGCAGTCTGGGAACCTCAAGCCTGGGCTTCTCCCCTCTGAAGCCAATAAAGTGCCCAGAAGCCTGAGCTGATAAAGTGAACAGATGAGAGGTTGCGGGGACAGCCTGCAGACTCCAGCCTCCCAACCAGGAAATTCTGGGTGGCCTGTGGCCAAGGCAGAGCTTCTCAGGTGGGTCAGTGGTAAAGAGTCCACCTGCCAATGCAGGAGTCACAGAAGACGGGGTTCCGTGCCTGGGTCAGAAAGATCCCTGGAGAAGGAAATGGCAACCTGCTTCAGTATGCCTGCCTGGTAAATCCCATGGGACAGACGAGCCTGACGGGCTACAGTCCGTGGGGTTACAAAAGAGTTGGACATGACTTAGCAACCAAACAAAACAACAACAACAATGGCCCCAACCAGCTTTCTGTTCATCGGGACTCCACCTTTGACTCTCACTCCTGGTTCCTAGAAGGTACCCAGGTATTTCAGTATAACAGGGTGTCTGGGAATTAGAAAGCCTATCTTCACTTAGAAACATCTTGAATGAAAAATTTGGGGAGATGACAACAGGGAGAGATGTCTACTCCCAGGTGTCCACAGAATGCTTTCTAGATCTGAACCAAGACAGCTGAGAAGAGTCTTAATGGAACCTGCCTGCAGTGGGGAGCAGACGCTGTGACCTGAGTTTGTCAGTGTTCCTCAGTGATTATATGCTGCTGAGAGAGGAGCTATTTTATTTTAAATATATAGTAGAGGGAGGGTGCGGAGAACAAAAATGTTTTGGCAATTAAAATACATGCTTCAAGGAACTGTTTCAAACCATATTTTCGGCTTCTCCTTTTAACTGAAAATATTAGAAATGGTTATGAATTCTCACTAATGTCATTTTCCCATACTCTGCTCTTGACCGTCTTTTGTTTTAAATTGAATTAGGCAAGCTGCTGATTCAGAACAACACCTAATTATTTTTGCAGTCCTTTCATTCTATAAACATTTATTAAGCACTTATTAGTTGCAGGGCACTGTGCCAAGTGTAAGCGGGAGGAAATCGAATGAATAAAATGAAGTCTCAGCCCCAGAGAGATTTGTGGTTCAGTAGGAGAGATATAAAATATGATTAAAAATAACAAATATTTAATACTGGGTAGAAACCATATGGATATGTGTGGGTCTTAAATGTAAATCTGCTGAGATACTTGGGTTGTGGAGTGAGAAGCTGAACTTGGATAATGCAAACAAAATGAACCTTCCTCACAGCTAGCAATGTGCCCCAGTGAAAGGAGCTTCTGAGAGTTTTTTCAAAGTCTGGTTGGAAGAATACCCTCCATATAAGAATAACATGGGGTGCTTGCTAAAAGGCACACAAGCCTCTCCATAGCCTGAAAGGGGATCTCCAAGGCAGGACCCGATGCTCTGCCCCTGCCTGTGGGTTTTTCCATAAAGTGGACTGTGGTGTCCTCTATTGTTCAGTCACTACGTCCTGTCTGTCCATGGGATTTCCTCTCAAGAATACTGGAGTGGCTGCCATTTGCTTCTCCAGGGCATCTTCATCTTCCTGACCCAGGGACCCACGTCTCCTGCATGAAGGAGGATTCTTTACCTCTGAGCCACGTGGGAAGCACTTTTTAGACCCATGTATTTGGGTATATGGGATTTGGCATGGCAAAAGGTCTGTAGGCATCTGGAAACAATGGTCTGAGCATTCTTATCAGGAAACAGCCCCTGAACTTTGTCTGGTATATAAAGATTTTAAAACTTAAGGTGCATCCCTTAAATCTCTAAATTGAATATAAATTTTTCTGAGCCCCCTCTACTTTGCTGGTGGAAGACCCTACCTCTGATTGCCTTTTCTCTGAGACTGCACAGAAATGGAGTTTATTAGGGGCTCACCGGGCAGAGGAGGATGGCCATTGGTCCATGTGCTGTCCCTGTGACTCCTCCCTGCTTGGGGCTCATCTCCTGGGTGTTTATACTGGGAGTTCATGCATATTTTCCTCCCAACTGCTTGGGGTTCCACTACTCGCTGAGCTCTCAGACTGTCTCTCTTCTACAGGCATACTGTGATGTAGGAGTGATGTATGAAGAAGGGCCTGTCTCTACACATGCATGAATTCCCTACCCCCTGAACAACTCACATCCAAAGAAAAAAGCCTTCTTCTCTTGCTCCTCAGCTCTCATCTCCAGAATGTTGAGTCTTGCTGCCTCAGCCTAAAACATATTAAGCAATTTTCTCCTTCTCCAAATCTCATCAACCCCTCTATATTGAGGGGAGATAGCAGAGCAGTTTCTCTTCCTGAATGAAATATACAAGACCTGAGACATTCAGAAGTACAGTTCTCTCGTCTTTGAGGGACTAGGACTGAGCTGGGAGGGGTTAGGAAAAGGAGATGCAAATATCAGTAAATTTCTTTTGTAATAACACAACCATTTGTTTCCTTCTGTACCAGTTCCTGCAAGGGAATGCCCCAGCTGCTTCCTGGTTGACCTGAGTCCATCCTTCTTTAGAAACTAACTAGTTCTCTTGCTGCAGACAAAAATTAGGAAGGGATGAGCCCTGCAGAAACAGTGGATGTCCATACACTATTTGAAGAACTATATTGGAATCTTAGTCTTTTCAAGTGAAATCTATTTTTTTCTTGCCCATTGTTCTCTAGTGTTATTTGGATATGACAAGGTAGTTCCAGACCGAACACTGAAGGGCTTTGCACTTAGGAGTCTGGACTGGACTGTATTTTCTAAGCAACAGAGAGCTTTGTGCAGGAAGTGAGACAAGTGGACTTTTATACTGGGTAACTAACTCAGGCAGCAGTGAGGAGGATGGATTAAAAGAAGAATCTGGAGGTGGGAGCCTGTTGTTAGCGACTGCAACAATTTACACAATCCTGGTTCAGATTCTTTATGCACATCCCTGCCTATCTCTCTAGATTGTGATCTCCTCAAAGATAGGGATTATAAGGTTCAATTTTTATTTCCTCCTCCCCCAACCCCTTAAAGTCTCAAATATATTTTCACATTTTTGACACAATGCATATTGATTGAATTAGATTGCCCCCAAATGAGCTCTTTGAATAAGAACACTGAAAAATAGAGAATCTCCATTTTCACAAAATTATCACAGTGGTATACTGTTGGGGTGAAAGGAGGGCCCTTTATTTTGGCAGTAAAATTGATGACAGCTGTAAAGCTTTCTTCCCCTCCCCTTCCTACTAGCACCTAGAAACTAATTCTCTACTCTGTTTTATAATATATATTCATGACAATAGAATATTAAATCCACATTCCAAAGTAGTAAATATTATAAACCACATTTTTACATGGTATTGCATAGCCACTGTCTTTTGTAGCAATTTGGCATGGAATTACAAGTAGTGTGCATTAAATCTCATATGCTCTTTAATTTTTTTATCTCTGCATTTGTATGCATATATTTTATAATCATTCTTTCTGGTAATAAACCCCACAGGATTTTAAATTGAACTGAAGTCCCAGATGCTTTAAAAGAATTTATGTTGCATAATTGTACTGGTTTGCCTGAAAACAAACAATAATGTATGACTTAAATATTCTGCCCAGGAGGAGAGTCAAACTCTTCCTTAAAATTCCCTGCCTTCCTATTGACTTGTGAGAAAGATCCCACAAGCCAAAGTGAGTATAAAAATGATGGGGCAGAGGAAAGACAGACAGTAGTGGCTTTTTGACAATTCCACTGGCTAGAACCACATGCATATTTCAAGTGAAAATATTTGTGAATTAGCTATAGAACTTACTCCCCAGCTGGGGGTGAGGGGATTAGTGTATTGACACAAATGTTTATGGAAGGCAAAGGAGGAGAACTGTTCTTCTAGTGGGAATATCTGAGTGGGCCAAGGTAGAAGAAATGTTTGCACTTTTGAATTTGTTATCTATTGTTGTACAACAAATTATACCTAAACACAGCAGCTTAAAATAACATTTTTTCTTTCTCCTGTGGATGAGGAATCTGGGAGCAGTTTAGCTAGGGGTTTCTAGTCCTGGTGTCTAACAAGGTTGCATACAAGTGTTTGCCAGGACTGCAGTCTCAATCTGAACACTCACTTGGGGAAGGAGTCTTTTCTAAGCTCACTTGCATTGTTGTGGATGGACTATTTCCTGGTTGGCTGTTGGCTGGAGACTTTAGTGCCTCACCACATGAACCTCTCTGCAGGTACCCAAGTGTTTTCATGACATAAAAGTTGCCTTCCCCTGGACTTTATGATCCAAAACAGATGGGGGAGGGGGCTGGTAATGCACTTAAGACAGAAATTGCATTTTAAAAATAACTTACCCAGACCAACACAGGTACAGTGGGAGAGAGTACAGCACAGGAGTATGAATACTAGCAGGTGGGGATCACTGGCGGCCACCTTAGCAGCTGTCTACCCCCGTGCTGGACTCGGTAGGGGCAGTGAGTGACTCGAGACCACATCCTGAAGATGGCTCTGAATCATGTGCTTGGCTGATGAAGGCCAGAGAGGAAGGGAGAAGGTTGAGGTAGCAAGAGTGCTCTCAGCTGCCCTCCCTTCTCCTCATCTATCCAGTGTCACACCTCTACAGCTTTCACTGTATGCAAGGTCTTGAAAATTTCATCACAGGCTGACACTAGTTGATGGGTTGGTATTCATCAACTGATTGCATTTGGGAACTGTTGCTACAGTTTAATAGGAACACATAGGTTATAGAAAGTCAGAGCAAGTCATCAAGTGATAAGATGAGAAATCAGCATTATTTGATCATTCATTCATTGAACAAATATTTGGTGAGCAGGACTGTCACCAATTCATAGATATCAAACAACTTGTTCAAGATTACTGATTAATAAAGTTAATATTATTAAAGAGTTAATTGCAGAATTGGGTAAACAAAAGTCAGTAATCTTTCTGTGTATACCCCCTTTGCCTTTCAAATTGGACAGATTGTGGGAAATTAAATACAATTATTAAACATATAGAAGCAAGACTTTGTGAATTTTTCAAAGAAGGAGTCATGGCCAATTTAAACCTACAGGGGTAAAAAAGGTTAAGCTAGCTATTGCTATTCAAATTTTTTTTTTTTTAATTGCTTTTGCCAGGGTACTAAAATGTAAAACTTGAATCATTTTCATTAAATTAAATCTTTAAATTTTTTTCAGTTTTTTTTTTCTTATATGACTTTTATAAATGCATGTATATGGCAAACCTTTTTATTTCAAGGAAGACTGCCTAGATAGCTATGTTTCTGGTCACAGCAATTTCTCCCCTCATTCTTCAAGGCATTGTATCATTTCTGTGGGTGCCTGGAAATTTTCTAATTCTTAGGATTTCTGATCATGAACAAATTTCATTCAGGTGCTGCTCCTCTTCAAATAAAAAAGTTTGAATAAAACCTTTATCTTGGTTTGACAGAGAGGAAAAAGTAAAGGGAGAGGTGTCCCAATTCTCTCAGTTTCTATTAACTTGAAGCAGAAGCTTTGCCTGTGGAAAAGAAGATATTCTGATGGCGGGGACTGGGGAGATTAAGTGGCTTTCACACCACCATGTAGGATGTCATTCACCGAGTATCTAGATAACCTGATTTCTAGATGTGCACAGAGCTCTGTGCTCTACTCTCGGCTGTCAGTATAGCCCTGATGTTCTCTGCAGCCCTCCCCTCCTCGTCGGTGACTTACAGTGCAAGGATTTGCACTTTAATGGAGCTGCAGAGTCTGTGAACTTCATTCCTCTGCATTCCATTCCCATTGCCTATACCTTATATTTACAATTGTTAATGTGTTTCTGGGTCATTTCCTCCTTCTTCAATGCATTTATAGGATTGGAGGATTTACATGAATTATATTTGGCTTTAAATTATGAAAAATTTAACAAATACAGAAAAGAACATAAATACAAACTAAAATGACCAGTAATTCCATTTCTCAAAGAAAACCACTGTTAGAATTTTGACATATGCCTTCTCCTTACTGCTGCTGCTGCTAAGTCACTTTAGTTGTGTCCGTCTCTGTGTGACCCCATAGACGGCAGCCCACCGGGCTCCCCCATCCCTGGGATTCTCCAGGCAAGAACACTGGAGTGGGTTGCCATTTCCTTCTCCAATGCATGAAAGTGAAAAGTGAAAGGGAAGTCGCTCAGTCGTGTCCGACCCTCAGCGACCCCATGGACTGCAGCCTTCCAGGCTCCTCCATCCATGGGATTTTCTAGGCAAGAATACTGGAGTGGGGTGCCATTGCCTTCTCTGGCCCTTCTCCCTATAGCTCTGCAAAATGGAAAGAAAAAAAGTGCTATTTAGAATAGCAGTGACTACAGAAGCTTCTGCATTTTATAGGAGCGGCATAGTTCATCTCTGGTGAGGGTTTTTTTTTTTTTTTTTAATTTAGGTTAGCAGTAGTTCAGGAATAATTCTGATTCTGAACATTAGAATCCAAATCAGCCCCATATGTAAAAAAAAAACTAATCTGATTCTGAACATTAGAATCCAAATCAGCCCCATACGTGAAAAAACTAAATTTAAGACTTGAGATATATAGCGGCATTGAGTTGGCCAAAAAGTTCATTCAGGATTTTTTTGAAGGAACTTTTTGGCTAATCCAATATTAGCTTACAAACAACTTGCAAGAAATAAAAATTAGCACTCCATTCAAGGGACAAAAATGAGGAAACAGTAATTCATTCAAATTGCAATATTGTTTCTATTTAAATTGCCTGTTCTACAGCAGCTACCTCTGCTTATGGTCATGCCCATTCAGGCTATAGCAATAACAGTGTTATTTTTCACTGTGATCAAGAACTGAGGAGGGGAAAAGGAGAGAGATTTACTGAGCTATGACACAATTAAGATTTTACATTGTAATGTCTCTTTGGTGTGTTTTGTCAAAGATGTCTCTGGTATCTATTGTTTTTATTATTTCCAGCTGTCCTAATTATTGCTCTCATTTGATTTTAATTCAGCTTTCAAAGAGGAGCTGGCTTGCCAGGTGGTTATTATTTTTTTCTAAACTCTTTCAGATCTAATTAAAAACAATGTCCAAAGAAAGTCATTATTTCAACATTTACTTGTACCATGTTTATGACCCCATTGAAGAGGGGAGTCACATGTTCCATATGCTGATTTCTATTGTTGGCACTGCCGCCTGTGCCTAAGGAGTGAAGAAATAGTATAACCTTTCAGAATGTATGTGCCTTTTTTCCTAAAAGAAAAATATTGTATTCTTAATTGGAAATAAACTATCGAAGTAAGACAAATGTTGCCTATGAGTACCCTTAGAAAAATAATTCCAACTGACATTCACTGTTTGCTAGTACTTTTAGTTTTCACAAACTAGTTTTCTCTTGGTTGCCTTTTAATAATCAACAAAGTTAATAAAAGAGGAATAAAAAGACTGAATCTTGAGGCAAAAGGAATATGAGGCCAAGTTCAGCTCCATAGGCTTTGATGGGTCAGTTATTTTTTCTGTGGGAGGTGAAGCGAATGAAATGGCTGTTCTTCTTTACTTTTAAGTAACAGAAAAATTAAAGTCCGCACGGCAGTTTTCCTCTGGAAAACTTTGCTCCATCAGCGTTCTTCCCAGACTTGCCTTGTTGGCAGGAGGAGCGTAGGTCACCTCAGTCCCCTTTGGAAGGCTTCTCACTCTTTGCTCTGGGCCCTGCACGCCCCTTCACCCACTGCCTCTGGCCACTCTGTCTCAATCGAGGTCAAGTTACCTTTCACTCCTCCTTCAAGGGATTCCAAAGCTGGTTGCTCAATGGTGGGTGGGACTCTGAGACACGAGAGTTATTCCTTTGAAAGTCAGCCTGCAGCTTCTCCGTGTAGGCAAACATTTTATGATGAAGTCTGCAGCCATGTTACCCAAGAAGGGCAGAGTCTGCAGGACACATCAGCACTGCTTCTAATAAGTAGACACATCTGAAATCTATCCCAAGCACATGAAAGTGAAAGTGAACTCACTCAATAGTGTTTGATGCTTTGTGACCTCATGAACTGTAGCCTACCAGGCTCCCCCATCCATGGAATTTTCTAGGCAAGAGTACTGGAGTGGGTTGCCATTTCCTTCTCCAGGGGATCTTCCTGACACATGAAAGAGCCAATCACATTTTTGATGCTTTCTGCCTGCCTTTCTCAATGCACACATAATAAGAAGGCTTTGCAAGAGGGATGTGTGTGAAGGTGGAGGCCCTGAGTCCTGGTGTCCTCCTCTGAACACCCGGCTCCTCTCAGTGGGGTGGATGTAATGGCTCATTGCATTTTCGAAAGTGCTAATTACAGAGCAGTTGTCAATAAATGTGAGTTTGCTGCCCTTCCCCCTTAGCTAAATACCCTAATCCCAGATCTCCAGGGCAGGCCAGTGAAGAGCGCAGGTAAGTCTGTGCATGCCTGTGGTCACCTGATGCCTGCTCCCTGTGTGCTTAGTTGCTCAGTTGTGCCGACCTGCTCCATGAGGTCTCTGCTAGACTCATCATTAGAAATGAAAGTCATGATTGAAAAATAAAAAAAGGGCAGAAAGAACAGTTTTCTAGGAATGCTTGGGCTGTAGTGGCCATTTTATCCTTTTAAAAAAGAACCCTAAGGCTAGATTGGACTTCCCAGGTGGTGCATTGTTAAAGAACCTACCTGCTAAAGCAGGAGACATAAGAGGCATGGATTTGATCCCTGGGTGTGGACAATCCCCTGGAGGAGGGCATGGCAACCCACTCCAACAGTCTTGCCTGGAGAATCCCGCAGACAGAGGAGCCTGGCAGGCCAGAGTCCTAGGGTCTCAAAGAGTTGGACATGACTGAGCGACTTAGCAAAGCACAGCACAAGGCTAGGTTATGGACGTGACCTCTTTCCTCTCTAAGGAATAGGAGCAAGGTTTCTGGAAGAAGCAGGACAAAGCATAAAAATTCCTAGACCCAGAATTGTAAAATATATTTCAGAACTGGTCTAGATCTAGCTTTCAATACATGCTCCCTGACACAAAAAAAGTCTGCCTTCACTTCATACCTCCCAGACACAGCACAGCCACGAGCATCCATGGACACCCATACTTCCTGCAAGAGCAAGGCCAAAACTGACCACCTCATCTGCTCCCTTTGCTGTGTTGTGACCAAGAAGGGCTCCGCCCCAACCACAGAAACTCTTCCTAACTGTAGAACTGAGATTCCTGCCTGTTCTCCCTCAGTGAGCACCCACCACCCAGCCTAATGGATGGAGAGAAGGCCATAGTTGGGTTGGTTCCTGTTATTCTTCACTTATAGAACTTGGATCCTCTATGTACAGAATCGCTAAGCATTTTGAAATGCCTATCTCTCTAGCTTCCCTACTCTCATCATCTGGAAGTGAGGGCTTTGTTACCAGAGTCTTTGGGTTCCTGGCCCTGTGATCCAGGAGTGAGTCTTAGAGACTATTTCTATAGCACAGCCTGGGGAGAAATGGTTGCCTAACCCTGAATTTACATAAAAAGATAATTCTGTACTCCCTTGGGCTTACTAATTTTTTAAAAGTGTGCTTAAAGCTATTTTAGCCATGCTAATGGTACAATGGCCTTCGGGAATAAAAGTGAAGTGTAATTATTTGATAACCACCTGAAGCAGCTTTCCCCTCTGCCTGCTTACCTCCAGCACATCTTCAGGTCTCAGCTCTCATGTCCCCTCCTCAGGGAGGCCTTCTCTGACTCCTTAGGCCAGGTTACTTCCCTTTGCAGCACTTACCTTCATTAATAGTAAAGACTTCTTGTAGCAAAGAGACTTCAGAATCCTCTGATTCACGATGGAATCTTGGGTCTGTCTCTTCTGGCTTTGTGACATCGGGCGATTTATTTAACTTTGCTATGTCTCTGTCTTAGTCCATTCGGGCTGCTAGAACAGATCTCAGACCGGGCGACTTATAAACAGCAAGCATTTGGTTTTTGTAGCTCTGGAGCCTGGAGGTGCGAGAGCAGGATGAGGGCCGGGGCTGGTTCTGGTGGAGGTGCTTTTCTGGGTCCTTCTCTTGCCTTGTCTTTCCAAGTGGAAGCAATAAGATGGCTCTCTGGGGCCTCTGTTATCCTTATGCACTAATCCTATTCAGGAGAGCTCTATCCCATGATTTGATCACCCCCAAAAGGCCTCACTTCCTAAGGCCATCACACTGGAGTTTATAATTTCAACATGTAAATTTTGGAGGGAGAAAAAATAGTCGATAGCAATAGGCAGGGAGAAGGCAATGGCAGCCCACTCCAGTACTCCTGCCTGGCAAATCCCCTGGACGGAGGAGCCTGGGGGGCTGCAGTCCATGGGGTCACTAGGAGTCAGACACGACTGAGCGACTTCACTTTTACTTTTCACTTTCATGCATTGGAGAAGGAATTGGCAACCCACTCCAGTGTTCTTGCCTGGAGAATCCCAGGGACGGGGGAGCCTGGTGGGCTGCCGTCTCTGGGGTCACACAGAGTTGGACACGACTGAGGTGACTTAGCAGCAGCAGCAATAGGCAGTCATTTCACTGTGTAATGGGGAATCCCTCTTACATGTCATATGAGACCATGCTTGCCAGCTTGGCTTATACCAAAGACAAATAGACACATAAAGGACAATACAAGTTTACATTTAAAAAAAATGCTTGTTAACTGGTAGGTATAGATTTCCTTTTTAAGAATTTTGCAATATGAATATATCATGATCTGGATCCCTACTGGACATTATTTTTCTTTTTTTTCTACTCATACTAATGAACAATATTTTAATTTTTGACATGCTTTTTCCCTCATACATCTCTCTCTTGTTTGCCAATTTTATTTCCCATACCTTTGAAAATGGACTTTGCCCTTAGCTATGTGTCTCAGATGGTAAAGAATCTGCCTGCAATGTAGGAGATCCAGATTTGATTCCTGGTTTGGGAAGATCTTGTGGAGAAGGGAATGGTTACCCATTCCAGTATTCTTGCCTGGAGAGTTCTATGTACAGAAGAGCCTGGTGGGCTATAGTTCGTGGCGTTGCAAAGAGTTGGACATGACTGAATGACTAACACTTTCACTTTAGTTACTTTTCCAGGTCTGTTCAATTTTTTTTTTTTGCTTGTTTTAAATAGAATTGTGTCTGCTTTTCTTTTTCCACTTCTTGACTCCTATTACTTTTCTTCATCAGAGCTCTTGAGCCCAATATACCATCTGTCTCCTCCTCCTATTTTAGCCATCTCAGATCTTTTATAGACTCATAGCCTCAACATGACAGAGTTGAATGGGACCTTAGAGAACCAAGGCTAGTGCCATCATTTTACAGATGAGAAAATTGAGCCACAGAAAGAGAAGTAATTTGCCCAGCATGGTGGAACTAGTTCTTGGAAGGGCTGGGGTCAGACCTCTGTACTCTTAATCTAGTCCATTCTGCAATGGGCCACACCATACCACTTCGCATTCCCATCACTCAAGTCTTTCATTTTCTTTAACACATTATAAACTCTCTTTTATAAGAGAGTTCATTAACATTTCCTTTAAGAAACTATGATTAGCAAGATTTTTCTGCTCTCTTTTCTCTTAAGGAATATATTTAGGTTGCTCTTCAGGTCCGAACTGGGTCTATAGACTAAATTGTTTGGTGCAGTTAGACTCATATTCCACTAGAAAATAGACAAAGCATATTGTGCAATCCTCCACTCAGATAGTTGGCAATGATGCCCCCAGTTTCCAGACTACATGGAAACACTGAGATCCTACATTTGGCTTTTCTGAAATGAATTTTAGATAATCTTTCTCTGGGTCATTCTCTCAAAGATTACTTTCGTAGTTAAATGGAAAAAGAAATGGTACAATGTTACTGATTTTAAGTGGAAGCTGGATTAAAAATCTGAGGCCTCATCTATATTTTGGCAGGCCAATTCACAAGTGGAGTAAGTTTGCAAATAGAATTAACTAACTGAAATGGATAAGAAACATTTACGGCTTTGTATCAAGCATGCTGTGGTATAAAAGACTAGTCTGGCTGCTTTTTAGAGAAGTTATATAAATATATGGATGGACAAGGCCATTCATTCTCCCTGAAGGCTGCATAGTGGTCCATTCAAAAGGAAAAAGTCATCCTCAGCTTTCATATACAATATATCAGGAAGACGTTACATTTATTAATCAACCTCAAATAATCACTAATAGAATGCCATTACAAAAACCTAATGAATGAAACACCAAAGGTATAAAGAAAAAGGGAGCTTTATGTTCAAAGCATAGAATATGGTGCAAGTCAGATATTGCTAAATTTATGTAGTAGCCATTTTTTAAACTCATCTAAATGTCACAGCAAAAACACTGTATCACAGCAGAAACTAGTCTTTTCCCATGCAAAATGTGGCATCGTCTAAGGCCCCTTTGTTAAGATCCCTGCTACTGGAGGCACTCGCCAATATTGTGGGTATCTTCTTAAAGACTAATGAAAGGGGCACAATTCAAAGCCCTCTTATCATCCGATTGACACATACATTATTTATTACAGAGAAGTGGGCATTTATTATTTTGTCAATAGGCTGAAATATTTGAAGGCTTTTTTTTTTAATTGAACAACTGGTTTACAATAATGTGATTCAATATCAAAGAATGCTCCAACTACCGAACAATTGCACTCATCTCACATGCTGGTAAAGTAACGCTCAAAATTCTCCAAGCCAGACTTCAGCAATATGTGAACCGTGAACTCCCTGATGTTCAAGCTGGTTTTAGAAAAGGCAGAGGAACCAGAGATCAAATTGCCAACATCCGCTGGATCATGGAAAAAGCAAGAGAGTTCCAGAAAAACATCTATTTCTGCTTTATTGACTATGCCAAAGCCTTTGACTGTGTGGATCACAGTAAACTGTGGAAAATTCTGAAAGAGATGGGAATACCAGACCACCTGACCTGCCTCTTGAGAAATCTGTATGCAGGTCAGGAAGCAACAGTTAGAACTGGACATGGAACAACAGACTGGTTCCAAATAGGAAAAGGAGTACGTCAAGGCTGTATATTGTCACCCTGCTTATTTAACTTATATGCAGAGTACATCATGAGAAATGCTGGACTGGAAGAAACACAAGCTGGAATCAAGATTGCTGGGAGAAATATCAATAATCTCAGATATGCAGATGACACCACCCTTATGGCAGAAAGTGAGGAGGAGCTAAAAAGCCTCTTGTTGAAAGTGAAAGAGGAGAGTGGAAAAGTTGGCTTGAAGCTCAACATTCAGAAAACGAAGATCATGGCATCTGGCCCCATCACTTCATGGGAAATAGATGGGGAAACAGTAGAAACAGTGTCAGACTTTGTTTTTTTGGGCTCCAAAATCACTGCAGATGGTGACTGCAGCCATGAAATTAAAAGGCGCTTACTCCTTGGAAGAAAAGTTATGACCAACCTAGATAGTATATTCAAAAGCAGAGACATTACTTTGCCGACTAAGGTCCGTCTAGTCAAGGCTATAGTTTTTCCTGTGGTCATGTATGGATGTGAGAGTTGGACTGTGAAGAAGGCTGAGCGCAGAATTGATGCTTTTGAACTGTGGTGTTGGAGAAGACTCTTGAGAGTCCCTTGGACTGCAAGGAGATCCAACCAGTCCATTCTGAAGGAGATCAACCCTGGGATTTCTTTGGAAGGAATGATGCTAAAACTGAAGCTCCAGTACTTTGGGCACCTTATGCGAAGAGTTGACTCATTGGGAAGATGCTGATGCTGGGAGGGATTGGGGGCAGGAGGAGAGGGGGATGACCGAGGATGAGATGGCTGGATGGCATCACAGACTCAATGGACGTGAGTCTGAGTGAACTCCGGGAGTTGGTGATGGACAGGGAGGCCTGGCGTGCTGCGATTCATGGGGTCGCAAAGAGTCGGACACGACTGCGCGACTGAACTGTAACTGATTCAATATCAGCAACCCAGGGCATACCTCTCTTTTTATAGTTCCAGTCAGTGTAGTAAACAAGGTGTTAAACTCACGTGATGAACCAGATGGGGAAAGAACCTGCCTCTTTAATGGCTTTCAATAGTGGTTTAGCTAGTTAGTTAAACTATAAAGCAAGCATTAAAAAGGCTACTCTTGTCAGATTTCTTGTTCTTATGTGGCCAAAATTTATAGCTATAGGAAAAGAAAATTAAGCGGGCTGAAGGGGATGGCTCTGTTGCTTTTATCAGAGTCATTGTAACTTTTCTCCATCTTACAGGAATGATTTTGCTCTGAACAGTTGCAGATGTTGCCACCTGCAAGTGTAACTGAAGTGGTGGTGTGTGTATGTGCAGTGATGCTCTGATACCTGTGGGAACTCCCAGAAAGCAGGGGTGATGGTCAAAATATTTAACAACTGATAGCATACAGGTTCTGACCAGTTCAGCTGTACCCTGGCTGGGATGCTTTTCATGCAGGCTAAATAGAAGCCCTGTTGTGGTATCTTGGAATTTGTGGGGGGACTGTCCATAGCAGTAGCTGGCAGTCCTCCTTTCTGGGTCCACCAAATTTGTGATGACGCTTAGATGATTCAGAATATGGGGATTACTCAAGAGTTACTTATTCACTGCGTAATTTTGTTTTATGATTAAAAAAGACACAGGGATAGCATGACATGTTGGCAAGAGCTCTGTATTAGATGATGACAAGATTCTGAATTCGTGTCCTAATTCTGCTTCTGACCAGCTGCTTGACTGTGGATGATACACATGGTCTCCTACTTAACTGTGGAATGAAGGTGTGGACTAAAATTCCTTTCTGTTCCATGGTCCATTTCAGCTTAGCACTCATGCCTGCTCATAGATCATTAATAAACCCTTCCAGCTTTTTGAACTGTGAAAGTGCACAGTCTCCTTTCAGTGGAAATTTGGTATGCAAGTCACCCCAGAGATGTAACTTTTCCCTACCTCCATGTGATCCATAGTGTTGGTTATTGGGTACTATTAAGATTATAAGTAATATTATCAGGTCAGGCATTTAGAGTTCTCCTACATCTTGAGTCCTCAGTATCATGCCACATGAAATTGGCACAATTTTTTTTTAGTTGTATTTTTTTGATGTGGACTATTTTCAAAGTTTCTATTCAATGTGTTGCAATATCGCCTCTGTTTTGTGTTTTGGTTTCCTGGCCAAGAGGCATGTAGGATCTTAGCTCCTAGACTGAGGATCAAACGTGCACCCCCAGCTTTGGAAGGTGAAGTCCTAACCATTTAGCTGCCACGGACGTCCTGACTCAGTTTCTTAAATGCAAGCCATTGCATGTCTGGGCTTCAAACCATGTCTCTAGAGGAGAAATGATACATGGGCAGAAAGCTTTGAAACCAGCGTGCTGGAGTTAGTTATCTCCTTTATATGCTGGGGTCTTATTGTGCAGATTGTGAAAGAGGAATAAGTAGACTAATTTTGCAATGTTTCATGCGTCTCTTAAAAGCAGCATGTTTATCGCTTACTATAAGGATGGGGATGCAGAGACTTCTGTTATTAATGCCTTTTGTCCTGCTGCCATGCTGGCCACCAACAACCACCTCCCTTGCCCCTTCCTGCCACTGCATTTACTGAGAGTTAAAAATACCCATTTCCTAAAAATCATGGCAAGGAAGAAGCCTTGTCCCTGCCTTATTCACACGTGGGTAGGTAGACAGGACTTGCTTGCCAAGTCCAAATCTTTGTGTGGAGTAAATTACTCCTTACGCTGATCATAAAATAAGCATCTGACATTTCCTGCAAATGCTCTATTTCTTCATACAGAATTAACCTGCCAAAACATTGTGTTTACAATCTAAATATTTGGATCATAAGCCAAAAGGGTGGGGGAGTCTGTCTTCCTCCATATTTTTGCACAGTAATGTGTCCAATAAATGTTAATTATGATAATAAAAAATAATCAAAAAATAACATGTTGAGGGGGAAAGTGTGAGGAGTCAGGAATGGTAAATTGCATTAGTTATGAGAATTATTTAAAGGAAAAAATGAAAAAATGCCTCCTGACTTCCCATCCCACTGCAGACATTTTCCTAGTTTTAGACCCCAGAGAACATGCTTCATTCCAAGATAGGTGGGGATTGAAAAGACAACCGGAGGGCTTAGGCAGAAACTGTTACAGTCAAGGGGTGTGCAGCCTCCTAAAGGTCTGCTGGGTGTTCTGCTTGGTCCAGGAGCAGATTCAGATCCCAGAGCACTGTCTCTGGAATTGGGAAGGCTGGGATTCTGATCCCAGGCTCTAATAAATCTAAGTGACCTCTCTCCAAGCCTGCTTCCTTATCTATCAAACAGGGCTGAATGGCTTCTGTCAGGGCTTTTATGAGTGTTCACTGAGGCTGTGCACAGAAAGTACTTGGCATGATCCCTGAACATAGTAAGCACTCAAGGAATGTGGCTGTGATGGTGATGGTCATTGGAATTCCCCCTCCTTTAGCTGACAGCTACGCTGGGCCTGCTCTGCTGCCCCTGGGCAAGCCTTCTGTCACGCCTTCGCCCCTGCGGAGGGATGCCTGCTTCATTTCTGGATCATATGTCTCCTTTTCTGAGACAGTCTCAGTTTCAAATATTCTGACCCATCAACTCCACAAATCAATAAAAATAACTGAGAAATCCTAGTATTTGATAAATAGTAACTGAATGACTCAGGGCAAGTAATATAATAACAACACATGTGTCACAAAAATTGAGTCATAGTCTGAAGGAACTCAGGAATTAATGAGCGTACGTGTACATGCTAGCCCACATGTCATACAGTTATGTGTATACATGTGCTGGTATTTTCAAGTTGAGGAATACTGTACTTAAAAATCCTGCTGAGCTGGGGGCCATGGAGGGGTGAAGGGAGGGCATTTGGGGTGGGAGACAGTGCCGCTTCCCAGATGCTATTAAATGTGGTTAGGAAACTTAAATCAGTTCAAAATTGTTTCAGAGGGCTAGAACTATTTTCTTTTAAATTTACATTTTATTTTAACATCAAAACAAATGTGTAGTGAACCAACAAGGACTTACTGTATAGTACAGTGAACTCTGTTCAACCTTATATGGCAGCTGGATGGGAGGGGAGTTAGGAGAGAATGGGTACATATATGTGTTTGGCCAAGTTCCTTCACTGTTCACCTGAGACTATAACAACATTATTAATCGGCTATATTCCAATATAAAATAAAAAGTCAAAACAAATGTGAAGTGATGGCCACAACTTGATTGGGTAAGACATTTTATGCTATGCTATGCTATGCTAAGTCACTTCAGTCGTGTCCAACTCTGTGTGACCCCATAGACGGCAGCCCACCAGGCTCCCCTGTCCCTGGGATTCTCCAGGCAAGAACACTGGAGTGGGTTGCCATTTCCTTCTCCAATGCATGAAAGTGAAAAGTGAAAGTGAAGTCGCTCAGTCGTGTCTGACCCTCAGCGACCCCATGGACTGCAGCCTACCAGAGTCCTCCGTCCATGGGATTTTCCAGGCAAGAGTACTGGAGTGGGGTGTCATTGTGTTCTCTGAAGATATTTTATAAGAAATTATAAAATCAGAATTTTATAAAAAATTTCATCTCAGGAACTATGTCTAGAGTTTTGATTTGAAAATTATGGTTCACATATTGATAATCAAAATTCCTGAAACAGAGGAATCTGTCAATACCAGAGACATATAAAGGAAAATGCAATGTGTTTTTTTCTGCACTGATGGCCACAAGTATGGGTGACTCATGTTCAACAGAATGATAATGGAGTTGCCTTCTTAAGCCAGTGACTAATTGCAACAAGCCTTAGAAAGCCACTTAAAAAGCTGTGCTTTGTTTATAGTGTTTATTTCTTTGATTTAAAATGGTTCTAATTGCAAAACTCTCCCAGGGCACATGTTCAAATTGTTAATACATCATTTATATGGAAAGTAAGCTAGGATAGCAACTAAATAATATTAAGAGCAAATAATTACCTTAGTACCAACCCACTGTGCCAGACCAACTAGAATAAAAAGATGTTGAACTCGAGGACTTCCTTCTTGACTTTGTGTTTACACATGGTGAAAAAGGTAAGGGATCCACAGAACTTTCTGCTATGGCACCTCTCTGGGAGTTGAGGTGGAAATTTCATTAGTAATGAATGAGACTAACCATCTTTAGTAGTTTTTGCTGTTGTTCAGTTGCTAAGTTGTGTCTGACTTTTTGTGACTTCATGGACTGTAGCATGCCAGGCTTTTCCATCTTCCACTATTTCCTGGAGTTTTCTCAAATTCATGTCCACTGAGTTGGTGGTACTATATTACCATCTTGTCCTCGGTCACCCCCTTCTCCTCCCGCCCTCAATCTTTCCGAGCATCAAGGTCTTTTCAAGTGAGTCAACTCTTCACATCACGTGGCCAAAGTATTGGAGCTTCAGCTTCAGCATCTGTCCTTCCAATGGGTATTCAGGGTTGATTTCCTTTAGGATTGACTAGTTTGATCTCCTTGCTGTCCAAGGGACTCTCAAGAGTCTTCTCCAGCACCACAATTTGAAAGCATCAATTCTTTGGCACTCATCCTTCTTTATGGTCCAACTCTCACATTTGTATGTGACTACTAGAAAAACCATTGCTTTGACTATATGCTGTTTAAGTTTTTCATAGCTTTCCTTCCAAGGAGCTAGTGTCTCTTAATTTCATGGCTGCAGTCACCATCCACAGTGATTTGGGAGTCCAAGAAAATACAATCTATCTTATTCGAAAATAAATGGACTAACCCAATAAAACCAAGGCTTCCAAATTACTGCTGTTTTATTTTTTAAATTTATTTTTATAAAAGACTTCAAAGAGAGGCTCTAATCAAAAATATTTAGAGACTATATCTTTTCCAGTAGTTTTAGAACCACAGCTAAGAACACTTTTCTGTGCTTACTTTACCTATTTACTAAAGTAAATAGATTTCTATAGCTTAATTGAAACTAAAAACTACTGGCATTTTAAATCCCAGTTCTACAGATTTTGGAGATTTATTGAACTATAAGCTTTCTAGTTAAATGGGACATTAAACATCTTCTCTTTCAAATAAGAACAAAAAGAAATATATTTTATACTGTAACCCAGTTCACACACATGTATATACAAACACAGATAGACATGCATTCATAAACATAACTGAAATAAAGCTGAACAAAATAATATTTTACTTTCTGCATGATGTATGTGCTGATATTTCCTATTCTATTTTATGAAAAATATTACTGGTCACTAACACACTAAATTGATTTTCTAGTTGATAATGGAGGGGTGTATGTGCCACATGCTGAGTTCAGCCCTTATCCTCTGCTTGACCCATCTCCAATCCCTTGCTTCCCCCAATTGTAGGAGCAGTGACCCAATGGGATTTATCCAATTATCTGTCACTGAGGCTGGGGTGTTATGACGATTCAGGCAGGAGGGCACAAAGTAAGTTAGGAAGGCTGGTATGGAAACAGAGAAGTGGAGTGAGTGCCCAAGGGCAGAAAGAAGACTGGTAGACAGCGATGCAGCCTCAGACTGGGTTGGGAAGAATGTTTTGAGCATCCTTAGAGGTCTTCAGTGCTGGCAATTTTCTGGGTGTCTTTGAGCTCCAATTCCCTCACCCTGGGCATAGCAAGACTCTCCAGGGGAAACCAATGCTGCTGCCTAAATGTCATGGCTGCAACCATGGTGTGCTCTCACCCCCAGGGTCATATTCTTCCTGATGTAGTAATTAATAGCAGGGATAATAGTAACAATGATGATAAAAGCAGCAACAATAATAAAAATAACAATAACCTTCATGATTTCTTGGTTGATTTTGTCATACAGTATGTTTTATATATAATCTAACAATTTTTGCACAAATTCTTTGAATTAGGTCAGGGGTCCCCAGCCCCTTGTTAGGAACCTGCTGCACAACAGGAGGTGAGCAGCAGGCAGAAACCAAAACCTTCCCCACTCCCTTGGTCTGTGGACAAATTGCCTTCCATGGAAACAGGTCCCTGGTGCCAGAAAACTTGGGGACCACTGAAATAGGCAGTGCTTCCTCCATTTCACAAATGAAGACATGGAGGTAGGTAAAGATGAAACCAGCAAGGGGCGGAACAAGCATGTGAGCTTCAGTTTGTGTGATCCGAGGTATCTATTCAACCCCAGCACATTTGTCTTAAGGAACGGGCCGGGTGACCTTTTGATCTGAGGGAGTGTGTTCCCGAGGAAGTGTGTCTCCTTCTCATTTCAGAATTTCCTGTGTTTTCTGGAGCACTGTGTCTAAAACCAATTTATATATCCTGTTTTTCCAGAGACATGCAGAGAAAGCAGACTAAAGATAGCAACCCTTCTTTCAAAGAATGTTTTTTGAATAGAGAAAGTATAGCATTTTCTAAATTGAAAGCACCCGTCTTTCTATTTGCATATCACCAGCAAAGATACAAGCTAATGTTTATGGAGGTCAAAAAACCCATGCATTGTGTTTCCATGTCTATGTTCACAAGATATGATTTAAGAAAAATCTTCAGTAAATCAGAGTGTAAACAGAACAGAGCTTTTATTTTGAAAATGAAAAATGGGAAATTAAACATAAATTATGAAAGGCAGACATGCTTTTATTTACTTAGTGCAGTATTATAATCACTGTGATTTAGGTCATAGGCTTTACTTAAATGAAAAACCTTGGGAATATAAGTGTAAGTTCAACTCTTTAATTTGCTAATTATACTTTCCCTTGATAGAATGAGGCTTATCATTTGTGTGGGTGGTGTTTTATTATGCTACTTTATTAATATGAGAAGAAGAGGCTATAAAATGGTGCAGTATTCCTGCTTCATATACAGATATTTTAAGCCTGAAGTTAGTAATTATGAATAAAATTAAAACCCATTGCAGATTAGTTATAGAAAATAATATATAAACTTAATTATATCTTCTAGGTAGAGTTGTTTATTCTGCTCCATACTATTCATCATTAGAAAATGAAATACTTGACAAAGCAGTAAATTTGGAAAAGAAAGATAGTAGAATTACAGGCCTGTAGATCTGGGACAGGGTATCTTAAAGGTAACCTACTTTTTGTTGTTGTTGGTTTATAAACAGAGGCGAAGAGAACTCAGGTAATTCACACAGCTGACACAGCAGGGCAGTGGAAAGGCCCTGCTCGGAGGGCCAGCATGTCCGTACGTCCAGGCCTCAGGCAGTTTTTATTCAACCAATTAGCTTGGGCAGACTCTGGATCATAAAGAAAAAAAAAGGGCTTTGATAATAGCAGTCAAGAGACCAAAAAGCAAAATCACATGTCCTTCCTGATGGAATCACACAAAGGTGTTTTCTCCAGTGTTTCAGTTTACATATATCCTCTGGAACTATGTAAATCCAATATATTTTGGGAACTGAGAGGCATTTCCTATGCCACACATCACACGAATACCTGCTAATCCCATGAGTTAATCGTGAAAGGACTACTGACCTCAGGGTGGCTTGACAGTGAGAACCATTAAACACCCCAACTCTTTGTAGTTATGCATGTGAGCCTGGAGTTAAAATAAGGACCTTTTCTCTCCAAGCTGATGACCTGCTCGTGAATAAACAGAATCTCTAACAGTGAGCTTCAACACATGGTTTTCTAGACATGTGAGCCACTTGTTTTTGAAATAGAGTGACATACTGAAAGCCTCGGGGGAAAATAGCACTTAAAACATAAGAACACAGCAATTCCTGTTGAGCAATCCATTCCTATTCGTGAAGCAGAGCCGGAACCATATGTGTTAATGGCCTACATCGTGCACATGGGGCTATGATGGATGAGATACTGAATGCAAGTACCGCTGCAAGAAATTAAAGATGCAAATACCAAGCCAACCCTGTCCTCTTAAGAAACTCAGACCTTAAATGCCCATTGACTTTTTTTCTCTTTCATAAATGCCTCAGAATAATAGCTACTTTTATTGAACAGTCTTCACGTGTGCCAGGCATTGTGCTACCTTTAGTTTGTTAAGTGAGCCTCTGAGAGAGTCTTTATTACCCCAGTTTTACAGGTGAGACTTGGAGAGGTTGAATAGTTTGCTACAATGTTATAGAGCTGACTTAAACCCAGGTGTATTGAGAAACAGAATTATCCATTTGAAACAAATGAAAAGTAGCATTTTCACTATTATTATTATTATTACCTTTTAGATATAGTTAACTTTACAACCATAGTTAGTGTTTTCCCTGACATTAGCTCACCAGCCTAGTCAGCAGCAGAGAAATTGATGGGCTCTGGAAACCTGGCATTAATTCTAGACCTCTTTCTGAGTTGAAAAATGTTAAAGCTCAGGCAGCAACCTCTATTTAGCCATTTGGATGAATGTACTGTTATTTTATAATAAAATGTTTATGTGCTTTTTTATGTCGGAAATGTGCTTAGTTATTTGGTGGCTTTCTGACTAGTGGATGACATAGTAGCTCTTCAGCTAGTTAAGGCTGATTATCTCCAGTTTATAGCTCCAGAGCCTAATTAATTTGCACATTCCATACAGAATTTGGCGGCGAAATTTCTTAAAAGTTAATGGGCTGGTTTTATATTTACTCAATATATCTTTAGTACAATGCTGGGCAACAATGTTTCACGATATATAGCTTAGTGCAATAATAATAGTAAAAGAGAAGTTGTTGATGGCTATAACTAAGGTCTACATTCTAGCTCAAAGCTTTTTCTTTGTTTCTTTATAATGAGCTTGATCTTCCTGAATAGAGGTGGTGGGGGTGTAAATAAGCTAGAAAAGTAGGTGATTAGAGTCTGATTGAGAAATTTGGTGTTGGAGTTAGTTCTGTGTTCAAATCCTTACATTGCCACTTTTTAGAGCTATTTAACCTTGAAGTTTGAACTGTCTGTGCCCAGGTTTACACATCTCTAAAACGGGGATGACAATGACTGTTAGGGTTTTGCAAAGCCTGAATGTGCTCAGTTCGGCCTAAACCAATGTCTCAAGTGCTTATATAAAAATTTGGAAACTGCTTCTTAAAAGTGAGGTTCTGCCTTTGCCTGCTCCAGCATCTGAAAGCAGAACAGCTTGGCCAAGAGTCCATGGTTGTTCTTAGGCTGTTTCCCTGGCCCCCTGCTCATAGAGCTCATTGTTTGGGCTGTACTTATTAGGGATACAAGGAAATATGATGTAGATTTTAAATTCTGTGATTTGGGCACAGATTTTTTTCATTTTCATATCAGCTTTTGTTATATTGCACACACCATGGTTGCATGGTAAATGTGTATTGATTTTATTTAGCTATGATACAAGGCAGAGTTTTTGTTTCCTGGCTATGCGTTAGGGATGGTAATAGGTAGGTAAGTCTGCATGGTGGAGAATATGGGGCGTATGGGAAGGGAAAAAGGAATGAATATTCCCAACAACATGCTTCTGAAATAAGATTTTCCTATAAACCTAATACTGTTATAAAAAGTAAACCTAATAAACATTAATTCAACTAACATAAATTTGAAGCTTGTGGAAATTTGACGTAAGTTGAACTATATTGTACTTTGGTAACTTGTAGCCTCTCCAACAGAACGAAGCATTTTTGAAGCAATTATTTTCATATTAAAGCTGGGCTAACTGCACATCATTTTTATTCATTTCTCTCTGCTTGGCAACACTCAGACTAAGCTAATTTGAGTTAGTGGATGCAGGATGTTAAAAACTTCTAAAGCTAGGTTTCTTTAAAATCCTAAAAATTATAGAGTCACATAACTTACAGTTTCTCTGTCAAAAATGAATAGAGCCTAAAATCTTTTTTTAAAAACATGCTGATGGTTCAAGACAAAGCTATGAACGCCTTTAGGGAACAGCCAACTGATTGGGTGGAAGCCAGTGGATTCTACAAGTTTTTGTAAAGGTTTCTTCAGGTGACACTTTATTGGAAATGTGTTTTCTTTTTCTGACTAACAGCAGTGATAAGTTTGTAGATAAACTGTAGCTCAGATGCTTATTCACAAACAACTTCTTGAGATGTTATGATTGCCTTGAGATAGCTTTCTCCACTATGACATACTGAACACTTCCTGTTTTAGATTAACTTATAACTACCTTGAAGTGATGTATTAGAAAAATTTGGATTCTTCTGGTGCCAGAGGAAAGGGCAAATATATTAAAACATACACAAATGTGGAAAAAAATTGGGAGAAAAAGGAAAGACAAGTAGATAAAGAAGAACCTGACAACCTCATTTTAAAATATAAGAAAATGACGTTTTTGATTTGAGTGTGGTTTTGACTGAGCTCAACCAGAGAGTTCTCTTATTCTACTTAACAAGTAATCACTAGTTTTGGTTCTGCTGACGTTACTGCCACACGCATGCGTAAGAGTTTTCAGAAAGAAATCATAGGGATTTCCAGGAAAGGTGACTTCACCACAGAAGCAAAGAGGCTGAGAAAGACTTCAGGGCTGGGTGGCTAAGTTCAGGGCATGAGTTCTTGTGAATATCCTTAATACTTTGTAAACAAAGCCAGACTTGGCAACAGAAGGGAAGCAATGAACAAAGGCAAGTGGGAGACTGTGGTTGAGTCCTGTTAATTGTAACTTTGGATGCATCATTTTACTTTTCAAGGCCTCAGTTCCTTTTGACACAATGTGGCAGTTGGACTTAACAGATGTCTAAGTGCCACTCACCTCCCCTACCTGCTGTGCTCTGGGGTGGCTAGGCCAGTAGTAACCCATCACCATTATGCAAGATCAAAGCTTAGAGTCTTACACCACCACTTGCTGGAGCAGCCCCTCTGACTGTTAACCCTGAGAAAAGAGAATATGGAGGGAGAATTGCATAGCAATTGAGAAAATTTCGAATTAGACTTCACCCCTCTTCAATAAATTAGAGCATTTTTCTTTTATCTCCTCGTATACTTGCATCGGCTAAAAAAATAAAGTTCTTTATTATTAATAATGAAAGCAGTCAACATCTCTTGAGTGGTTACTCTGAGCTAGGAGAGATGCTATGGAATTTATGTCCTCCGTCTCATTTGTTTCTCACAATAATCTTTTAAAGGAGATGCTGCTTGTCCCCATTTTTATAGACAGATAAATTGGGAACTTAGAGACAGAATGGTCAACCCAAATTCCCTTGACCATTAATGGCAGATCTCGTGTTCAAACTCAGTTTATTTGCAGAGCCTATGTTTAACCACTTGTTTACACTGCCTTTTAAAGCCTCATGGTCCATTTTATTTACCTTTCTATTCTTTTCATTTTGATGTTGTGATACTACTAATTCTTAATAAGCCTACTGCTTTCAAGTCAGCTTTCTTTTCTTGAATTTAAAAGTAGGACATATATTTATTGACGAAGATGTGGACATTATGGGCACATTAAAAGAAATAAAGATTGCTTGTAATAAAAAAAAAAAAATAGTCTTGTGGTCCAACCAAATGCAAGTTACGTAAATGGAGGTATGAATCAGCTGACGCAGTTCCATTGCTTGGCAAATGGGAAGATTATGTGTCCTATAAAGAAAATGCCTTTGTTAAGTGGGGAAGAAAAAAAAAGAATGGCAATGAGAAATTATAGCTCAGCCCAACAGGTCCTATGGAAAAATAATGCATGGGCACAAGCAAATAGAAATTCTTTAATTCATTAGATGGCAGGATTATGGTCAATGACCCTTTTCTCTTCCACTGGGTATCCCATTAATGTTGTTTATGTACTGAGAAAAAAATAGATAATAATTAAAAAAAAAAAAAAACAAAGAAATGGAGTTCTTCATCATTGTATTGCTTGTAAGAACTGGGTTTCCTCCTGCTGAGGAAGAGCAGAGAAGTTGGAGTTACCTGTAACGCATAAGACGGTGCTCATGTCAGAGAGGAGCTAATTCATGTTTCTCAATGATCCCTGTGTGCCACGCTTTGTATGAATAAGAAAGGGAAGTGCAGTGTTTGGATTACGTTGCCTCGATTACTCCTTGTGTAAGCAGTATGGATATTTCTGACTGTCCTTTTGATTCTGGTTGAAGCTGCTTGCCACAGGCATCTCTTAGGAGATTGCTTTGTGATTTATGCAGGTCTAAAGGAGACCAAGGATCATTATCTTCAAACCAGGAAAGAGATGAAAGCAGCTCGGTAGTAAAATTTCCTGTGGAGTTAGATGAGAGCATCAAAGGGAAAAATGTCATTGTTTCATGAAAAACTAGGAAACGTGAGTCAGTTTTTAATGTCACAGATATTTTCCTGTGAAGAGTTCACATTTTAAAAAATTCTCCACTGAAGGATAGAAACAACTGAAGCAGTGAATTAACATGATTCAAAAGCTACCAACAAAACATGGCCCTTTTCAGAAAGTTAAAATGAAAATAGAGGATAAAGTGGTGAAAGCCACGAGCTGCTTTAACTCATTTATAATTATTTTCCCCATAATTAAATCTATTTTCTGCCTTTGCTTAAATATTTGAGGAGTGTTCTTACTTTAAAAGGAAAAAAATATTCCTCAAAAATGGATGCTTCCTGTAGCTTGCACATCCTTTGTTCCTTCACATTCCTCTTACTTCATGGCGTTGTGCTCATTGACAGCCTCTTTAAAAATGGTGCTTCTCCGACTGGTCCATGCTGTCTGCTAATTTGTACTACGGTCTCTGTGTTTGGTATGTTGAGTCCTAGTCTCTTTAAATGCATTCCACAGATTCAGAGATATTTAAAACACTATGATGTCTGGAGAAAAAAAAATGTGATCAGGCCGTTTGTCACCGTGCACAGGAATATTAGATTCCCACCAGACAGAAAAGATATTATGGGCTTTTCTCTGGCTACTGTACATGCCATAAGTAAAACAAGGATGCATGAAGCTGAACAGACTGCCAAAGATAGATCAGGAGGAAAAATTTCTCCCATGACAATTGGCTGTGATCCTAGGGATTTTCCCTTTTACTCTGAAACCTTGCATAAGAATATTTCCTTTTTTTCTCTCTCTCTTTTCTCTTCCTTCCTTCTTTTCTTATTTCCTCCCCTCCTCCCTTCTTTGCCTTCATTCTTTCATTTTTTCTCTCTTTCCTCTCCCTTCCCTCTCTGTCTCTTTATCTTTCCTTCCTTCCTTCTTTCCTTTAACACACTGTACTTTTGCTTTGAAGTGCTCAGCGAACTAATAGCAAAACTGGAGTGTGGGTTCATCCACTTAGAATAAAGAGTCACTGCATTGGCTTTCCAAGGAAACATGTTCTTCTCACTCCTAATTCTCAAATCTCCATTCCTGACTCAGAAGAGCCTGGCAGTCTTGGGGTGATGCCATTTCTAAAAGAAATAGAAATAATTGAGAAGAGAAAGGAGTTCTTCCAAATGTATATGCTCTGGCCAGAAATATCATTACTACAGAGCTAGAGATGTACAGCTAAACTCAGACATCAAGAACATCGAGAAAATACCACCACTACACCACTGTCATAACCAAAACCTCAAAACCAAAAACTAAAACTCCTCAGAGCATCGGTATAGGTCAACTAGACTGTGCTGTCTTCACAGTTATCATTCATAAACATGTGGAGTATCTAGAAGTTGACACCACCTGGAATCGTCCCAGCTATAGTAGAAATGTAGGAATTTGGGGGCAGTATGATATGTGGGCTCTGGCAACCAAGAGAATTCTGACGCAGCATGTTAACTTTTAAGCAAGTTACTCTTTTTTTTTTTTTTTTTAGCCTCAAGCTCCTCGTCTGTAAAGTTCCTCGCCCCTGCTCTGAAGCCCTAGAGAAGTTGTGGTTTGTACTATCCCACTGGCTCTCTTTTCCTGCTGGTTAGTTTTCTTTGCATTTATTCCATGTGTTCCAGCTCATATGATGGGAGGCTGTGTTTTTTGTATTCTTTAAAGGGCCTGCCATGGTCCTTTTTATTCAGAATGACAGTATCAGATGAGATCTAGGAGAGCATTGCTTTCAGTAATTTTAAATTGGGTTTGAAACTTCCAAACTGATGAAAAGGTGGGGATAGAATGTGAGACAGTGTATATGTGTTTCTTCCCAACAGTGGCAGCCCCAGGTGTGCCTGGAGTGGTAGAAATGATGGAGAGGAGGTCAGAGACCTCTATGAAGTAGCAGATAGAGAACAGATAAGTTGTGTAAAGGGCATGAAGGAAGAAGGGGGGAAGATGTGTGCTAGTTTAGATCTGGACGGGGAAGATGCTAGTACCTTGAGCAGAAATAAGGACGACAGGTGGACACACAGGTTCTAGATTTGCAGTTCTTAGCGTGGGGGTCAGGGATATGTGTGCGTGTTGCTGGTTGACAGAGAGTTAAGAATGCAATTAGGACCTAGGGAAGAGACCATGGTTAGAGAGACTTAGGACTGACATGTATCAAGTGGGTGTTGAAGCTGTGGAATTAGATGAGATCACCTAGGGAGAAAGTAGGAAGAGAAGAGAGGTCAGAGCAAAGACTTCTGGGTGAGGCTTTTGTTTCACCAGCAGGAAGGAAAATAGAAGCTAGCACAGTGGTTTTGTAGAACAAAAACCTTGGCGAGATTTTTCTCTGTCTCTCTGGAGGGAAACTGAATAAATCCTTGGAGAAACGGTTTCTCTAAATTATCGTATGTCTCACTGACATGCATGCATGTGTGCATTTGCCTAAAAGACTATTTTGCAGGATGCAAATGTCAAAAGTGGAAAGACTGGGAGAGGCCTCGTGGTTAACTTGTAGAAACAAAGATAGTGCTAAACAGTTTTTCAAAAGGCAAGGAAAACCAAAGGCAGAGCAAATGACTACAGAGACATGGACAAGATCTGGGTGTCATCGGCAGGCAGAGTTAGCCACGGACCATCATCAGGCACTTAAGGTCAGCTGAAGGACACTTTTATTTTGCCATTCCAAAATTACTCCCCACTTTTTTAGGGAGGGGGTTTAACTTTGGAACATTCTCAATTCTTCAAATGTTCCTTTTTTGGGGTACTGGCTGTTGCATTTTTTTTTAACCTACACTATTCTCTTTAATTGGGTTTATTGTTACCTCGTCCATGTGAGAGCGGTGTCAGCACTCCTTTAAACAGGTGAAGAAACTGAAGTCTGGACAGCTGTCCAAAGTCTCACGGAGTTCACAGGTGGCTGGGCTAGGATTAGTCTCCTGCTAACAAACTGTAGGTCCTTCTTCCCATCACACTTTACTGAGATTCATCGTGATGGCCCTTGGACTTGAGGGTCCATTCAGGGTATTGCTAAGGTACAGACTTTAGTGCAAGTGAGAGCTGGTTGGAAGCCCAGCTTTCTCACTTATCAGCTGTGTGCATCTCTTGACCTCTTCAGGTTTCATTTTTCCATGTGTGTTAAATAGAATGACATTTATTTTGTAAGGCTGTTGTGAGAATTAGAGGTCATGTTTATGCTTGGACAGTATAGACCAGCTGGCTCCTCTGTCCGTGGGATTCTCCAGGCAAGAATACTGGAGTGGATTGCCATTTCCTTTTCCAGGGGATTTTGCCGACCCAGGGATCAAGCGCAAGTCTCCTGCATCCCAGGCAGATTCTTTACCCTCTGAGCCACCAGGGGAGCCCATTAACAGGATAGGCACTTGTTTGAGGAAAAAGAACGAATTGGAAGGCACAGTGATGGTTTTCAGGGCAGGGAGCACTTTTCCCAATGTTTTACTCCCCCTGTGCTGTTTTCCCGTTTTTCTCATGTGCTAACCCTCCACACACCACCGAGGGCATAGTAGGTGCTCTGTAAATAATTAAATTCCATTAAGCTTTAATTCTATGCCGTGGACGCAAGCAGGTTCTGTCAGCCATGGCCTTGAGGGTGGAAATTTCAGTGTGGCACAGGGTGGGACGAGGGGAGGGGGGAGGGGGAGCTGGCCCTGTTTACATTTGCAGCAGAGGCGACTGTGAAGAGGGAAGCACTTTTATTTCCCCTGTGAACTGGCCGTGCATTTTGCTGGAGCAGCTGCTAATGGAAAATAATAAAACCCATTTTCGTCAGGCAGTATCTGGAACACTTACAGGTCAATTCAATGCTCAAAACAGATTGTTACAGAGCACATTAGTTCGTCATCAACATCCACTTTGGTCAAGGGATTTTTGCCATTGGAAATTGAATTTATAGGTCATGGTCTGTTATGATTCCTGAAAATCATTGAATCTTTGTAAGTTAGGGGAAGCATATAACCAATTATTATAAATGAGCACACATAATCTTTCCATTGTTAAAGTCACAAAGGTAGCAAATTAAGCTGTGGAAGAATTGAGAACTAGGGCAGCTGCAAAAATATGACTTCACTAATATTAAACCTATGTTCTGCCTATTAATTAAAGAATTTGGTCTCAGTTCCATAGTAAATCCCATCCCAGCCAGGAGGGAACGTCAGCCCTGTTTTTTATTTTAAACACTAAAGGCAGTGCATGAGACAAAATTCAAGGTGTGTTTATTTGCTGCTCCCATACTTAAGTGCGCTCGTATTGGGACGATTGTTTCCAACCAGAGTTAAATGAAGTCAGCTGGAATTTCCAAACACAACACCTATAATGTGATTGCCTGGTCTGGTGGAAAGAACTCTGCCTGGTCATGAGATGCTAACTTGTCTAACTGTTGGACTGTGGGCAAGTCGCTTAACTTCTCTGGACCTTAGTTCTCTCCCTTCAACGTAAGCATTTTGGACTGGATGTTCTCTAAGAACATTTTTCTGTCTATTTCAAACATTGTTCTTGTTTTCTTCTAATTTCATGAAGTAAGTAAGTAAGTAAAGTCACTCAGTCGTGTCCGACTCTTTGTGACCTCATGGACTGCAGCTCACCAGGCTCCTTAGTCCATGAGATTCTCCAGGCAAGAATACTGGAGTGGGTTGCCATTTCCTTCTCCAGGGGATCTTCCCGACCCAGGGATCGAACCCGGGTCTCCCGCATTGGAGGCAGACGCTTTAACCTCTGAGCCACCAGGGAAGTCCAAACATATGTGTATTCACGGTGAACCAAAATAAAGAACAAAAAAGTCAAACATATAATGTTATAATGCAGAGATACATACAGTTAACATTTCAGTGTATATCATGCTCTGTACACACCGTTTTGATACCTACCCTTTTTCATTTAACAATGTGAACATCTTTGTGTCACGATTTTTCAAAATGAAATTCCAGTGTCTGAATAGGCCATTAAGTTCTTTACTAAGCTCCCACGAATAGATAGCTCAGTATTTTTCAATCCCTTTCAGTTTTGCACAGTGTTATGTGAAAATCTTCATGGCTAAATACTTCTTGTAAATACTTCTTGTCTTAGGATAATTGCCCCAAACAGAAGTGGTGGCTTGAGAGGTATATGTTTCTTAGGTGCTGGATTCATTTCTGAACTCATGTCAAGTTTTAATTCTGTGCTGTGCTTTGTCTTTGGAGACAGTGAATTCCAACTAGACTCAGGCATCCTCTGAGCATGAACACTCCCTTATAATTAGGCACATCCAGGTGCACTTACACAGTTACATATTTACAGGTGGGCACTGTTGATATTATGCCATTTGGTGATTCCTTGGGAAGAACTGCAATGTACATTTATATGACCATCTTCTTGCTTTCTCCCTGGGGTTATTAAAGAAAAAAATGTCACTCCACAGTTCTCAGTTTCCAGAGACTTTCCAATGGACTCTCTAAGACCCTTAGCTCCAATAGTTTGAGAGTATTGTTTCTCTTAACACATTTATTGAGCACCTACTATGTGATTAGTGATGAAGTCTTTGACATTAAGAAGCACAGTGTTTGGGAAAAAGAACTGCATAACTGACCCAGCAGACCTACAGGGTCAGTGAGAGTTAGCAGCAGCGCTGTGGGCATTGAGAAAAGTCTGGATATCCTGCAGAGAAGGGAGAAAGGGAAATGAATGAGGCCTCCGAAGATGCTGTGTTAGTCAGAAGTCTTTGATAGCCCCTGACAGAGAAGAACCACCTGACAGAGAAGAACCACCTCAAGTTAGCTTAGCAAATAGGGTTACATTTACTGACTACTATTACCTGGAGAGGGCTTTCTTCTGCCTGTAATGCAGGAGATGGGGGTTCAATCACTGGGTCGGCAAGCTCCCTGGAGGAGGGCATGACAACCCATGCCAGAATTCTTGCCTGGAGAATCTCATGGACAGAGGAGCCTGGTAGGCTACAGTCCATGGTGTTTCCAAAGAGTTGGACATGACTGAGCGATTATCACTTTCACTTTTTACTGAGTCAGCCCCTAGGAAGACCAGGGATTCTTTTGTTTTCTTCTCTCGTGGGTTGGCTTCATTCTCAAAATTCTCTAAGTTAGTGGCTGGAATTAGGCCTGCTAGATGCTTGTGCATACATCTTTAAAGTCTTAAGTTCAGAGGGGAAAAAAAGGCTCTTTTCCAGTTCTAGTTTGAAAAACCCTAAGCAGCACCCTTACTGGGGTGATGGGCCTCTGTGGGAAGAGGCATGGGGACAAGAGGAGAAATCATGATTGGCCAGCTTGTATCAGACGTCCATACCTGTGGTCAGGAGTTATTACTTTCACCTTAAGCGAAGGACAAAGGTCATGTGGTGTAGAATCTAAAAAAGCTGAATTCATAGAAGCAAAGTAGAATGGTGGGGCTGGAAGTGGGGGAGAGGGAATAAACGGTGTACAGACTTCCAGTTGTAAGTGGAATAAGTTCTAGGGATCTAACATATAGCATGGTGGCTATAGTTGACAATAGTGTACTGTATGCTTGGGGCTTCCCAGGTGGCCCTAGTGGTGAAGAACCTGCCCACTAATGCAGGAGATGGAAGAGACCTGTGGTTGATCCCTGAGTGGGGAAGGTCCCCTGGAGGAGGGCACAGCAATCCACTCCAGTATTCTTGCCTGGAGAATTCCATGAATGAAGGAGTCTGCAGGGCTGTAGCCTATGGGGTTGCAAACAGTCGGACATGACTGAAGCAACTTAGCATGCAGGCACCATATATTTGAAAGTTACAAAGAACAGACTTTAGATGTTCAAAATGGTAGTTAGGTGAAGCATGTGTTAATTTTATTGTGTAAACACTTTGCAATATATATCGATACATGTATCAAATCATATTGCAGACCTTCAGTTCAGTTCAGTTGCTCAGTCGTGTCCAACCTTTGCAACCTCATGGACTGAAGTCCATCAGGCTTCCCTGTCCATCACCAACTCCCCAAGCCTGCTCAAACTCATGTCCATCGCATTGGTGATGCTACCCAACTATCTCATCCTCTGTTGTCCCCTTCACCTCCCGCCTTCAATCCTTCCCAACATCAGGGTCTTTTCCAGTGATCAGTTCTTTCTTTGAATCAGGTGGCCAAAGTATTGGAATTTCAGCTTCAGCATCAGTCTTTGCAATGAATATTCAGGACTGATTTCCTTTAGGATTAACTGGTTTGATCTCCTTGCAGTCCAAGGGACTCTCGAGAGTCTTCTTAAACACCACAGTTCAAAAGCCTCAATTTTTTGGCACTCAGCTTTCTTTATAGTCCAACTCTCATATGTATACAAGACTACTGAAAAAACCATAGCTTTGACTAGACAGACCTTTGTTGGCAAAATAATGGCTCTGCTTTTTAGTATGCTGTCTAGGTTGGTCATAGATTTTCTTCCAAGGAGCAAACATCTTTTAATTTCATGGCTGCAGTCACTAACTGCAGTGATTTTGGAGCCCCCCAAAATAAAGTCTGTCACTGTTTCCATTTTTTCCCCATATATTTGCCATGAAGTGATAGGACCAGATGTCATGATCTTCATTTTTTGAATGTTGAGTTTCAAGCCAGCTTTTTCACTCTCCTCTTTTACTTTCATCAAGAGGCTCTTTAGTTCTTCTTCACTTACTGCCATAAGGGTGGTGTCATCTGCATATCTAAGGTTATTGATATTTCTCCCAGCAATCTTGATTCCAGCTTGTTCATCCAGCCTGGCGTTTATTTCACTTGATGTACGCTGCGTGTAAGTTAAATAAGCAGAGTGACAATATACAGCCTTGACGTACTCCTTTCCCAATTTGGAACCAGTCCATTGTTCCACATCTGGTTTTAACTGTTGTTTCTTGACCTGCATACAGATCTCTCAGGAGGCAGTTCAGGTGGTCTGGTATTCCCATCTCTTGAAGAACTTCCCACAGTTTGTTGTTATCTATACAGTCAAAGGCTTTGGCATGGTCAATAAAGCAGAAGTAGATGCTTTTCTGGAATTCTCTGCTTTTTCTGTGATCCAACAGATGTTGGCAATTTGATCTCTGGTTCCTTAAAGTTATACAATATTGTGTCAGTTATATCTCAATAAAATTGAGAAGAAAAAGAGGGAAAAAGTGCTGGGCAGGCTAAAACATGAATAGCATTTAAGATGGGAAGACTTTATATGGAAAAAAATTTTAATAGACCGTGTCAGTAGGAGGTGATCAAAATATATGAATTGAATAAACAATTGAATGAAAAGGCATGCAAAGAAGTAGAAGAGAAAGTTTTTTCTTTGATTGGCAGAATTTTACTTTAGTTATTCATTTCATCTTCAAGCAGTCTTTCAGAGGTATGTTCACATTTTGCAGATAAAGAGAGTGAAGAGGTTAAATCAAAGCACTTCATTAATATGTAACATGATTCTAACAAAGCTGATAAAATTCTTCTAAAGCCGTGACCCATGGAGCTGTCTTAGGCAGAGTTAAGTTAAAAAAATCAAAGGAAAACAAAACAAGCGAACAACAATAAGCTAATATATAAGCAAAAAAAAAAAAAAAGAAATAGTTTCACAATAACTGAATCTTGGATTTCTTGAATGCCACAAAGATGAATCCCTGTAATGTTCTGTGACTTCACCGTGCACTTGTTTTGAGCCTCGTCTCTCTCAGTGCTCCTGACCTAGTTTGTGGGCACTAGTCCTTCTCTGCCCTGCCCCCATGCTGAGTCTGCCTTCGCAAGCCCCAGATAACTAGTCTTGAAGAGTAAGACTTTCCCTGGACTTAGCTGGAAGACAAGCTAGAATCTGTTTTAATGGATGAGGGGGAGAGACTGAAAACTTTTGCATTTCTAATTTGGTCATAGTACACTTTTTAGTGCAGCTGTGATTCTGACTGGGATCTCAAAGGCTGATTATCCCGGTCCTGCTTTCTTGATCTCTGCTGTACTAAAATACATAATCCCTAGCACTTAATAGAATACAAATGATTTAGAGTCATCTGTACTTCCCACTGTTTCTCTTTTACTTAGGTCGACCCAGCATATTCGCTTCCCTCAGCCTGGGTACCCTCTCCCTGCTTGTCGTCTGGTGGAATCCTACTCATCCCTGAAAGCCTGGCTGATGAGTTGTCTTCTCTGTGATGCCTTTTCTTAGGATCACAGAATGCCACGCATTTGTCTTTTTAAACATAATTTTGTTTGTTTACCTCTGGCTGTGCTGGGTCTTTACTGCTGCACGGGCTGCTCTCTAGTTGTGATGCTGGGGGCTTCTCGTTGTGGTGGCTTCTCTTGTTGTGAAGCACAGGCTCTAGGTGCTTGGGCTCAGTAGTTGTGGCTCCTGGGCTCTAGAGCACAGGCTCAGCAGCTGTGGCACACGGGCCTACATGCTCTGTGGCATGTGCGACCTTCTCTGATCAGGGATCGAATCCGTGTCTCCTGAAGGTTTTTTTTTTTTAACCACTGAGCCACCGGGGAAGCCCCATGCATGTGTCTTTAGTGTTGACTTATCACGGTTTATTGTAATTATTGTTTACTCATTTGGCAACTCCAAGAAGGTGCTTCTCTAGGGTGGGGACTGCACCTTATTCATCTATGCATTCTCCAGTGTCCAGCATGGCTCCTGACACTTAGTAGGTATGCACACATTTTCTGAATCAGTAAAAATTTACTCGGTGGTTCCTATATGTAGTGGAGGGCTGTGGACCCAAAGGAATGTTCAGTAACATTAACTGATTTATTCTAGATCAGGAGAGAGATGCTGTATGTCCCTGAGCAGGGGATGACATGATAAAATTCATGGTTCAGAAATGGACGTGGCAAGTGGCAAGTGAGATTTTCAGGCCTTGAGGGTAATTGATAGTGGTTTTGATGTTCTTCTGTAGCTTTGGGGAAACAAATGGAACTGATGGGAAAGAAGCTTTTCTGGAACCTTCTCAGAGGTAGCTGGTATTGATTCAGCAAGAAAAGGCTTTGGAGAAGACCTCACACATTACCTCCCTCGGCCAGGCTCGGAGAATGAGAAGGAAGGAGCTCTTTTTTCCTGAATGACGTGCCAGGAACTCTGCACTGACCTAGCCTCTCCTTTTGATTTCTTGTGCTGTGTCTCCCTTCTGCTTCAGGTGTGTACTGGTGTACACTCCATGACTGAAGGTACTATTGACAATGTCCGACTCTGCAACCCACAGACTGTAGCCCACTAGGCTCCTCTGTGCATGGTATTTTCCTAGCGGGAATACTAGAGTGGGTTGCCATTTCTTTCTGACCCAGGGACTGAAGCCAGGTCTCCTGCATTATAGGCAGATTCTTTACCATCTGAGCCACCAGGAAAGCCCACTACTGACAGTAGGTCTGATCTATCTTATATTTACAACTCCACAAATTTTTCTTAATACGAAACTAGTTCTTTTATAATTGGCTCCATTTGACACAGTAATTTCAGCCATACCATGAGGACTCTTTAGAGTCTCTAGAGCTGGATTGCTGTCACCTGGATCATCACACATGAGTCTTGCCAGCCCGTCTTGGCACATTCTAGAATTCTGTCTTTTCAGGTGAAACCACCAAGGCAAAATTTATAGATGATGAAACAGAGAAAACTGAGATTCAGTGATGTTAAATGATTGCTTAAGGTTGTACAGCTCTAGGAGAAACCCCAGATTTAAAAAACACATTTCAGGAGAAACTGGAAAAAGTGATACCAGTGAAAAAATGGTGAGGTTAGGATTGTTTAGGGTTATTTAAAACTCAAGAAAGAGTCTGCATGTCTGCTACTCAGTATGTGCTGAATGATGCCAACCACTGAAGTCACTTGAGAACATTCTAGGACTTAAGAGTTTTTGTTTGACAGAATTAACTCTCTTGGGCAGGAATTAAAGTTTGTTCAGTATTAATGGCCTTACTTTACACCATTTGGGGTTGGTTTTTAGCTGGATGATATTGTTTGCAAATGTGTAGTTTCCTTCAGATTAAAACATTAACATGACATAATATGATCTTAAATTCCAATTTGCACATCATTTATCTGAGCACTTATTTATGAAGGTGAATGATTCAGTCTGGGTAATCCAGCTTTCATGGGGTATCATTATGTGTTACATGTGTTCTAGGGGATAAAGATACATCAAAGATCTAGACCCTGTCCTCAAGGAGCACATGGTTCAGAGGAGGGTCAGAAGCTTTTCCTGTGGTTGCAGCAGTGACAGGTTATGCACAGGGAGCTTAGCGAAGTGTGGAGGAGGTGGAAATAGCCCTACTGGGAAATCTGGGAGATAACCGAGTTATGTCTTGAAGAATGTATGAGAGTCATTTGGGTAAAGGAAGATGGAAAGAATGTCACATAGACAAGAACAGGGAGATAGATGTAAACAGATGCTATTTTAACATGAGTCATCAACCAAACTAACAGCAGAATGTCTTATCTATTTTGGAGAAGTTTTCATTCACTTCTAATTATATAGTTTATATGTTCAGGAAAACCTCTTTTCCCCTTATTTCTCTGATCTGGGTGCCTTTGCTCTTGCCCTCTCATTCTATTCGTATTAGATGTACGTCATCAATTCTCTTCAATAGGGAAGATAATATTATAACCACGAAAAACATAAAGCCAACATTGATTAAAATTTCATGCTGAAAGGATTTGAGGCAGTTTGTTTCAGATTCATGTCAATTGAATGTATAGAAATGATGTACCACAATGTCCAATGTGAAAAGTCAACTGGAAAATGCTTGGGCTTAGGTTTTGCATCTGATATTAGGTTATTTCTGTTTTGTGGCTTACCCACTTCCCAAAGCTCATATTCCACAATAAGTTGACCATGACTATTTCAATACTAGCAGCTACAATTTTAGAGACACCCATAGAGTTTTGAATTCAGGTAGATGTGACTTGTAATCAGTTTTAACTCACTTCTGTTTTAACTTTGAAGTTATAGCTTCTCTGAACTTTAGTTTCCCTATTCATAGAATGGGAGAGAAATACTTAAGTCTGTTTTGGGATTAAATGAAATCTTAGTAATGCTAAGTACAGTACCTGGAACATAATAGGTGATGAGTGAATTTATATTTGCTACCCTGATTCCCTCAAGTATCATATTGCTTAGGGAATAAATACACACCCTCCAGAGTGTCCAGCTTCATAGTCGAAAGTACAAATTAGTCACCAGAGTGAAAAGCTCAATTGCTCTGTTGGTCAGTAAGAGCAGAAAGTTTAGAAGTCCAGTCTGCCTCTCCAATGACTCAATTCTTTCTCAGTTATATATACAGATATTTTCTGGGTTTGTCAGTTTCTCACAGACCATCTGGTCCAGCTTTGTCCTGTTGTGATATGCTTGCCTGGTGGCTGTGGACGTCGGCTAAAGCTAGCGTGAATACACTGAATGTGAAGTGGAGGAGGCCTGTGAGGCTGTCAGCTGATCAAGTGGCAGTGGCAGCCTGGGAGGCATTACCCCTGCAATAACTGCAGTACTTCCGTGGGGGGAGGAGTCATTAACAAGTCTTCAGTGTTCCTGGCACTTCTCTCACCAAAGCAGAGAGACCAACCAACCAACCAACCAAACTCAGTTTTCCTCCTCACTAAATAAACAATAAATTGTTAAAATATTTTGGTGGGCAAACAAGGTGCTGTAGTAGCTGCTTGGTCCCCCATAGCTCATGGCATTCTAGGGCAGCATAATTCTATTTAGCAGAGCTGAGAATCTGTCTCTTGTCTCTCAGTGCTAAGATGGTAGGGCTTTTCAGCTGCATGAAGCCCCTCCTTTAGCATGTTCAAGGGTTGGGATTCAATAGCAAAATTTCCTGGCAAGACCTTGACTTCATCTTTATCTTGCCAGCCCAGGGCTTATAATTGGAGAAGCACTAGTTCTTCCCTTGGCAGAACTGGGGCTGGGGTCCAATCCTGCGGGGCTGCAGTTGGTATGATATGGTGAGCTTAAACTATAACTCATCAGAGTTCATGGTTGGAGAAGTTTTGTCTCTCCCCTGGTACAGTTGGTGAGGGTGGGGGCCATGCCTTGTGGGTGACTGAAATTGATCACTTCAAGTGCCCAGCAGTGACTGGTAACTGTGGCTATATGTGGGTGACTGATTCCTTTTCTAAGAAGCCAGCTTGCAAGTAACCATGGCTAAGGGAACCCCTACTACTTTCACGTACATAAAATACTGACACATATATAAATACACGTACACAAAATATTGGTGTTACAGTTTTATATTAAAACTAGATTTGCTTGGTTCCATTTTGTTAGCCATAAATATAAAATTTATTTTCCCCCCTTTAAGCAAAATATAACTGGGGGCTGTAGGAGTTTCCTTGGCATCCTGATTTTGATCCCTAGGCTTGTAGTAGGACCTTGGTAGCTGCAATGGTAATAGATCTGATACTAATTCATAGCATCTTTAATAAATATATAGAGGCAAGACCCTGTGGCCTTTAAGGTAGTCCATCCATCCACTCATTCATTCATAAAACCTATATTTACTCAAGATCTGCAGATTACTTGGAGCAGACTTATGGACAAATACTACTTGAGGAATTAATAGTCTGCTTGCAGGGAAAGGAAGTTGAGCCCACAACTGTAACCAACATAGTAATACATGCTGCAACAGAAACATCTGCGAAGTTCTCCTGGAGTATAGAGGTGGGAGTAACTCATGTGGTCCTGAATAACTGGGGAACACTTCTCAGTGGATATGCTATTCAAGTTAGGCCTTGAAATGTGAATAAGAGTGAAGAATTCTCGGCAAAGGCAGCATAATTTGTGCAAAGGTCTGGAGGCTGGGAAATTGAGGATTTAGCTTTCCAGTCATTATAGTCAAGGAAGACAAGTATGAAACTGGTTGAAAATGGGTTTTGGGTTAGCCAACCTGGAGGGCCTACCATGGTAGGCGTTGTTATTCTCATAGAGATGACACAGAGTTCAGGAGGCTAAGTTAACTTGCTTCTGGTCTCATAGCTGTTGTCACGGCTGGATTCCAAGCTCACTTAATCTAACTCAAAAATCTATATGGGTTCCACTACTCCACATAGTCCTCTTCTCAAAATTTTAGAGTTTAGTTCAATTCAGTCTGTCTACTGAGCATGTACTAATACTCAAAACACTGTTTTGGGATCACAAATGGACACATAGATAAACAAAATATCGTTCTTGCTTTCCAGGAATCAATCACCTTGATGGAAAGAGATGTTCATGTATCACCTATTCAAGGTAGATCTTGATGACTAATGTCACTGGGGCATATGCAGTAAGTTGTGGGCTGGGGAGGGAGAAAGAATTCTGCCTCCATGATTCTGAGAAAGCTCCCTGGAGGAGGAGAGATTTTATCTGGGTCATCTGTTTGTAAATATTTATTTTATGAAAATTGTGGTTTTTGTTTTTTAAACCTTAGTTAACTTTAACATCATGTCTCAGCTCATTTTAGGTATAAATATTGAGTGAGTAGCTGTTGTCAGGGGATTCCGTCTCCAGGGGATTTTCCCAACCCAGGGATTGAACCTGGGTCTCCTGCATTTCAAGCAGGTTCTTTACCGTCTGAGCCACCAGGGAAGCCCTTAACTTTAACATCTTGTCTGGGGTTATTTTGGGTAGAGTTTGTGTCTGGAAACTAATGCAGAGACATAATCTTTGAAAATAAATCAACTGACTTTGTTTTCTGTTTTTATTTTAATATCTCCAAAAAACTCCATGATCTTGTACTTTAAACCAAAACGATATCTAGTCTAACCAGATTAAAATTCATGAAGTAAAACATTCTAAAACAGTAATGAACACAAAGCAATTTAATATAAGTGTAACCCATTATATATTTTCCTAAACAAGTTATAGAGTGTCAGGTTGCATTCCATAAAGAAAAGTTTTTATATTTAATTACACAGGAATTAAATGACAGAGGAACCATTTTTTTTGACCCCGACACCTAAGATAATGTAATGTATTGTTCTTTCAGTGGGAGAAAAAATAGTTATAATGAACTTGTAATGGAAGTGAAGTGAGAATATTTTAATTAAAGAACTTAGCAAAAAAAAAAAAAGATAAAAAAGCAAAGGACATGATCAGAATGTTCGCAAAAGAGGCAAAACAAATGGCTAAAGGCATGTAAAAAATTGAGCAATAGAGAAATGCATGGTAAAACAAGAAGCCGTTAGTTTCTTTTTGTCTGTTAAATTAGTAAAGAATTAAAAAGGAGAAATCCTCTGGCAAGAATTTGGTAAGACTGGGAGCTCATATGCTTGTTGTAGGACTGCAAAGTGTTTTTATCTTCCCAGGAGCAATCAGATAGTATATATCAAGAACTAAAAGCACAATATTTAACCCAGTCATTCTGTATCTAGAAATAGAAATTCTCCTAAGGAAATAATTTGAAATGTGATGAAGATGAATGCACAAAGATATTTTATTACAGAATTAGTTATAATAAAAATGAAAATGCAAATATCCACTGATAGGGGAGTGGTTAAGTACATTACAATATTACATGCTATAATGATCTAGCCATTATGAAAAACATTTTGAAAATTTCATGATGGAATGAAATATGGGGAAATTCTTATGTAATGTTATATATATAAATAGTGCCATTACAACTGTAAAAAAAAATCCTGTCTAGAAGGAAACATCAAAATGTTACTAATTCTTATTGAGTTGTGGCATTTGGCAAATTTTGTTTTATATATATTCTAAATTTTCTCCATTGAGTACGTGTGATATTTATGATAGAAAAGAATGATAACAAGCCTGGGCACTGTCTGTCAGGTGAGACAGTGTTCTTAAATTTCTCTGCGACACCAGCCTTGCTGCCAAGCCTCATAGGCAGATGACAGTGGGGGCTTGAAGGTGTCTGTTCAGAACTTTCTGTTGGGAAGGCAGTGGCTGCTGCCATTCATCTTTAGACATCTGCCACCACAGTGTTCCTGAAGAAATCCTCTGAGGATCGCTTATTTGAAAGGCGAGGCAAGACAGTCTATGGCAGCCACTACTGAGACCTCTCCTGTTTCTCCCTGCAGTTAGCGTGGTGGCTCTCCTGGTCTGGCCCAGTAGTGGAGCAGAGCTGTGTGCAGTGAGCTCGGGACACAAAAGCGCTGTGAGGTCTCTGTGCTGTTTTAGAAGAGAGCTTTGCAGAGTGTCAGCACATACAGCTGGAGGAGGGCATTAGCATCTTGATGTGACTATTGCGTCCTGGAAGAGTGCTGCGTCCCACCAGCAGGCAAACTCGGGGCTGGCTCTGAGCAGACGATGCTACCAGGGAGGTCAGACAACCCAGGAGCTGTGACAGGGAAGGAGGCCTGGCATGGGCAGCCTTGACTGCCCTACGTTACCAACCCTCCCAAGTCAGTCCCCAACAACTGTCTTCCCACGTCCATCAGGCCGATAGAATGAGTCCAAGTTCAGTTCAGAAGCAAAACAAATCTTCTTTGATCAAATAATGGCCAAGTTGGAGCTCTCTCTCTAAAGCACGAGGTCTCCCTGCGGGCAGTAGGCTGGGCTGCTTTAGAGTAACCGTGCGCGCGCGCGCGCGTGCGTGAGTGCGTTGTGTATGTGCGTGCGTGTGTGCGTGCGTGCATGCGTGCGTGCGTGCGTGTGTGTGTGGGGGGGGGGTGGGGCAAATTCTCTGGCTGTGCTGCTCACGTGCCAGATTGCAGTGCCCAGCGCAGCATCTCTGCACACGGCCTGCCCCCAAGCTAGGTGTTGGGTGCAGCCTCTCTGCACACGGCCCCTGAGCTGAGGTGAACCAGGCACAGATGTTTCACATGAGGAACTGAAATCACTGGTGCAGAGGTGCCCTGTAAGCAAGTGAAACTAGACAAAGACCAAAGGAAAAAAAAAAAAGGTTAGATAGAGTTCATGTTATTACCCAGGTTCTATTTTTATTTTCCGGGAATTCTTAGTGGGCTTGGCGGGTGGCAGCAAGTCTCGAGTCCGTGACTCCTCTCTAAATGGCATCAGCCAAGTTTGCTTGATAAGACTGGTTTTGTTCAATCTATTGAATTCATCCAGGCAGTTATAATAAGAAGGATGGTCAGCACATATGCCAGGCCCTTTACCTATGGTATTTAATTTAATTGCATCTTTGCCACCATCCTATGGGGCCGGTGTCATTATCCTCATCTCACAAGTGAGGAAATGGGTCTAAGTCTCAGTTAAAAGACAGCAAATCTAAGATTCAAGGTCAAGTCCTTCCAGTTCCAAAGCCTATCACGCTCACAACCAGTACACTCACGTCTCCCAAACTTGCCATTTTAAATGTGTCACTATTTTTACCTGCTGAGGTGAACCAGGCACAGATGTTTCACATGAGGAACTGAAATCACTGGTGCAGAGGTGCCCTGTAAGCAAGTGAAACTAGACAAAGACCAAAGGAAAAAAAAAAAAGGTTAGATAGAGTTCATGTTATTACCCAGGTTCTATTTTTATTTTCCGGGAATTCTTAGTGGGCTTGGCGGGTGGCAGCAAGTCTCGAGTCCGTGACTCCTCTCTAAATGGCATCAGCCAAGTTTGCTTGATAAGACTGGTTTTGTTCAATCTATTGAATTCATCCAGGCAGTTATAATAAGAAGGATGGTCAGCACATATGCCAGGCCCTTTACCTATGGTATTTAATTTAATTGCATCTTTGCCACCATCCTATGGGGCCGGTGTCATTATCCTCATCTCACAAGTGAGGAAATGGGTCTAAGTCTCAGTTAAAAGACAGCAAATCTAAGATTCAAGGTCAAGTCCTTCCAGTTCCAAAGCCTATCACGCTCACAACCAGTACACTCACGTCTCCCAAACTTGCCATTTTAAATGTGTCACTATTTTTACCAAAGCCATGTATCATTAATTTTTCTTTAAGTCAATTTATTTTTGTTTTCCATTAAATTTAGCCTTATCCTAAGCAATAATGGGTATGGAATCACGAGTTTAATGTACTATGTGTGTGTGTTGTGTGTATGTTTCAAATGCTAGACTTAAAAAAAAAAAACTTAATTTCAACAGAGGTTTAATCCCTGAACCTTTTAAAATACTTGCAACAGCAGAAGATGTGTACCATTTGGGGAAAATACATTGAAACTGCTTTCCTTAGACTAGACCAAAAGTGCTAATAGGCTACTAGCCAGTTGCTGTTCTTATTAGTAGTTTATCTTCCTGCCTTTGGTAGAATTGGCCCAGTGCTAATTGCTTCTCGACGTACTTATCCCAAGGCAGATGGTTGCTCAAAGGAAGCTGCCATCTCCTCTGGTTTTCCTTTCAGAGCTAGGATGTCCAGCATGTGCTGCGCTCAGACACTCGCAGCCTTGCACGGGGGCTGTCCAACCTATGAACCAAGCATGTCAGGCCGTAAGAGATGATAACAGTGGGTCTGGCTCATTTGTAAGCTGCTCAATGAATTCCATTTAATACTATAATTTGCAATGTCATTCTGGGGAGGAGACTGGGAAGCCCCTAGGACCACTTTATTTTAACTTATTGTGTGGGACCTGGCAAGATAGCTGAATCCTGTCAGTCACGCACTCAGCCATGAAACATTTATCTGTGAGAAAGTCTCTCAGGGAAAAATGAATATCACTTCACCTCTATGCTATACACGGATGACACTTTCACTATGGTAGTGCTCTATGCAGACAATCTGAGGAAAATCTGGAAAGCTGCAAACTTGCTGCGTGTACAGAGCCTTGAATCAGGAATTGGTAGGCCTTAGTTCTCATACCAGCTCTTTTCATCTTCTCCGGGCTTCTATTTCCTCCTCTGGAACAGTACCTCCCTCACCAGGGTGCTGAAGTGTACCCTGAGGATGTGAAAGTGAACAGTCATCTAGAATCTCTCTGCTGAGGTAGTCACTGTGACTCATCTGTATCTAAAATCAGGGGGCCAGAGTCATGGATTTCATACTGTTTTCCAGCCTGTGCACATCACCTGGGCTTGTGGGCTAGCTGAGTAAATAAGACTGATGGTGGCACCTTCTGTTTTTATTAAGCTTCAGAAACTGTCTGTGAGATATGGCATTGGCCCCTGCACTGAGGTGGGAACAGGAGAGGAATGAAGGAACATCTAGGATAGGCCAGTTGTCTTCACCCTGAGGAAAATGGAAGGAAACCAGTGTGGCCAGGAAGGGAAACAGCACCAGAGATAACCACCAAATATTTTGGTCATTGGTCCAAAAAACCCAAAATGTGCTGAAAAAGTAGGTGGTTAAGTTCAGTTATTCCAAGACTCTGTATTCTGATGAGATGGCAGTAAGGAGTCATTTGACCTTTATTTGTGGTCATCCTGTCTGGAGAAATTTAACTTTGGTAACATGTTAACCCTGAACAGCCTCCTGATCTAGGCAATGATTTTAATAATAGTTACTATGCTGCTTCTAGGAATAGCTATATGTGAAGCACTGTGACAGGGAAATTAGTGAGGAAATCCTCACTACCGTGCTTTCCGTTGGGCAGCATCACTGCTGTTTAGAAGATGGGCGGAAGTTCAACCCCATTTCTGAGGCAGCTTAATCAGCGGCAGAGCCAGCATGCAGAGTTTGGTCTGACTCCCGCACTCATGCTTGTTGTATGCTACTTTTCTCTACACTCAGTAATTCTTCTGGAAGTATTAAGGTTTAACCTGGCTTTTGTTGACCTGAGTCCAAGCCCTGACAGTCCATTAAGAGAACTAAGGAAAAATATGTCACTGAATAAGAAGTCTGAAGTTTATTACATTAGCTATCATACAAATAGATTTTGGAAATCACTTATCTAATTAACCATTATGATTATTAGTCAGTTGTTTCTATGGAGACGACTCTATCTTATTCCTCAAAATAGACACTTGTTTATGCACTTATTTCTGTGCATTCTAGACATCAGCATGTGTAGTTCTGGCAACGGGAGGAAGGACTCCTGTTCTTGGAGCGTGACGTCTGTAGGCTACCCTGAGTCCTATCTTGTTAATACTCCTAGTGGACCACCTCCGGCTCAGCCCTCCTCAGTGCCACAGCTGGTGAGCAGTGGCTCTCAAAAGTGGTTATATTCGGAGTCATTGGGAAGTGATTGTCCATGCCCATCAGCACCCCGGCGGGTGAGAACCAGGGATCAGCACTCTTAAAATTCCCCAGGTGTCTCTAATGCTGAGTTCCAAGGGCTTTCAGTGTAATCGGTTGCAAGTATTTCTAGACAAATATGCACGAAATTCTCTCTCTGCAGGCATGCCAGAACATGAAACAGTGATTCTCTAGCCAGGTTGTACACTGGAATCACCTGTGGAGGAGGGGCTCACAACCTACATGGTGGCTGGGCCCCATTCTCATCAGATGTTTTAGTAAGTGGTCCCTGGAGGGGGCAGCTCAAACATCAGTATTTTTAAAAAAGCCCTCCACGTCATGCTAATATGCAACCAGGTTTTGAAGCACTGATTCACACCTACTAATCTTGGGAGGAGGCCTTTGGCCCAAGTTTATTGTGTTTCCACTACATTACTTTCTAGTAAGGCTTGATGCTCTTCAATAGATATCTTCCAGGTTCTAACGTTAAAAGTTGAATAGGAAAAAATTAAATTTAAATAAAAATATTCAGCTGCATAGGGGTGAACATCTTGCCAGCTTAGCTATTGAATACTAGTACTGTCAATTATTAAGGAAGTAGTATTGGGTATCTGTGAGGGGCAGGGAGGTCTAGTTTAGTTTATCTATTTGCCCTGTTTCCTATAATTTGAAGCCCATTTCCCTCATAGAAATGAGGAGCTTAAAACAACAAAAGCAACAACAAATCAATGACCATAGCACATTATGTTAGAAAGTTAAAAATATCAAGCTGTTTAATAATGTAAAATAACCATGCTTGTATTAACTGTTCAATAGTAAGCAGCTATTTGTCATTTGAATTTCTTCCCATTATTTTGGCCCAATGGTAATTCTTTCACTTTTAGTGTGTGTAGCTTGCCTGTTTATTCCCTTTCCCTCTTCAGATTATAATACTTTTGAGTCCACAGTGGCTCCTTCATCATCGTGAGAGGGAAGTTTTCTAATGACTCAGATTTCTAAATTAAACCTAAATGTTTACTGCAAAGATGCCAGGCACACATTATGCATCACTGTTGCTATACAATAATATCATTCAGATAGAAATTACTTTTGCAAACGGCAATCAATTTTTGCTACTACTTCTTGCTTTCTTGACAATCTGGTCAGTGGACTGTGGAAAGTGCTTTTACTTGATTACTTACATTGTTGATAATCATTGTGGTTTTTGGCAGAGCTAAGGCATTATTTCAGACCTGCATTGCAATGGGGAATGGGTGTAACTTTAAAACCCAGCCAAAGTTCCTGTGGCTTTAGCCAACACCAAGGAATGTACAAACTCAAGCACAATTCTTATAAGACTTCATTATTTTTTTTATGGTGGTTTGCCATGGGCCAGTCCACACAAGGGGACAGGGTAAGCAAATATGGAACCATGTAGGTCTGAGGTTCCTCTACACCTCAAAGAGTCTTATTCTGTGGAGGCCTCTGTTCTGTATGGAGACATAAAGAACACCCTGTGTGTCTCACCTAATGCCCAGGACACATATCCTTTCACTTGGAACTTTGGATTTGAAAGGAAGGAAACATGTTTAAAAATGTGTGTGTGTGTGTGTGTGTGTGTGTATTCCAAAACCTATGATGCCACTTGCCTATCTTTCAAAGAGAGAGAACCACTATTGCAGGCTGAAGGCTTTATTTGGATCTAAATGTTGGAATAAAAGAAACAGGGACCTAAAATGTGGCAGATACCCTTTTTGGAAGTGAGTTTATGAGAATAAAGAATGATGCAAAGAAGCAGAGCTATACTGAATGATTGCTTTATCACTTTTTGCCAACTCCTATCCTTGACTTTTAAATTTTTTAAACATTTCAAACAAATCAGCTATGCCATGGTTGAATTCTCTTGGAAGAAATTGACTCTGATTAGTCCAAAAGCACCTCAGCAGCCAACTGAAGGACGTAGAACTAGTTTAATTTCTTAAAAAATCAACAAGGGTATCAGTTATAAAGTGGAACATCTGTCTTGCTAGAACCTAAGCTAAGACCTCTAATTCTTTTACATAAGTCAGTGAACAGCTGACTTATGAACAAATTTTGGACATTTGAGAACTGTGACTTTGAACCAGTGACCTGGAGGTCCTCTGCCCTTATTCTCACACCTCTCAGCCACCTGCTCTGGCACAATACACAGTCATCATAGACATGGCACCACCCAGTTGTGAGAATCCACCTATGTGTTTTTAGAATTTTCAGTATTTTTTCTAGTTCAAGTGGCACTTTGGACTGCTTTTGGTCTCGATGTCCCCATCCTATTTAGTGACACCACCATCCATCAAGTCACTAAAATCAGTCATTCTCTTTTAGTTGATAACCTTGTCCATCTACCTCTGTGCCTCATGAGTCCCTCGTCTTGTCTGTTACCATCACCTGACTTCAGGCTTCTTCTTGAAGAGCCAAATAGCTTTTTCACTCACCCCCCACACATCCTTTCTTCACTTTGCTGCCAGATTTTCATCTTAAACCAGAGATTTAATGTTATTGCAATGCTTAAGTTTTTCTTTGTCTCCTTGACTATGTTCTGATTCCTTCTGTTATTCCTCATCCCGGTCATCTAAGACTTCTCTGGCCGCTCTGCCTTCTGACTAATGTGCCTCCCCCCTCAGCTCTGGTTCTACTGGGTTGCCTTTTCTTCTAATAGTATATGTTTACGTATGTTTCCATGTTTATAGCCAGTTGCTCCTGCTGTTTGTTCTGCCTGCAATTCCCTTCCTCTTTTTCTTGAGAGATCATAGCTCACTCCTCTTGCAAAGCCCACGTCAAATATCCCTGCTCAGAAGTCTATTCTGCCTCATGAGACATGGGATACTCCTTTTAACACTTGGGTGTTTCTGTTGTTATACTCCTCCCCAGGCCTACTCATTCCATAAATATTTGTGTATTTATTTGATTTTAACATGAGTTCCCTAGAGACTGGACCTGTTTTTCACCCTTATTTTCCTAGTAATTGGCCCTACATCTGTCCATGGTAGAGGCTCCATCAATATTAGATTGAATTTGCAGTATGAGGGCTCCCCTGTATCTCAGTTGGTAAAGAATCTGCCTGCAATGCAGGAGACCCAGGTTCGATTCCTGGGTTGGGAAGATCCCCTGGAGAAGGAAATGGCAATCCACTCCAGTATTTTTGCCTGGAAAATCCCATGAATAGGAGAGTCTGGTGGGCTACAGTCCATGGAGTCGAAAGAGTTGGACACAACTTAGCGACTAAACCACCAGAATTATGAAGCACAGTCTTTCTACATGGTAGCTCCTGGAAGCACTGCAGATTGGGAGATGGAGATTCCAGCCCAATTTCCTATCAGACCTGCCACTGTATCTTACATGGTTTGATCTGTATGCCCCTTGAATTCTTTTTGAGCTTAAAAATTGGGAATAAGTCTAAAAGTGGCCAGCTGTTTTTTTCCTGTGCTGTTTGCTCCATCTGGCCTCTTGATGAACTCTCACGTCTTCTATTAACAATCATTTCTTCTCATTGTTCTCACCTTTGCTCTTGTGTTGGTACTGTCATAGCCACTCCAAAGGCCAGCTTACCTTGCACTTCTACTTCCAGCCTTGCCTGAACCTTCCAGTCTAGATTTTCTTTTGTTGAACCGCTCTAGGACTTTAGAATCTCTTTCCTACTATTTAGGATTTTATTTCATATAGATTTATACTGTTTGCTAGCTATTTGACTTGGTAAGTTTTTTTTTCTGCTCAATTCAACTGAGGACTACTATAGTGTATATCATAGGGTTTTAAGACCCTGATGCTGGGAAAGACTGAAGGCAGAGGAGGAGGGGGCAACAGAGGATGAGATAGTTGGATGACATCATCGACACGATGGATATGAGTTTGGCTAAACTCCAGGAGATAGTGAAGGACAGGGAAGCCTGGCATGCTGCAGTCCATGGGGTCGCAAAGAGTTGGACACGACCTAGCTACAGAACAAGCTTGATGTTGTTGCCAACAGAGGTATTCCAGTGTCTTTCCTGGAGGCCTTGGATTTGCTGTACCAGATATGTAACCATGGGCAAGTTTTTAAAACTGCCTAAACTTCAAATAAAAATGGGAAACATAATAGCACCTATCACATAGAATATATAAGAGAAAATATATCTGAAACACTTTTGTACCTGATGAATGTTTTGGTAAGCAATAGTTATTATTGTTAAGAACAGTTTTAATCAGAACCTGTTGAAACTGATTTATCTTCTACCCAAAGCCTACATAAGTAATGACTGATACTTTGAGGTCTTTATCATTGTTGCCGGATAATTATGATGATTAGTTTGGCAAACAGTCAGACCATGTTTGGTTTTCCATTGCTCCACTTGGAGTGCAGAATAGCCAGCGCAGGTACTGACGTTGTGGTTTCTTCAGTGGTGTCTTTTGGCCCCAATGAACCACAAGAGCTTATGAATTGTCCTAAAACACACAAAATATGATTCATTAGACGTTAACTAATAAACTGAGTATATTTTTGGTGCCATCATACCCAGACTATAAGGTAATTGAAATAAATCTGAGACATATCTCCTGAAAGAGGTCTACTCAATCTTCAGCCAAAGGAGGAAAAAAACCCCGCAACCCTATCTCCTCAACACAATGACGTAGGAAGTATTTGTTTTAAAACCATTTCGTTTTGCTTTCTTAATTTCTCATATCTCATTTCAGAAACTCAGAATTAACATGGCAAAAGTCCATTGCTTTGAATTTAGGAAAAAACAATATAATTTTTCTCTATCTTTCATAGACTTGGCTTGTTGGGCCAGAAGCCCGACTCAATTGGACACAGCTGCACTCTGAACTTACATCACTAGTTAACATTTCCACTTCGAAGCATTCATTTGGCTTATTTGTTCCAGAAGGTTTTCTGTTCCCTGAGTAAATGTTTCGCTATGCTGTACCCACAGATTCATAAACTAGTTCAGTGGCTGATTTTTCAAGACTGTGCTTTAAAGAGCCCATGACCTACTGAAAAAGCTGCATCTATTTTCACCATTGGATATGAGGCCTGTCCTATACACTGTTTCAGTATAAGTTAGGTTTTGTCTTCGGCCCTGAATTTCCACCTGTGGGGCTATTTCCACCTGGAGAGAGTTAAATCTGCAGAGTTCATCTGGTGTCTCGTTCTTAACTGTACCCTAGTCCTTGTTAAGGCATTAATAGTTCAGTGGTAACTCACTCCAGTATTATTGCCTGAAAAATCCCATGGATAGAGGAGCTTGGTCAGTTACAGTCCATGGGGTTGCAAAGAATTAGACGTGACTTAGCAACTAAGCAAAAGTCATTAGGATTGATCATTCATACCTGAAGCTTGTGAGACTGAAATTTGGGACTATTTTAAGATTTTTTATAAAAAATGGATGACCTGGGTGAATCAGGTTTTATGATAAAAGTGATTTTATCCATTATGGTATTTGAGGCAACAGGCTTTGATCCTTATTTCCCAAGTTAAATTTGTCTTTCTACACTTACTATGGGCTTCCCTGGTGACTCAGACAGTAAAGAATCTGCCTGCATTGTAGAAGATCTGGGTTTGATCCCTCAGTTGGGAAGATCACCTGGAGAAGGAAATGGCAACCCACTCCACGATTCTTCCCTGGAAAATCCCATGGACAGAGGAGCCTGGCAGGCTGCAGTCCATGGAGTTACAAAGAGTCATACACGACTGAGCAACGAGCACTTTCACTTTCCACTGTGTCCTAGCTGGGAAACCTTAATCATGGTACTGAAGTCCTCTATGATTCAGTATTCCCATCTATAAAAATGAAGATAATAATAACACCTACCTGTTAGGTGGCTGTAACATTGGTACCCAGTAAACACAAAAAATACTATAGGCTTCTGTTGGTGTGTTTCTCATGAAGAAAGACCAAGATTCAAGTACTTGGTCCTTGATTTGGAGTTGTCCATTGACTAAAGCCCGGGCAGTGTAGAAGAAATAAGCCTAGCAGTAGGAGAGCAGCTAAATGCTGGAACTACTCACTGCAGGGTGGCAGGAGGAACTGGGGGTTGAGAGAGCTTGGGACAGTACAGGAGCACACGGCTGGGGACTGTCATTCTGTTGGTGGGACTCGGCATCTCTGTGTGGAAACACCCTCTATTCACAGATGAAGCAACTGAGACCTTGTCATGTGTCTCACTTCTCTGCTTCGCTGAGATTCAGGGTATGGGGAAGATGATTTCCACATTTCCCTCCTTTTCACTTTAATCCCTACTGAATATTGGGACAGATTTTATCCGGTACACCAGACGTGTATATTACCTACCAGACGTGGTTCAGAGGTGGCAAGAATTGTCCTCTAGTGGACGAACAGGATGTGGTTGTGTGGGGCAGTGAGACTGGTTGGAGAACTCCCTGAGCTGCATGCCAAGTTGCTCTGCTGACACCTAGCTGAGGCCAGACAACCCTGCTCAAGGCCAGGGCCCTGGCTAGGGAAGGGTGGGTCCTGACAGCTTACTGCTATGACACATAGCATCCACATCACTGGTTCCTTGAGTCATGTTGCCACTTGTTCCTCCACTTCCAGTTCTCCTGTTCTCAGGCATGCCCAGCCAATGACTGGGTCAACAGTTGAGGTCTGTAAACCTGGCAGACGTTTCTCAGGGATTAAAGGGCTGCCCATTCTGTGGCTATCGTGGTGCCTGGCGTATTCCCCAGGATGGCCGTGCATAGGAAATACACTTCTACAATGGAGACTATCCGGTATTTTATGTTGACATTGGTGTGGTCCCTATGGAATATTGGTAAGATGAGGAAAATAGAGGGCATGGCATTTTAATACATGTCAAGACGTCTTTAAGGGATGAGAAAAGCCTCTAATTAGCTAGCACCTATTTGGAATGATTCCAGACGTTATGTGCTATCTCTCATAAGACATTGTTGGAGAGCTTGGCCAGAGTTATACTCCTGCATTTTTAGAGTACTTGTAAAGAGGAGTGTTTTCTCCATGAGGATGTGAGTTACTTTGGGAAACTTGGTTATTTCTTCTTAAGAGTCTAATAGCATTGTTCAGTAGAACTTTTTGTGATAATAGTTACATTCTGTAATTAGCCGCTAGCCTCTCATATGGCTCTTGGGTGCCTTGAAATATGGCTAGTATGACTGTGAATGGGATTTTTAGTTCTTTAATTTTAATTAAACAGCCAGTGTGAATATTACCTACCATACTGGACAGCACAGGAGTGTAATACTACTGCCTAATTTATGGGCGGCATACTCAATCATTATATGTTAAATTGAATTGAACTTACCATTCTTTAGGGCACTTGCTAAAAGATACCTGTATAATATGGTTTTCAAATTTATAACATAATTTATTCTCAGTAAGTCTAGATTTTCTATTCATATAACACTTTAACTAAAAACTTATTCTACATCCAAACCTAAACCATTATTATTACCACTGCAGTGTTTTGAGACCCCTGGGCTTGGGGAAAGGAGAATCCCGACAGTGATGCATGACTGTTTTGCTGTTTCCATAAATATACTTTATAGATCCTCTCTGCCTTCCACAGGGCTTCCGAGATCATTTCCCAATGAAACTGGGAAACTGGATATTTCATATCTCCACTTTCTCTAGGCTGCTGGGGAGGGAAGAGAGTGAGTAGCACTTGCCATTGAGAGTTGTCTGGGTTTGAATCCCGATCTGCAACTTTGGAAAAATCATTTAAATCTTTATAGCTTCAGTTTTTCTTATCAAATGAGAATGAACTGGATTCTTTCAGCCTTAGGTGTCTTTCAGAGCTGAAGCATACAACTCTTTGATTTAAGATGTGTGTAAATCTTCCGGAGCTGTGAAACGTTATGCAAGAATCTATGGCCGTGGCTATTGTTGTTGTTTTATCTCACTGAGACTGGAGCATTTATTTTGGCCTCCATGGCATATTTTTCCACTCCCAAAACGAAATATTCAGCCACTGCCTGTGATAGAGCCTTATCACTGAAAATATCCAGGATTTCATATACTATATTATATGCCTCACAGTCATGAAGTAGCATCTGTTAAATGCCAGTCTGCATGGTATAGAGCTGATCTTTGTGTAGTAGGTTGGTTAAATGAAGCCAACTTTTCTGCGGTAGGAGAAAATTTGAAGAGTTCCCACTCACATTCAATATTGGCTTGATGTTATACTTGCTTCCTGAGTAAGGAGAAATCTTGGTTCTGGTCCTACCTACAAGGTAGATTTATTGCATGAACTGCAAAATTTATTTAACCTACATATAGATCGTCTAGAGAGGAAACTAAGTCTGTGATAGCAATGTTTGGTCTGTCAGGTGATTGTACCTGGATTTCTTAATCTGCCTTTAAACTTGAAGATAAGGGGCATACCTAGTTCTTCATTCTTTCTGAAAACTGTGCTCCTGGAATCAATTGTTTAGAAGTAGAGTACATATATAGTGAGTTGCTGTTACAATTCATACTACGTGAAGATGTGGACTTCCTCAGTGGCTGGCTTGGTGGTAGCCTTGCAGGAGATGCATTCCTGGGTCAGGAAGATTTCCTGGAGGAGGGCATGGCAACCCACTCCAGTATTCTTGCCTGGAGAACCCCATGAACAGAGTAGCCTGGCGGGCTCTATCCACAGTGTTGCAAGGAGTTGGACACGACTGAAGTGACTGAGCATGGGCGCTCACGCAGATACACAAGGAAAAATGTAACTTCTGTAGTTTTCTGTAGCTTATCTGAGCTTTCTCTTGAATTTTTAAACTGTTGGGCAATAAAAAATGTATCATTATCATTTGCTGTATAAAAACTCACCCTCAAGGGCTGCAGTTTAAAACAACGAACATTTATTATCTCATGACTTCTAGGTCACTAATCTGGGTGTGACTTTGCTTGGTCATCTGGGTCAGGGTCTTTTAGAAGGCTAGATCTAAGATGACCAACTGTGTGGGGTTGCTCAAGACTGAGTGGTTTCCTGGGATGTGGGACTTCATGGCTCATACTGGAAAAGTCTTAGGAAAACTGAGATGAACTGGTTACTTTAGTTGGGTTTCATCTGACGTCTAGACTGAGGGACAATCTTTCAAGCTCATCCATGTCAGGTGGCAGGATTTAGTTCCTCATGAGTTGTAGGACAGAGGGCCTCAGCTCTTTCTGAGCTATTGGTCAGAAGCTTCCCCTAGTTCCTCACCACATGGACCTCTCCATCATGCAGCTTACTGATGGTAGCTTGTTTCGTTTGAACAAGCAAAGGTGAGAAGAAAAGTGAGCAAACTGGAAACCAGAGTCTCTTTCAAATCAGATAAGTTCCAACCCAACACTTCTGCTGTATTGCATGTGAGAAGAAAGTCATTAGGTTCAAAGAATACTCAAGCACAGTGAATTATACAAAGCTATGAATTGCAGGAAATAGGGAGACATCTTAAGCTGCCACTACAAGGGAAAAATAGTAAAATTTAGTCCATTTGGCAAATATAGGTAACAGTAATTTTGCAGTAATCATTCAGAATTTAAACTTTTCTTCTCTTCCTTTTCTGAGATGGCTTCTCAGTATATAGCAAGAAGAAGATCTAGTGACCTCATGGCCATGGGAAAGAGGGACCTCAGACCATCTGTGCTGCCCTGGCTCCTCTGTTCTCTGCAGCAAGGCCCTTTTTATGCCTGGTGACTGCTGTTCAACAGCTGAAGTTGGCAGCTGGTAGACAAATGCTCTGTAATCTCATGATTCAGTAGGGGCTTGACTGTCCTCTCTGCTGATTTGGTGCCATGTCCATTCTTGTCCCTCCCACCTGACCTTCTAGCCTAGCAGCTCCCCTGAGGCCCTTATAGTAACCCTCTGGTAAATTCTCCACCCAGTATCTTCAGATGTAGCCTGTTTCCTTTCTCAGGGCATGTGGAAACTTCTAGATGGTCTTGAGGTCATATGAGGGCTGAAAGTGACTCCAAGGGGCTAAACTGAGCTTTCCTCCTGGCGCCTCGTCCCCGCCTTCCCCACATACTCACGCCATTCAAACCGTGTTCCCTGGAGGCAGCTATTCTGTGACAACTTGCTCTGAGTCCCAAATGGGAAAGGAGGCAAAAGCACCTCTCTATTTGCGTACACCTCATTCTAGGCTCCCATCCCCATTTTGGGGGGAGGGGTGGGCATGGGGTATGGAGGAGGCACACGGTTAGACCTGCCACTGATGGGCCAGGTCTGGCTCTTGCTGTGTTAAATGAGGTCAGGACAACTTGGAGTGGTTTTTTTCTTTTCTTTTTTTCCTCTCTTCCCAAAGGTTGGCTTTCATGACTGTTGTCTTGATATGGATTTGTAAACGTCAGATTTATGACCCAAAAATGATCAATGGCCTCTTATTCCTTGCAGCAGTGAGCCTTTGGCTTGGCTGGTTTGTCAGAGGTGCAGAGGAGCATAATTTAAGGGGGAAAGTGTATTCAAAATGCCAAAAATACTATCCCCATTATATGCATTGGATTTTATATCTGCAGGTGACTTCCTGGAGTGACTGACAGCCCTAGGTTGGGGTTCAAGGGCCTACTCATTCTAAAAATGGAGGAATTATTTTTAAAAAATACTTTCTAGTGGCAGTGCTATGAATCCAATATTTTAGTGCCCTAAACAGAGGTTTTCTGTGGGGTTAACCCCACAGATTGAGAGAAGTGAAAAAAAGTGTATGTTTGTGTGTGGAGATGAGGGGAGGGGTGCTTAAAAAGGGAACAAGGACCGAAAGTGAAATGTAGTCTGCAGGGAAAATAGAAAGCATAAAATGTACATAGTGGGAACAAAACGGTTAATAGTTCTTCTCTTCCTAACCCTCCCAAGCAGCTGCATCCAGGGAGGGAAGTTTGCCATGGAAACACAGGAAGTATCAGTGATGTGGGCAACAAGGGAAGCTTTTCTTATCCAAACTGGAAGTAGCTCCCTTCCCACCAAAATGCCTGGGGCTATACAACACTTTTCTTTGCAGTGGCACAGGATGTAGAGACTGAGCGCTATTTATGGCAGCAGGCAGCCAGAGATGGCAGTTTGTAGAACATACTTGGAGGAAGAATATACTCTGAAAAATAGACTTGATGAGGAATTTGAATTAAAGGTGAGCTTTGAGTAATTACAGATAGAGAGATAGCATTGAATAATTGACTTTATTTAACACAGGAGAGTGTCTTGACACAGGAGAGTGGCTGTTTTAACCCAGATGGAGAGACACAGACACATACAGAGAGGGGCTCAGCGTCAAGCAGTGTAAGAGCTGGATCCGAAAAAGGAAGACTTGTAAATAGGACCACAGCAGAGATACTTCCCTCAGCCACATCTGACCACGGATTATGAAAAATTTCTTAGTGATGAGGGATTCTAAGTTAACATCAACTCTACACTGAAATAAATATGCATTAAACTACATATAACATTCAGTTTAAGGTATTTGAATATGAATTGTTTATAGTTCTTTTTCCACTGTGGGATTTGAGTGATTCTCAATGCATTCTTTTTTATTTAATTTTTAAATGAAATCTGCAGTTAAAGACCTCTCCTGATAATGTTACATCTGTTGCTTCACTGGGAATGTCCAAATAATAAATTTGGGTACACAGTGTGAGCCAACCAGGCTAACATCTCCTCTTACAGAATGCAGCTAACTGAAGCTCACCCCCACCCTGATATACTATGATTTACAACTGCAAAGGACAAAGGGAAAAAGGCACAAGATGAGAGAGACTGACTGAGATATAAGCTCAGAGGAGGAAGTGCAGAAGAGAGTGAGCATGTAAAGGGTAGCATGACTATTGAGGGTCAAGAGAATCTTGTAAAGCCATGGATGGATCTGGGAAGAAGGGACTTGCATAAGTTGTATGTGCTTTGCTTTTGGTTGAAGAAAGAGGAAGCAATGTCTGAGGGATGAGGAATGGTTATGGTAGTGGGCTGAAAGGGTGTTGATTCTGTCCTGGCTTCAAAGCCAGTTGGTACAAGTTCTCTGGAGAAAATACTAGCAAAAGCAGAAGAAACTGTTTTTCTCTGTGACTGAAGTGAAATGGTGGAGTGGGCATTCCTCCCAGTGATAGACTTGAATATTGTTCCTCCCAGCCATCTTGGGCTTCTCTGATAGCTCAGCTGGTAAAGAATCCTCCTGCAATGCAGGAGACTCCGGTTCGATTCCTGGGTTGGGAAGACCTGCTGGAGAAAGGATAGGCTACCCACTCCAATATTCCTGGGCTTCCCTTGTGGCTCAGCTGGTAAACAATCCATCTGCAATGCAGGAGACCTGGGTTCAGCCCCTGGGTTGGGAAGATCATTGGAGAAGGGAAAGGCTACCCACTCCAGTATTCTGGCCTGGAGAATTCCACGGGCTGTATAGTTCATGGGGTTGCAACGAGTTGGATATGACTGAGTAACTTGCACTTTCAGGCATCTTGAAGAATTGCTGCTGCTGTCTCATTAGAAGGCAGCCTTTTCCTGAGGGAGCACCTATAACTGAAGTAGTGATGAGGCACCTGCCCTCGGGAGACTTCTGGAGGCCATCTGCCAAAGTGGGGATGGAGGGCAGCTCTGGATCAAAAGAGGAAGCTGAGGGAGTCATCCATGGTGAGGCACTTGTAAAAGCTCATGTGGCACCACCTGAAAACACGTAGTTGTAGTTAGACCAAAGTTCCTGGGATGCTGTGTAAAAATAGGGAGTCATATATCAGTGGTACCTCTGTACAGTATTTCTATTAATATACCCCTTCTGTACCAGTCTTCCCAGGTGGTGCAGTGGTAAAGAATCTGCCTGCCAATGCAGGAGACTCAAATTCAGTCCCTGGATTGGGAAGATCCCCTGGAGGAGGAAATGGCAACCCACTTCAGTATTCTTGCCTGGGAAATCCTATGGACAGAGGAGCCTGGGAGGCGACAGTTCCTGGGGTCACAAAGAGTCAGACATGACTGAGTGACTGAGCACATAGCATAGTTTCCGTACCGGGTTCTAGAAGCATGCTATTGTCTCCATTTCAATAATTAAGAAACTGAAGCTTAGCAGTTAAATAATGTGCTTACTGTATTAAAATGAGAAGTTTTAAAGCCAGGATTTAAATCACTATTTATCTGCCTACAAAACTTATTTATGTTGCCCTCTCTGCTCGATAAGCCCTTTGGTGCTTCTCTGCCAAGCCAGTACAATACCAGAAGCAGTTGAAGTAAGAACTTTAAAAGGGCGGGTCGTGTGTCAGATGTCACACCCTTGGGAGATAATGGCCAGATCAGCTGGAAATGTCAACAGAATCCTGAGGACAGTGGCTCTAGGTACAGATCACATAGTCTCTGGTTATGGGATGAGGATTTTTTTGTCTAAGCAAAACTTGAATACGGGTAAGTTTGCTCATGGTGGTATGATCAAGTGTTTGGGCACTACGTGTGTTAAGGGTGGGTATTGATTGGTTCACCAGTGGTGGTTATCTTGGCCAAGTTGCTTAACTTGCCTAAAATCCATTTTCCATCTATTAAGATGAAGAATATGAAAGCATGTGTTTTGTAGGATTATTGTGAGAATTCACCACAAATACCTACTGTGGCAGATTGTATTTTCCAAAGATGACCACACTGATATACATACCCCAACCCCACATGTGTTTCTTAAATGTGATTGATGTCCTCTCTCTAAAAGTTGAGGTCTGTACTCACTGTTTAACTCTGGGCCGACCTGAGTTCTCTGGTCAATAGATATGGCAGGAGTGATGCTATGTGACTTCCAAGGTTTGGTCGTAAAAATGATACAGCGTCCACCTGTTCCCTTTCTTGGGATACTTATCCATAGAACTCAGCTATCATGCTGTAAGGAAGCACAGACTAACTCACATGGAGAGGCCAACATGGAGAGCAAACACGGCCCCCGGTAGCCAGTCATCACCAAACACCAGACATCAGTGAAGGAGCTTTCTTACCATTCAGGTTCCTAGCCTTTGAATCTCCCATCGGCAGCTCCAGAGAGCAGAGCCCAGCTGCTCCTACTGTGTCCCATACAAATTCCTGACCCACAGTATCAGTGAGCATGACTCATTACTGTTCTGTGCCACTAAATTTGGGGGTAATTTGTTATGCATCCATAGTAACTGGAACAGACTGATACCATGTAAATCATACAAAAGAAAAATAAGGTAGCTAGGGAATTTAAGTATCCAATTTCCTATTCATTAAGATAATATGCATTGCTAGAGCAAGTGTACTCAATCAAGAGTCAGTTCTGGAATCTAACAACTTAGTAACCAAATTGTCAGGGATATACAACCAAAACATAGAGGCACAGTGATACTTTTTATCTACAGATTAAACATGGTCCCTGGGCCCTTTTAACTTTTTGACAGGAAAACAAACTTCTGTTTGCTGATCTCTAACAAATATTTTAGCTGAGTGCTCACAGATTTACTTTTAACTAAAGCTCTGTTCAGGAATGAGGAAATTCTAATAAGTAGCTCAGGGGTGGCTAAACTTAGCTCCTGTAGTAATAATAAAACTATATTTACTTGGGGTTTTTAGATCCTTAATCTCAAGTGGGATTTTTTAATTCCTTTGTACAGATTTAGCTTAGAGGCATATAGTAGCCATAGAATGTAATGTGTGTGTGTTTGCTTCTGCTTGCAGCTGTTGGGGTATATTAGAGTGTATGCATACCAAAGAGAAATATGTATAACTGAGGATGAAACAAAGAAACTAGTGACCACTTTGGGACCTATGTACTTGTACTGAGAAATACAGCCCTGGGCTAGAACCCTGACAGGATTTGTAAACTGGCACTTGCCCAGTCGTTATGTGGATACAAGGCAACCATCTCAGTCTTGGAGAAATAAATACCATGGAAGCATTGGGCAGGGAAAGAAAGACATTATATAGTTGCTTAAGGATTCTGAAGGTCTAAGGTTTTACTTTAATTGCAAGCTGACAGGCTAGCTTGCGATAATTTCAAGGATGCAGTAGAGTTGAGACTGAGTCAGAGGCAAAGGACATATGTTACTCACTCACAGCAATAGCAGGAGCTGGAGAATCAGCATTTTACACCAGTTCCTAGGTCGCAGTTCTTGTGGGATGTCTTGAAGAGTGCAGACAATACCTGTAAACACAGTGAGTTTATGATAGGAAAAGAACAGGGTTTGTTAGGCAACTTGCATCTGGTGTAATATGCAGTCAACATGCTTGATCTTTGCTTCAGGGAGAGGCATTTTCTTTATTATAAACTGGACAGTAAGCATGCCTGCCCTTTGCTTCCTGGGGAAACACTATCTCTATCTTTCAAGGCAGTAAGTAAGCTGATCTTTGCTCGAGAGGAAGATACATCCATATTTTAAGGCTGTTTGCTATATGAATATGCTTGAAAAAAATACTTCAAAACAAGGGAAGTCAATATCTGTGCAAACAAGAAGTGCAGAAATATTGAGATTCAAGGAAAATTGTCTCCTGGTAGTAATCCTCAGTCATCAAAGATCTAAAGAAATTGCGGAACAACTTATGCTTTGTCCAGTGATCAAAGGTCAATGACATCTATATGCATTAGAGAAAGTGTAGATATTAATGTGTGCACCCTAATTTGGATTTGCATATTTTTTCCCCTCTGGACTGTCCTTCAGGGTGGTCCCCATCACTGAGACAGCAAAGAGAGCCTTAAAAACATTGTTTCCTTTGAGTTCAAGTTTATCTTTTCCTATTGGTTTGGGGACTAGGTGACTGTTGAGACTCTGAACGTCATAATTCACAATGACACTGGGAAGTGAGTAGAGTAGGTCTTTATTCTCTCCAGCTCATGGAAGAGGAAATTACTCCATGGCTGGTATGAGAAAAGAGAACACAAGAGTGACGGATTGGTGGTGGCAAATGCAGAAAGGTAGTAATAAAAGCTGTTTCTGAGACTTACCTAAAAGAGTAAAGGAGGCTTATTGGGGCTCAGCTGCTTTGGGTTAAAGAGGATGTTAACCGCTCACTACTTTCAAATCTATTTTCAGCCATTATACTGCTCTGCTAATTGGCTGCATCCTTGTGAAAATGAAACTAGACAAACAGCTTATTGGCCCAGGGAGGTGCCAAGAAAGATGGCTTTTTTTTTTTTTTGCCTGAGCTCTTGCTGGAAACAAAAAATGTCCTTGACAAATTAACATCCAAATTATACCATATTTGTGGACTAGAAATCATGCTACTAAGAAATTTCATATGCGTTAATCTCTGGCTAGTGAATTACCAGGGACTTCGGTAGAAGCAAATACAAAGCCACTCTGAATGATTGCTTTCACAGCCCAGGTTGCAAAGGAATCCAAAAGATCTGGACTCAAGATGAGCTCACAAGAGAAAATTATAAAGTAAGAATCCATCATAGGCAGTAACTTGAGATAGAGACAATAAAACAATTTTGTTTCAAATAATAGATACAAAGAGGTAAAACCTATGAGAAAAGAATAAGATAAAATGAAAAATATATAAGAAAATTTGGAAAAAAAAAAACAAAAAAAATCGACAACCAAATAGTTGAATTCTGCTGCTGGCCGGGATGGGATTACCAGTTTCTTAGCGATAACAGTTGACACTCTGGACAAAGCATGACAAACAAGCACCTGCGAACCCTAGAAACTCAGCAGAAGCAGACAGATTGGGGAAAGGAGTCAAAATTTGAAGAAGTGACCTATGCAGAAGTAAATTTGTGATTTTTTTCCTCTTAAGTTCTCCATCTTGCATTGAGATCCCCAGTTGCAGAACTGTAGCTACTTTTTAAAAAAAAATTTTTAAACTTTTTATTTTATATTGGAGTATAGCTGATTATACCTTCCAGGAGATTCAGTGAGAAAGAATCCATCTGTAATGCAGGAGACTTGGGTTCAGGCTGTGGGTTGGGAAGATCCCCTGGAGAAGGGAGTGCCACTCCACTCCAGTATTCTTGCCTGGAGACTTCCATGGACAGAGGAGCCTGGTAGGCTATGCTCCATGGGATCACAGAGTTGGACACGGCTAACACATACACATAGGTGATTAACAATGTTGTAATAGTTTCAAGTGAACAGCAAAAGGGACAGCCATACATATGCATGTATCCATTCTCCACCAGCTCCCCTCCTATTTGGGCTGCTACATAACATTGAACAAGTTTCATGTTAAACACTAAGATAAGATCTTTCTGGCCAGTTCTGAAAAAGGGATACCAGAGAGGGTGTGGAGAATGTCAGAGGAGAGAGCTGAAGAAGGGGACCCCTAATTACGTCTTTGAACCAGAACTAATTCTAGGCTCATGCTGGACCTGGGCAAGCATGGAGCAGGTACCTAAGCAGTGTGGCAGCAGCTTTGAAACCTGAACTCATAGTGGAGCCACTGCCCAGGGAGAGTGAGACAGACTTGTGTTCTAGACCTAACCGAGTTGATTGTCTGTAATATAAATTCTCCAAGACTTTAACAGGCCTAATGTTTTACAACAAAGCTCATAATGTCCAACATAAAGTTAAAAATTACCCCAATGCCAAAAAGAAATTAAAAAGGCCCTGGGAAAATGTGACCAATTTTTAAGGGAAAAAGACAATAAACACAAAATCCCAAGATGACCCAGAGTTTAGAGAGCAAAGACTCTTAACTCAGCTATTACTATGCTTCATATCAAGATATAAGCACTCAATGAGTGGAAAGATAGAAGTTCTATGCCGAGAAATAAGAAACTATAAAATAGAACCATGTAGAAAGATTAGAACTGAAGTACAATATCAGAAATTAAAAAAGAATCCATGGATCATCTCAGCAGCAGAATGCAGATGACCAGTCAGTGAACTTAAAAGGTAGATCAATAGTAATTGTTCAATCTTAGTTGTTGTTGTTGTTGTTTAGGGACTGAGTTGTGTTCAACTCTTTTGTGACCCCATGGACTATAGCTCGCCAGACTCCTCTGTCCGTGGGATTTCCTGGATTGGGTTGCCATTTCCTTTTCCAGGTTATCTTTCTGATTCAAAGATAGAACCTGTGTCCCCTGCTTGGCAGGTAAATTCTTCACTGCTGAGCCAAGAGGGAAACCCTTCCAATCTTAAGAACACAGCAAAACAAAACAAAACAAAAACACAACAAACACACACACACACACACAAAAGAAAAGAAAAATAACCTAAAAATGAACAGAGGAATAGGGACTTTGGAGACAATAGTAATGTGTCTAACATTTTCATCATTTGAGTTCCAGAAGGAAAGGAAAGAGATTAGTACAGAAAAAAAAAAAAAAAAATTGAAGAAATAATTACTGAAATCATCCCAAATTTGAGACAGAAACTTACATATTTAAGAAGTTCAGCAAAACCCAAACAGGATAAGCACAAAGAAAAATGAACCCAGATATATCATATCATAATCAAATTGCTGAAAACCCAAAATAGGAAAAAATAAATTTTGAAATAATACATTCTGTGCAAAGAGACAACAATTTGAGTAGCCAAAGATTACTTTAGGTCAGGAAGTTCAGAAAACTGTGGAACTATATATTTAAAGTGCTAAAAAAAAAAAAAAAAATACTGTCAATCCAGAGTTCTGTGCTCAGTAAAAATATGTCAGGAAGGAAGAAACTCTTAGAAAAGAAGAAAACTATTAGAAAACTAAGAGTTTATTACCAGCAAATCTGGTCTAAAAGAAATACTAAAGGAAGTTAATTAGGCTGAGGGGAAACGATACTGCAGGGAAATTTAGAACTTGAGGAATGAAAGAAGAACAATAAAAATAGCAAATATCTGGGGAAATTTAAGGCTGTCCTCAAGTTCTTCAAATTACAACAGTTGAGAGCAAAAATTATAGCTGTGGTGGAATTATCAATGTATATAGATATAAAGCATATGACAGCTATAACATAAAAGGAAGAAAGCAAACAGACCTATATGGTTGTACCATATTTTACTTGAAGTGCTAAAATATTAAATCAAAATAGACTAAAAATTAGATATGCTCTTTTATTTGTATGGCAGCCATGAAAAAAGTATGCAATTTATGCAATTATAGTCCAAGCATCAATGCAAGTTAAAATAGAATACCAAAAAACATTAAAAAATAACCAAATAAGCTTCATAAGATTGTAAAATAGTTATTGACCTAGAAACTCAGTACATGGCTTAATCATCTGGCTAATGACAACTAAAGAAAAAATATAATAAATTGAAACCTAAATATAAGAAAATTGTCAGAGACACAGCAAAAAGAGATAAAGCAATCAGTTTTGTTGACAAGGAGAGGCAAATGTCTTTTGAAAGGTTTAAAAGAGTATCTAAAGTGAAGTAACTGAGTAATGTATCATTCATCAGTGTCTTCAGTTTCATAAGCATTAGTTCACTGCTTATATTTTTTAAAAGTTTATAAAATATTTGTTAATGCCTTGAATTTAGACCCTCTGCTTGGGATGGGATTTTTGTTTTTATGCATTTGTATATTTCTGTACACTAAAAGGTGATAAAGTAGTAATGTGTAGAAATATACAACAAATGTGGGAAATTCTTAAAGAGATGGGAATATCAAACCACCTTACCTGCCTCCTGAGAAACCTGTATGCAGGTCAAGAAGCAGCAGTTAGAACAGGACATCAAACAATGGACTGGTTCCAAATTGGGATAGCAGTACCTCAAGGCTCCTTGTCATCTGTATTATCACCTGCTTATTTAACTTATATGCAGAGTACATCATGCAAGATGCCAGGCTAGATGAAACACAAGCTGAAATCAAGATTGCTGGGAAAAATATCAATAATCTCAGATAAGCAGATGACGCCACCCAAGGCAGAAAGCAAAGAAGAACTAAAGAGCCTCTTGATGAATGTGAAAGAGGAGAGTGAAAACACTGGCTTAAAACTCAACATTAAAAAAAAACAACTAAGATCATGGCATCCGGTTCCATCACTTCATGGCAAATAGATGGGGAAACAATGGAAACAGTGACAGAATTTATTTTCTTGGGCTTCAAAATCACTGCAGCCACAAAATTAAAAGATGCTTGCTCCTTGAAAAAAAAAAAAAACTATGACAAATCTGGATAGTGTATTAAAAAGCAGAGACATTACCCACAGAGGTCTGTCTAGTCAAAGCTATGGTTTTTCCAGTAGTCGTGGTTATGGATGTGAGAGTTAAACCATAAAGAAAACTGAGCACCAAAGAATTGATGCTTTAAAACTGTGGAGTTGAAGACTCTTGAGACTACACAGAGATCAAACCAGTCAATCCTAAAGGAAATGAATCTGAATATTAATTAGAAGGACTGATGCTGAAGCTCCAGTACCTTGGCCATATAATGTGAAGAGCAGACTCATTGGAAAAGTTCTTGGTGCTGGGAAAGACTGAAGGCAGAAGGAGAAGATAGCAGAGGATGAGATGGTTAGATGGCATCATCGACTCCATGGATATGAATTTGAGCAAGCTCTGGGAGTTGATGATGAACAGGTAAGCCTGATGTGGTGCAGTCCACAGGGTTGCAAAGAGTCAGACATGACTCAGTAACTGAACTGAACTGAACTGGAAGGTGATAAAATGATATTGTTGTTTTGGGATCTGCTCTGAAGTATGAAGAAAACTTGGCTATGCTGTTTTCCAAGTTGTCCTCATTCTTGTGGGCACAAATATCTGTTGTTACTAATTTGAGGAAAGTGATTCTATAATTTCTGCATCTACCTAATGTGAATTGCAAAATTCCTTGGCAATACTTTAAATTCATTCAGCAACTCAAAAGGACATGAGTCACCAGGCTGAATGTGGAGACCAGCCAAGTCTTGGTGGGATCATAATAATGCGCTCACCTCTTGCTTTGAGGGAGCTGCCTGCTGGGAAGGGCAGAGGAGCCCCTGGGCGAGAGAGATTTCTGTGGATCTGGGGACAGAGGCTGTGCTTAAAATGCACTGGAAACAGAATTTGGCAGTGATGGGATACTTATAAGTTTTAGAGAGTAAGAATTAAGGTTGCCTAATGTTAGCAGGTTATATGGTAGTAAAACAGGAACAAGGTCAGTTTTCATTCCAATCCCAAAGACAGGCTATGCCAAAGAATATGCAAACTACCATACAGTTGTGCTCATTTCACATGCTAGCAAGATTATGCTCAAAATCCTTCAAGCTAGGCTTTAGCAGTACATGAACAGAGACCATCCAGATGTACAAACTGAGTTTAGAAAAGGCAGAGGAGCCAGAGATTGCATCATCTGTTGGATCATAGAGAAAGCAAGAGAATTCCAGAAAAATATCTACTTTGGCTTTATTGATTGTGCTAAAGCCTTTGACTGTGTGGATCATAACAAACTGTGGAAAATTCTTAAAGAGATGGGAGTACTAGACCACCTTACCTGCCTCCTCAGAAACCTGTATGTGAGTTAAGAAGCATCAGTTGGAGCCAGCCATGGAACAACAGACTTACTCAAACTTGGGAAAGGAGTATGTGAAGACTGTATATTGTCATCCTGCTTATTTAACTTATATGCAGAGTACATCATGCGAAATGCTGCGCTGGATGAATCGCAAACTGGAATCAAGATTGCTGGGAGAAATATCGCAACCTCAGATATGCAGATGACACCACCCTTATGGCAGAAAGTGAAGAGGAACTAAAGAGCCTCTTGATGAAAGTGAAAGAGGAGAGTGAAAAAGTTGGCTTAAAACTCAACATTCAGAAAACTAAGATCAGGGCATCTGGTCCCATCACTTCATGGGAAATAGATAGGGAAACAGTGGAAACAGTGACAGACTTCATTTTTTTGGTCTCCAAAATTACTGCAGATGGTGATTGGAGCCATGAAATTAAAAGACTCTTACTCCTTGGAAGAAAAATTATGACCAACCTAGACAGCATACTGAAAAGCAGAGATATTACTTTGCCAACAAGGGTCTGTCTAGTCAAAGCTATGGTTTTTCCAATGGTCATGTATGGATGTGAGATTGGACTATAAAGAAAGCTGAGCAATGAAGAACTGATGCTTTTGAACAGTGGTGTTGGAGAAGACTCTTGAGGGTCCCTTGGACTGCAAGGGGATCCAACCTGTCCATCCTAAAGGAAATCAGTCCTGGGTGTTCTTTGGAAGGAATGATGTTGAAGCTGAAACTCTAATACTTTGGCCACCCGATGTGAAGAACTGACTCTTTTGAAAAGACCCTGATACTGGGAAAGATTAAAGGCGGGAGGAGAAGAGGACAACAGAGGATGAGATGGTTGGATGGCATCACCGACTCAATGGAGATGAGTTTGAGTAAACTCCAGGAGTTGGCATGCTTCAGTCCACGGGGTCCCAAAGAGTCAGACATGACAGCAACTGGACAGCAACAACAGCAAATAGGAACAAATGCTGTAATAAGAAATGGAACAAATTTGTTATTTATCTAACCAACCACTGTTCTTCTCTTTAATCCTCTCAGCAACCCTGAATGGCAAACAATATCATACACATCTTAGTGATGAGGAAACTGAGGTTCAGGGAAAGATGAAGCCAAGATTCTGTGACAGATGTATCTGGCTCCAAAGCCTTTCTGTTGCAACCTGTGTAATTCTTAGCATTATTGATGTCAGTGCACATCTAAATGATAACACTTGTTTTCTGTTCAGGTGTTTGTAATATACAGATGTGTGTGTGTGCTCAGTCACTTCAGTTGTGTCCAACTCTTTGTGACTCTATGGATTGCAGCCCACCAGGCTCCTCTGCCCATGGGATTCTCCAGGCAAGCATACTGGAGTGGATTGCCACGCCCTTCTCCAGGCAATCTTCCCCACCCAGGAGTTGAACCAGCATCTCCTGTGGCTCCTGTATTGCAGGCAAATTCTTTACCGCTGAACCACTGGGAAAGCCCATATACATATAAACATATCTATGGGAATTTTTGAATTATATCTGTAATGAAAAATGTTTTTATTTAAATGAGACACAGTTCAGTGTGCAGTCCCACTATTGTATAGGTCATAGATTCACTTTGATGGAGCATCTTCTTACTTAAGACCCTCTTACCTAGTGAAGGGATCTGTGTCTAGCTTTAGGGAAGAGGGTTAGATTATATTCACTACCCTGTTTGTCAGGCTTTGTGTGGAAGTCTATTGTTAGCCTATCCATCAGAGTTCATTTTATATGTGTGTGTACACACACATACATACTATCACTGTCTCAGGTTCTGTGAAGTTAAATAAGTCAGTAGACAGCGGAGGTTAATTATCTGTTTACTTTAGAGCCTTAGTAAGGAAATGCCAATAGGTGATCATAAACCTAAGGCCTCCAGAAAACATCAGGCCTTGCTGAGCTGAGTAGCTGGTGGATCCATCCTGTGTTTGTGCATAAGGCAGGGAGATGTCTGAAAGGTGTGTTTCAGGAGATTCTAAAAAGCCATTATAATGGCCTCTTTATAATACAACACATACCATTGGACAAATATTTACCTAATGAGCTCTATGTATTAGGTAATTCACTGGGCTCTAGGACAGAGAAGACGCGTGCTGCAGTCCATGGAGTCACAAAGAGTTGGACACGCCTGAGAGACTGAACAACTGTGTACAACAAAGATGAAGTCAACGTCTATGACTTCTCAGCTCTCCCCATCGAGTGACAAAGAAGGACCAAAAGAAAATAACCATCAGGGTTGTGGGCTGTGCAAGGACCCAGGTCAGCACATACCTAAAGCTGTGAGGTGAGGTGGGAGGGGAAAGCCATGGAAAACTGCAGGAAGATATTAAAGTTGGATGTTATGGTTCAGTTAGAATTCACCAGGGTTATGAGAGCACAGGGCATTACAGGCAGAGGGAAGTGTCGGGGCAGAGCAGTGGCAGTGAACTCTGCTCCTGGCCAGTGAGGAGTGTGCGGCTTGAGCTTCAGAGAGTTTGGAGAGGGTGGGCTAGAAATGTGGAAGTGGAGGTTAGAAAGGGTCAGAGGCCACATCACAAGGAATACAGCTTTATCCTGTTGGCTGCAGTTAGGGTGATGATAAAATTGATGGTTTAAACTGGGATGATTTTGACAGCAAAGAGGAGATGCTAAAACTCTTTGGAATTTAAATTTTTGAATATTCATTTATCATAAACATGATTCTATTAAGTTTTTTGAAGAGAAAATTCTTTATTAAAATATGAAAAACATTTGTTTTTGAAAAACAAAAAATATGAAAAAAATCTTGTATATTAAAGTAAAAATTCAAAAATTTCTTTATGTAAACAATAAAAATAACATAAGAAAAAGCAAAAATCATTCTTACTATAGCCTCATATTTTAACCTGCTTGTTTATAACTACCTTGAATACCATGCCATTATTATTTTTCTGGGAATATATTTTTCCATATAATCTTATTTTTAATGTTTTAATAAAACAGCAGTGTTTAAAGCTCTATTTTATGGTATGTAGATTACAATGTTTGATAACTCCAATGAACTCTTCTCTTTTTTTAATTGAGAAAATACTTTCCCTGCAGGCACTGAGAAATGTTCAAAACAAATTATGCTAAATGGAGGATATTCTCAATTCAATTTTTTTCATTTTAAAATGTGTAAACATCTCTGGCTGTTTTCTTCTATTCAGTGTACCTTTCTTCAGCAAGTTTTTTATGAGATAAAATTCATCAAACAAGTTGTCTTTGTTTATGATGTTTTGAATTTTTGCCAAATATAAATGTTGCAAATTATCAGCTTTCTGAAATTTCATTACCTTTCAGAACAGAATAAAATCTATTCAATGAAAAATAGTAGCTTACCAAATGACACTCCCTACAAGAAATATATTTTAAAGGGCAATTATAGAATTTCAAAACAAACCTACACACCTTTAAGTCCTTGTCATTTAAGTAATTCAGTTTTTGCTTTGCTTTTGGAGGGGAAGTTTCAATGACTTCCTTGTTGTAAGGTTTGTCTTTTAGTAATCAAAATTTACAAGCTTCAAAAACGGAAGTGTTTTTTTTTTTTTTAATTTTCAGTACTTTATTTCCAACTAGTTTTGATTAAAATGCAAACAAAAATTAGAGCACTTGTTTACAATAAAGTTCAATTCCATTTTAGGACACTTAGGTTAACATAAAGAGAAAAGACTATTCAAAGGCTCAAACATTTTTAACATCCAATGGAATGCAGGCAGCGAGGCAAAAAAGTATGTATTGTCATGTGAAATAATGTTTTTGTTTTCGTACCTGTCATTACAAATTTTTATGCAGTTAAATCATTTAAACAATGTATATAAGGGTACAATTCAGTTCAGTTCAGTTGCTCAGTCATGTCCAACTCTTTTCAACCCCATGGACTGCAGCATGCCAGGCCTCCCTGTCTATCACCAACTCCCAGAGTTTACACAGACTCACGTCCATCAAGTTGGTGATGCCATCCAGCCATCTCCTCCTCTGTCATCCCCTTCTCCTCCTGCCTTCAATCTTTCCCAGCATCAGGGTCTTTTCTAATGAGTCAGCTCTTCACTATAAGGGTACATACATGCATGAAATTTGAGAACTATAGCTCTCAAATACAGTTGTGTTTTGAGGAGTAGAATACCAGCTTATTTTGCAAACTTACAAATTATATGTGCACCACAGCCAATTCTGAGTTCCAGTCTTTTCAGTATGTTTCTTTAGATCTTCGTTTATACCATATTACTGGGTCCCATCAGTTTCTAATTGTTTTACCACAACAAAGTAATATTATTACTCTTAATATTGAAAAATTTACTTCAATTTACAATGGCAAAAATGTCAGTTGTTTCACCTGTGCCTGAATGAATTGCATTTATTTCATAAGTTGGTGAAAACTGTTGAACTACTTTTGAATGAGCTGATTTTTCTGTCTGAAGCTGAAGACTCTGATGCAGAACTTATATATACTATTTAACTATTTGAGGTTTTTATTCTAATATAGATAGCACACTGACAGGTATCACTTTATTTTTATACTTACACAAAGAAACTTGGAATAAAAAATGAACAATATTAATTTAGAAGAATTATGTGATCTTAAAGAAAAGTGATGTCTTACAGTATGTTACAGAAACTCACCTTCTATGGCTGCATGTATTAAGCTCACTTGTTTGGGCAAAATCTTTCATTAACTTTTGGAAGAGTTGCTAGTGTTTATTCAGAAGTTTTGAGTTTTCTGGTTTGTGTGTGGCCAGTAGCTTACATGAGGATGGTAGTTCTCAACAAATATTTGGTATGAGTTACTTTTTAATCATCAACTTTCTTAAGAAATGGAAATTTAATTGTAATTTTTCATTAAGCTTGAATTTTCTTTTTTAGCTATTACCATAGAAAAGGTTTATCACAAAATAAGAATCCATTGTTGTTGTTCAGTTGCTAAGTTGTATCCGACTCTTTGCAACCCATGGATTGCAACATGCCAGGCTTCCCTGTCTTTAGCTACACCTCTCAGAGTTTGCTCAAATTCATGTCCATTAAGTCAGTGATGCTATCTAACCATCTCATCCTCTACTTTCCTCTTCTCCTTTTGCCCTCAATCTTTCCCAGCATCAGGGTCTTTTCCAAATGACAGCTCTTCACATCAGGTGGCCTAAGTATTGGAGCTTCAGCTTCAGCATCAGTCCTATTAATGAACACCCAGGACTGATCTCCTTTAGGATGGACTTGTTGGATCTCCTTGCTATCCAAGGGACTCTCAAGAGTCTTCTCCAACACCACAGTTCAAAAGCATCAGTTGTTTGTGCTCAGCCTTCTTTATGGTAAAACTCTCACTTGACTACTGGAAAAATCATAGCTTTGCCTATACAGACCTTTGTCAGCAAAGTGATGTCTCTGCTTTTTAATATGTTGTCTGGGTTTGTCATAGCTTTTCTTCCAAGGAGTAAGTGTCTTTTAATTTTGCAGCTGCAGTCACCGTCTGCAGTGATTTTGGAGCCCAAGAAAATAAAATCTGTCACTTTTCCCCCTATCTATTTGCTGTAAAGTGACGGTACCAGTTGCCAAGATCTTTGTTTTTTGAATGTTGAGTTTTAAGCCAACTTTTTCACTATTCTCTTTCACCCTCATCAAGAAGTTGTTTAGTTCCTCTTTGTTTTCTGTCATTAGAATGATATCACCTGCATATTTGAAGTTGCTGATATGTCTCTCAGCAGTGTTGATTCCAACTTGTGATTCATCCAGCCTGGCATTTCATTAACTAACAATAAAATACATTATACAATAAATGGCAAACTTTTGCAGTAAGAATATTCAGACTATTTTTTATATGCTCTTTGTCAGGGTTGCTCAGTCTCTTTTTCCTGCAAGTATTTTCATTTATATTTATTTATTTTCATGTTTCCCACTTGACTATCCACATGTTAGTCTGTGACATCTTATACCTTGAATGCAGTGTCCCTGAGCTAGAAGGAGTTAACTAACTTCCAAATATGTCAAAGAGCAGCTCAGTCTATAAATGGATTATGAATCCTGTCTGTTGGCCTTGGAAAGAAGATATATTTTAAGTTGGGTTTTGAAGGGATTGGGAATGGAAAGCTGGTTTATCATTGGTTACTGCTCAGATTTAACCAAATGCCAAAGTAAATCTTCTCATTGCATGTGATTCTCACATAGAACCAGAAGAGTCTCTGGGTTTATAAAGTTCAATTTAGTAACTCAGTCATGTCCAACTCTTTATGACCCCATGGACTCCAGTATACCAGGCTTCCCTATCACCAACTCCCAGAGCTTACTCAAACTCATGTCCACTGAGTTGGTGATGCCACCTACCATCTCATCCTCTGTTGTCCCCTTTTCTTCCCACCTTCAATCTTTCCCAGCATCAGGGTCTTTTCAAATGAGTCAGTTCTTCGCATCAGGTGGCCAAAGTATTGGAGTTTCAGTGTAAACATCAGTCCTTCCAATGAATATTCAGGGTTGATTTCCTTTAGGATGGACTGGTTGGATCTCTTTGCAGTCCAAGGGATGCTCAAGAGTCTTCTCCAATACCACAGTTCAAAAGCATCAATTCTTCAGCACTCAGCTTTCCTTATAGTCCAACTCTCACATATATACATGACTACTGGAAAAACCATAGCTTTGACTGGACGGACCTTTGTTGGCAAAATAATATCTCTGCTTTTTAATATGCTGTCTAGGTTGGTCATAACTTTTCTTCCAAGGAACAAGCGTCTTTTAATTTCATGGCTGCAGTCACCATCTGCAGTGATTTTGAAGCCCCCAAATAATAATAAATTATACAGTAGAGGTCCATTAAAGATGTTATGACTTATTTTAATACAATTATTAATATCAATTTGGCAAAAAGTTCAAATCTAAGACTAAGACTGTAATTAATTTGCGGCTTCCCTGGTGACTCAGATGGTAAAGAATCTTCCTGCATGCAGGAGATCTGGGTTTGATCCCTCATTTGGGAAGATCACCCGGAGAAGTGACTGGCTACCTACTCCAGTATTCCTGCCTGCAGAATTCCATGGACAGAGGAGCCTTGTGGACTACAGTCTATGGGGTCACAAAAAGTTGGACATGACTGAGCTACTAACACTTTCACTTTCATAGTTAGTTTAGTGTGTGGTTAGTGTTACCTAGAAACTGGAGAATAGGATTGAATAGAAATGTAACTTAAGGAAAATTTTAACAGAGACTCAAGGTGAGGTGGCACTAGAGTATGTGGCAGTCTTAACAGGAGTCAGAAATAAAAGGTCTCTGTCAGAGATGATTGCCAGTTGATCCCCAGTAGCCATCTTCTTTCTGTAATAGAATTCTTGGTTTTCAGCTGCACACGTGTATCTCAGACTCTTTTGAAAGGGGGTAGTGCAATATATCTAACTTTTGGCTAATACATGCCACCAGGAATTCAGTACAATTCCTGGAAGCATTTTGAAAGAGAGAGTAAATGCCCCATCCATCCTCTTCCTCACTGTCTGGGATGCAGAAATGATTGCAGAGCTCAAGCAGCCAACCTGGGTCATTAGCCTGGGAAGCTGCATGCTAAGAGTGGAGGAGCATCAAGAGAAAAACATCAGAAGAGAAAAAGGGTTTGAGTCCTTGTGTTCTGTGAGCCTGGACATCTTCCCCCCAAATTTGTTTCACATGAGAAAGAAATGAAATTCTGACTGTGTCATAGATAGTGTTTAAGCCATTATCATTTGAGTTGTCCTTTACACCTGCTGAACTTAATTCTAATTGGCATGAGTTATAATTATTAATTACAATATAATAAAATATCCACTTAAGAAAAGCTTTATATAACTCTATATTTGATCTTTATAAAACTTTTAGACAGGTAGAACAGATGAACTTCCTTTTAAAGAACAAACTAAGGTTCATACGTGATAATTTGCTTAGGGTCACATAGCTAGATAGGAATAGATCTAATATGTAATTTGAGGCCACTCACTTCAGATTCAGTTACCTTGTTAAATGTGGAGTTGGCACAGCACTGATAATGAAGAGAGGAGCTTTGTAAGGGGAAGCAGGAGATCATGAAATGTGAATTTTATTCAAGACTAGCATAAAAAAATGCAATATATCAGATATACAAAAGTTAAAGGGTATACACAAAGCGGTATAGTTCACTTAATGTCTTATGTGCTTAATAAATAATGAAAAAAATGTCTTTGTTGGTATTGTCATGACATATTAATACTTTGAGATTCTGAGACAGAGCTTCATGTCACTTCAATGTAGGCAAGTGGGTATTTTGTAATTTAAAATTCTTGAGAGTGATGAACTTCATGCAGCTTGGAGTTTTGTTTTTAGGCGATATTCCATTAATATGTACCTATTAGAGCAGCAGTCACATTAATTTTTACCTCGAGAGATTAAAAATGAGCAAGGGAATATGAGTCATCCATCTGTACTAGCATCAAACCTCAGCTGTGCTAAAATATGTTAATCTAAAGGTTGGGGGATCTAAAAATCCAACACACTATTGGTTGGAAGAAATTCTAGTTATCTCTTTTATAGGTTCCAGTAACCTGAAAATATATTCTGGTTTATGTTTATATATCATTTTTTTAAACCAATTTGATTCAATTATGAAGCTAATTCTCTACAGCATGAAGGCAATTATTTTCATTGCCAGTAAATTTATTTAGAAGAATTAGGAAGTTCAAACTGAAAGGTTTGTTTAGAGGCAAAGTTCTCATCAAGTCTAAGATAATTACATGTTTTTAATGTTCTGTAAGCCAAAGGGTGAAAGGGGACAAGAAGAGATCTTATGTTAGTCTTCTCAGTATTTTATGGAACATTTCAGGGGCTTCTTTAAGGTCCCCTCAACATGCAGTTTCAAAATGTGGTAACTCTGTAACACTCAATAATAAGTGGCCTGGAAAATACTCACTTTGCTTGACTAATCAGTCTAGAGATGCTTGGGATGCCAAGTCATGAACTGATCTTCCGGGATTCTGTCAGTGTTTAACCATGCCAACAGATCATGTAGACCCACTGAGAACTGAAGAGAGGGAAACATATAAAAGTTTCTAATGTTGCAAAATAACTGTTGTTATATTATCAATTTAAAAATTATTTTTAATATATGTTTGTATTTACTATGTTAATCACTATATCTTATGACAAAATTTTTGACATGTTGGAAAGAATATTTAAGTGGGATATACCATTATTTCTCTTTTGAAATATATCCTGCTGAATATGTCCCCTGTACTGTATAAAACCATCACATGTCCATGCTAAAAGGTAGTTTTGAAAGAGTTAAAGGCTCCCCAGAGAAGTCCAGAGGCTACAGTTAATTATTAGCAAGTTCTCTTCTTATTAGATGCTTTTTTAAGATTAAGAAAAATCACTGCTCTTATTTTCCTGTGATCAAAGGCATATAAAGGCTAGATGCCTCAGAATGCTGATGGTTGCCTGTGGGGAAATACAATGCCAGGACTTACAGTTTTATCATGTATTTTTTATGTATGCTCAAAGGTTACATTGTGAGCTTCAACGTCTGTTAGTATTCGCAACACAGGGGACAGCTAAATCACCAATATTACCTAATTCTAAGTTTCCTTCTGTTATAAAAAACTCTAAGAACATAATGTTTCAGTGCTATTAGCCACAGAGGTTGCTTCTGGCCCTTTGCTGACATTTTCCAATGATAGCAATAGTGACAACAATCGGAAACAGATTATTTTAAAATTTTAGAGAAAAATATTTAAATGATCCTAAAGAAAGTAGGGAAAACCACTAGACCATTCAGGTGTGGCCTAAATCAAATTCCTTATGATTATACAGTGGAAGTGAGAAATAGATGTAAGGGACTAGATATGATAGAGTGCCTGATGAACTATGGAATGAGGTTCGTGACATTGTACAGGAGACAGGGATCAAGACCATCCCCATGGAAAAGAAATGCAAAAAAGCAAAATGGGGAGGCCTTACAAATAGCTGTGAAGAGAAGAGAAGCAAAAAGCAAAGGAGAAAAGGAAAGATATAAGCATCTGAATGCAGAGTTCCAAAGAATAGCAAGAAGAGATACGAAAGCCTTCCTCAGTGATCAGTGCAAAGAAATAGAGGCAAACAACAGAATGGGAAAGACTAGAGATCTCTTCAAGAAAATTAGAGATACCAAGGGAACATTTCATGCAAAGATGGGCTCGATAAAGGACAAAAATGGTCTGGACCTAACAGAACCAGAAGATATTAAGAAGATGTGGCACGAATATACAGAAGAACTGTACAATAAAGATATTCAAGACCAAGATAATCATGATGGTGTGATCACTCACCTAGAGCCAGACATCCTGGAATGTGAAGTCAAGTGGGCTTTAGAAAGCATCACTATGAACAAAGCCTAGTGGAGGTGATGGAATTCTAGTTGAGCTATTTCAAATCCTGGAAGATATGCTATGAAAGTGCTGCACTCAATATGCCAACAAATTTGGAAAACTCAGCAGTGGCCACAGAACTGGAAAAGGTCAGTTTTCATTCCAACCCCAAAGAAAGGCAATGCCAAAGAATGCTCAAACTACAGCACAATTTCACTCATCTCACACACTAGTAAAGTAATGCTCAAAATTCTCCAAGCCAGGCTTCAGCAATATGTGAAACTGTGAACCTCCAGATGTTCAAGCTGGTTTTAGAAAAGGCAGAGGAACCAGAGATCAAATTGCCGACATCCACTGGATCATGGAAAAAGCAAGAGAGTTCCAGAAAAACATCTATTTCTGCTTTCTTGACTATGCCAAAGCCTTTGACTGTGTGGATCACAATAAACTGTGTAAAATTCTGAAAGAGATGGGAATATCAGAACACTTGACCTGCCTCTTGAGAAACCTATATGAGGTCAGGAAGCAACAGTTAGAACTGGACATGGAACAACAGCCTGGTTCCAAATAGGAAAAGGAGTACATCAAGGCTGTATAGTGTCACCCTGCTTATTTAACTTCTATGCAGAGTACATCATGAGAAACACTGGGCTGGAAGAAGCACAAGCTGGAATCAAGATTGCCAGGAGAAATATCAATAACCTCAGATATGCAGATGACATCACCCTTATGGCAGAAAGTGAAGAGGAACTAAAGAGCCTCTTGATGAAAGTGAAAGAGGAGAGTGAAAAGTTGGCTTAAAGCTCAAGATTCAGAAAACTAAGATCATGGCATCCAGTCCCATCACTTCATGGGAAATAGGAAAACAGTGGAAACAGTGTCAGACTTTATTTTTTGGGGCTCCAAAAGCACTGCAGATGGTGATTGCAGTCATGAAATTAAAAGACTCTTACTCCTTGGAAGGAAAGTTATGACCAAAAGCAGAGACATTACTTTGCCAACAAAGGTCTGTCTAGTCAAGGCTATAGTTTTTCCAGTGGTCATGTATGGATGTGAGAGTTGGACTGTGAAGAAAGCTGAGCACCGAAGAATTGATGCTTTGAACTGTGGTGTTGGATAAGACTCTTGAGAGTCCCTTGGACTGCAAGGACATCCAACCAGTCCATTCTGAAGGAGATCAGCCCTGGGATTTCTTTGGAAGGACCGATGCTAAAGGTGAAACTCCAGTACTTTGGCCACCTCATGCAAAGAGTTGACTCATTGGAAAAGACTCTGATGCTGGGAAGGATTAGGGGCAGGAGGAGAGGAGGACAAGAGCGGATGAGATGGCTGGATGGCATCACCAACTCGATGGACATGAGTCTGAGTGAACTCTGGGAGTTGGTGATGGACAGGGAGGCCTGGCGTGCTGCGATTCATGGGGTTGCAAAGAGTCAGACACGACTGAGCGACTGAACTGAAGAGACTAAAACTTGTACGTGAGGTGGTTCAGGGAAGCTAATTCCCAGAGAAGTAAAACCTGAACTTGTAATAGAGCTATGGAATTGGTCACTTTCTAGCTAAAGCCGTTGGACCCAGTCTGCAGCGTTATTGGAAATGTCACAGACATTCAAGATTTACTTGTGTTCTATGGAAAGCCTCCAGTCTTTGAGCATCTATGGAGCACCTGCTTCTCTTAGAGCAGAGGATGTGCAGACACAGGACTGGGATCATGCTTTCTGGCACTCAGTGAGGGCCTTCTGGAGACATGTCTGGTGCCCAAAATGTGGCTGAAGTACTTTTACCTTTGGTCCTGATGAAGCCATGGGGACACTGGTGGCAGGGTCAGGGATAGTCTCAGTGCTTATATGAAAGAAGGCAATGGCATTCTGGGACCATCTGGAGGATGGTCCTTTGAAAGAGTGCTGGCTTACTTAGGAGGAAATAAAGTCCCAGTTGGAGTGTTTCTGTCTGTGAAGTTGAGGGAAAGCAGCATTTTCAGTTCTCTGCCTTTTCTTCTCATATGACCTGATACAAAGCCATGTGTTCACGCTCAGTCGCTTCAGCTGTGTCAGATTCTATGAACTTCTGCCTGCCAGGCTCCTCTGTCCATAGGACTCTTCTGGCAGGAGTACTGGAGTGGTGGCTGTGCCCTCCTCCAGGGGATCTTTCTGACACAGCTATCAAACCCACATCTCTTACTTCTACCTGCATTGGCAGGTGGGTTCTTTACCACTGGCACCGTCTGGGAAGCCCTCTGGTATACACACATTGCAGGTGGATTCCTTACTGTCTGAGCCACCAGGGAAGCCCACATGTGTGTTTGCTCAAACACAAAACAAGCATGAAGAGTTCTAATAGGGGAACTTTTTCGCCTGTCTTCTTTACTGCCTCCCCTAACAGAAAGTAGACAGCTAAATAAATAATTGTAGGTTCTTGGAAAATTAACAGTGATTGCCGTAGTGTGCTGTGGTCCTAACAAGGCAGAGGTGAGAGGGACAGGGAATCAGGTGATGATGCAGGAATTGCTTTGAGGTCTTCTCCAGATAGTTCCAGAGAGATGAGGTCAGCTGCAAGGCTGATCATCTCCTTTGAGCCTTGTAAATTGGAGTTGGGGTTTCTCTGATGGTTATTTCAGCCTCTCAAATAGTTGAGCGTTGTGACTTATGCTGTGTTGATGCTTGGAAAATCTCTAGTCATCACAAAAAACGGTATTTTTCATGAAGTGGTCATCTGAAACATGCTGATAAAGATATTTCAGCAAGGCCTGAAGCCAGAGGGGCAGGTTCTGCCTGGGCCATTACCTGACTCAGGTTGTAAACTTCTCATGGATTCATCTCTGTTCGGCTTTCTTAACGCTCATCTGGTCCTGTGGGGTTAGTTATGTCTGCCTCTGTGTTCCTAAAGCACTTGCCACATTGAACACTAACTTTGTTTTTTATCCTTCTCCTATTGGATTGTGAGCTGCTTAAGATCAGAGACTTTTGTTTTATTTATATTTATATAAATTATAATATATTAGCACCTAGCAGTGCTCACACACAGTTGATATAAATAAGTGAATGTTCCAGAGTAACCTTTTGATATAGTTTATAGTTTTACTCATAAAGCAAAGGGCTTACCATAGAAAATTTGGAAAACGTAGATAAAGAGAATAAAATAAATAATATTATACTATTACTCAGAAAAGAAAAAGAAAAAAATGGCATTATATAACACACTGTCTTACAAGCTGCTTAAAATGCCATTATATATTGTGAATATTTTTCCATATCACATATTCTTCTCTTAGTGCTCTTCTACTATAGGGTTCTGCTCAAGTGTTCTTGAGTTCCTTTGTATGAATGTATGATAACTTACATGACCATTCTTCTATTTTTGGCAATTTATGTGAGTTCCAATATTTCTCGTGGACAAAGATTACCATAGTGAGTACCCGTGTGCATCCCTAGTAACTTAGGATAAATTCCTGGTAGCGGAACTGCAGACAGAAATACCCAAATTGCAGATAAATAGCCCATAATGGGTTGCTGGATCATATGATAGTTTTATTGCTAATTTTTTGAGGAGCCTCCATACTGTTTCCTATAATAGCTGCATTCCTATTACCATTCACATCAACAGTGCACAAGCATTCCCTTTTTTTTAACCCCCTTGCGAATGCTTCTTATTTCTTATCTTTTTGGTAATGGCTGTGGACTCGATGGACATGATTTTAGGTAAATTTCAGGAGTTGGTGATGGACAGGGAGGCCTGACGTGCTGCGATTCACGGGGTCACAAAGAGTCGGACACGACTGAGCGACTGAACTGAACTGATTCTAACACTACATGTGAGAGTTGCTATCCCATTGTGTTTTCTTGTTTCCATTTCTGATGGTTAATAATATTGAGCATCTTTTGCTCCACCTGTTTGCCATCTGTATGTCTTCTTTGGGAAAAAATCCATTCAGATCTTTTGCCCATTTTTGAATTGGATTGTTTTTAACTATTGAGCTTTATGAGTTTTTTAATATATTTTAGATATTAGCCCCTTATCAATATATGATCTGCAAATATTTTATCCTATTCATTAGGTTACCTTTTCATTTTGTTGATTGTTTCCTTTGCTGTGCTAAAGCTTTTTATTTTGACATAGTCCTACTTATTTAATTTTTTGCTTTTGTTTTTGGTGTCAGTTAAAAAAAAAAACAACACAAAACACTGCCAAGTCTGACATCAAGGAGTTTACTATTTATTTTCTTCTAGGAGATTTATGATTTTAGGTCTTATATTCAAGTCATTTATTCATTTCCAGTTATTTTTTGAGTATAATAAAATGTGTAAGATAGTGGTTGAATTTCATTCTTTTACATGCAGTTGTTCAGTTTTCCCAGTAACATTTATTGAAGAGATTGTCTTTACCCCAGAGTATGTTCTTGCTTCCTTTGTTGTTTTTATGCCAGTACCAAAATATTTTGTAATAGTACCATACTGTAGCTTTGTAATATAATTTGAAATTAGGGAGCATAATGTCTCCAGATATTTTCTTCTTAAGATTGTTTTAGCTATCTGGGGTTATTTTATGATTGCATACAAATTTTAGAATTGTTATATTCCTCTGAAAAATGCCATTTGAATTTTGATAAGGATCAAATTGAATCTGTAGATTACTTTAGGTAGTATGGAGCACTTTAACAATATTGATTCTTTCAATCTATGAGGACAGAATATGTTTCCATTTATTTTTATCTTCTTCAGTTTCTTTCATTAACATCTTAAAGTTTTCAGTATATAGGTCTTTCACTTCCTTGGTTAGATTTATTCCTAGATGCAACTAGGAATTCTTCTTATTCTTTTATTCTTTTTGGTGCAACTGTACATGGGATTGTTTTATTTCTGATAGTTTGTTATTAATTTATAGAAATACAGTGGATTTTTGTGTATTGATTTGTATATTGCAATTTTATTTGTATACTGCAATTTTTTATATTGGAATTTATTCCAACAGTTTTTTGATGGAGTCTTTAGAGTTTTCTGTATATATTATCATATCATCTGTGAATAGTGATAGTTTTACTACTTCCTTTCCAATTTGGATGCTATTTCTTTCCTTCCTTACTCCCTCTCTTCCTCCCTCCCTCTCCTTCCCTACCTAAGACTTGCAATACTATGTTGAGTGGAAGTTACAGGATGGGCACCCTTGTCTTGTTCCTGATCTTAGAGGAAGGCTTCAGCTTTTCACTGCTGAGTATGATGTTAGCATTAGGCTTGTCATATGTGGCCTTCATTATATTGAAATACATTCCTTCTATACCACTTTGTTGAGAATTTTTATCATAAATGGATGATGAAATTTGTTATATGCTTTTTATCCTTCTATTGAGATGATCATAAGATTTTTATTCTACATTCTGTCAGTGTGTGACATATCATGTTGACTGATTTGTGGGTGTTGAACCATCTTTGGATCCCTGGAATAAGTCACACTCTTATGAAGTATGATCCTCTTAATGAACCATTGAATTCAGTTTGCTAACATCGTGTCAAGGGTTTTTCCATCTTTGTTCAACAGGGACTGTTGTTGTTTAGTTGCTCAGTCATGTCCGACTCTTTGCAACTCTATGGACTGTAGCCCGTCAGGCTTCTCTGTCCATGGAATTCTCCAGGCAAGAATACTGGAGTGGATTTCTTTTTCCAGGGAATCTTCCCAACCCAGGGATAGAACCCACGTCTCCTCCACTGGCAGGAGGATTCTTTACCACTGAGCCACCTGGGAAGCCCATTCAACAGGGATATTGACCTGTAATTTTCATTTCTTTGATATCCTTGTCTGGTTTTGTTATCAGGATAATGCTGGGGACTATATACATTTTAAAAGCATTTGGTTACATTATAAATTTATAATAACTTACATTCTTACCAGTAGCATATTTACTGGTAAGAATGTAAGTTATTATAAATTTGTAACATAACCAAATACTTTTAAAATGTATATACTCCCCAGCATTATCCTGATAACGGAACCAGACAAGGATGTCAAACACTAGATGTTGTTATATAATATATACATGTAAAAATTTGTCAATTTAAAAGTCGAAAAACCACGTAATATTAAGATGACAAAATGTCGTATCACTGAAATCACCCACAAAGACTTAGCATTGCTGGAACCTGGGAATATATCTGGGGGCACCAGGCATCAGCTTAAAATCTATTGATGGTATAGCTACTGGCAACAAGGAAGAAGGTGTCTCAGTTAAAGGCTGGGGTAGCAGTGTCAGAGAAGTTTAGGAGGAGAAGACAGGGAACATTTCTGGGAAGTCTAGAACCTAAATGGGCCAGATGGTGACCATGGTGGTGACCATCTCTGAGCCCAAGGAAGAGATACTGAGTCAGTTCAGGGAACAATCTGGGCAGGAGTGAGGAACCAAAGAAAAGACATGTTATGCCAAATATTGAGAAGTCAGGATCAAGACTGGAAATGTATAAAAGGAATAAGTCTGGAAGAGAAGGCTTTAGAAGCCTACACTTGAGCTGAAAGTAGAAGTTGGATCAAGGCTTCTGAGCAGGTGGAATGTTGATCTTGTTCTGAAGACAAAGGAGAGATGACCTTTTCATCAGATCAGTCAGGGCTGGCTTAGAGTTTTGGCTTTGCCACCCACTGTGTGACTTTGAACATGGCATAGAGGCTTGGGAAACTTGGCAAGTTTCTCTCTATTTAAAAAAAGGATGACTTAACAGTTCAGTTTAAATGATCTCTAAGATTTCTTCCAGCCCAGAAACCTCTGCCTCTATTTCAAATGAAAACATTGTGGGGAGGTGGGGGAGGTATTGAAGTGGTGAGGACACTGTGCAGCCATGGATTTAGCTTATCTTTAGATTTATGCTTTGGAGTTATTACTTCTGACAACAAATCATCACCCAGAAGTCCACTAATACACTGAAATGACTGCTCTGTTTTGAAATTCTAAACTGTGATGCTGCTCAGTTTACTTGAATGAACACTGGTGATATAATCAGCTGCAAATATTTCTTTTCTACGCAAGACATCTGTCATGTTCGACTCCTAACAGTGATCCAGAAATGCGGAAAGTTGTGCCATCAAGCATTTTCATTTCTCTGTAGTCCTTGTCACTAATGAGAACTTTGAGTTGAAAGGGACTGGAAAGCGAAGGAAAGTGTGGGACCAAAACCTCAGCAAATGTAAAGCGACAACTGCTTAATTTGAAGCGACACTTTTCCCTGTTTGGCTTTTCCAGCACTATGAGTGAGATGTTTGCCGCTGGAAAGTCAAAATGCCTGCAAAAACAAATGCCCAGTTTTCAAATATCTGGGCTGTACCATTTATTTTTAATACTAAATGTGACACAGTGTAATGTCCTATCGATTAAATTAAACTGCACGGGTGAGGGAGATAGAATTTTAATCGAATTCTTAGATGAAAAATGAGCTGCTTGTCGCAGAGTTTTCCTGGCAATCGTCTAACATCCTGATAGATATTGGCTGGCTCCACTTAAACAGCTGGAACCTTGCAGCCACCAAGCTATATCTATATGAGGGGCAGCCCCCACACATACACAGGGGAAAAAATCTTGGGCCTTTAAAGAAGAGGGAAAGGATTTCTTGGCTAGTGGGGGCTTTAATAATTTTTTTTTTCTGCATGTGATTGATATCTTCTAGAAATTTTGCATGCTTTTTTGGTGAAGTCATTATGATGTGCTGCACAGCTGCAACGTATGTTTAGAAGATGCGTTTTACATTCAATTTTTCTACCACCAACAGCCTAGGAAACAAGGAAGCCTATTCATCTTGCTATCTGCTGTTTAAATAATGTTAATGTGTTTGGGCTGCTTGTGTGCTAAGTTGTTTCAGTTGTAGCTGGCTCTTTGTGCACCTAAGGACTGTAGCCCGCCAGGCTCCTCTGTCCATGGGGTTCTCCAAGCAAGAATACTGGAGTGAGTTGCCATGCCCTCCTCCAGGGGATCTTCCCAACCCAGGGATCGAATACGCGTCTCTTAAGTCTCCTGAATTGGCAGGCAGGTTCCTTACCACTAGTGCCACAGGAGCTGGTGTCATCCAAATATGATGCTGTAGGAAGGTGTTAACAAAATGTAATATCCTAAGAAGACATTCCTGGTGGGATAACAGCAGTTCAAAGGGGCATGGTACTTGCTGTGTTGGTCATTTATTTTGTTCTTTGTCCCCACAGGGTGGGATAAGAATAATGTTTTGCACAGATCTAGATTTCTGCACAAGGAGGGTGGGGTAGGATGAGAACCTCCTTAGTGACTTTAGCTCAGAAATGCTTCCTTTGTGGCAGCTTAGAACAAAATGAATAAACTTCTTCTGGAATGTGATGATACCTGGGAGACAGAGACATTGTATGAGGTCATTTTGGGCCTAGCAGTTACGGTCAGTTGAATTAGAATTATAACCAGTGAGGTCATTGATTTTGGACCAATGCTGCTAGGGTGTGGTTCCCTAGAAAATACCAAAGGCCTACTACCCATCTTTTGGGATATGGTCAAAGATGAAATACAGCCTGGAGAAATCAGGCCAAGAGCATCATGGGAAGGCAGCATGGCCTGCAAAGCCAAGTGACAGTGTGTATCTCAGGAAGCATAGCCCAGCACAGAGGTATGCATTTATGACATACAAGAGACAGAGGAGGCGTGAATTTCCCTGGGAGGACAGCAGGGAGGGCCCTGTCAGCTGTGTAAAGCAGTGCATGAAGTGCAAAAGCACAGAGACAAAGATAGATTGAATATGCAAAAACATAACCAGTAATAGCAATAGCAGTGATAAGAACAACTAGAGCAGTCAGCTCTGTGCATTGGCAACTGAGCTTAAATAAATTCAGGAGTAAACTATGGTAAACTTGGACTCCAAAGAAAAGATGATGCAAAGAGAAACACAGAATCAATTATGATATAGTTATATAGAGAACACCAGGCAGTCATTTAAAAGAAGATGTAGTTGATAAAATGAAAAGACAATCTGTGGACTGGGAGAAAATATTTGGAAACGATGTGACCAACATGGGCTTAATTTCTAAAATATAAAAACAGTGCATACAACTCAATATAAAGAAAAACCCAAGCAAAAAATGGGCAGAACACATAAACAGATGTTTCTCCAGAGAAGGTGTACAGATGGCCAACAGACACATGAAAAGATACTGCTGCTGCTGCTAAGTTGCTTCAGTCGTGTCCGACTCTGTGTGACCCCATAGATGGCAGCCCACCAGGCTCCTTTGTCCCTGGGATTCTCCAGGCAAGAACACTGGAGTGGGTTGCCATTTCCTTCTCCAATGCTGAAAGTGAAAAGTGAAAGTGAAGTCTCTCAGTCGAGTCCAACTTAGCGACCCCATGGACTGCAGCCTACCAGGCTCCTCCATCCATAGGATTTTCCAGGCAAGAGTACTGGAGTGGGTTGCCATTGCCTTCTCCAGAAAAGATGCTAAACATCACTAATTATTAGAGAAATGCAAATCAAAACTGCAGTGAGGTATTGCCTCATACCAGTAAGAGGGCCATCATCAAAAAGTCTATAAATAATCAGTGCTGGAGAGGGTGTAGAAGAGAAAGGAACCCTCCAACATTGTTGGTGGGAATGTAAATTATTGTAGCCACTATGGAAAATAGTATGGAGGTTCCTCAAAAAACTAAAAATAGCACTACCATATGATCGAGCAATCCCATTCCTGGGAATGAATCCAGAAAATGCTAATTTGAGAAGATATATGCACTCCCAATGTTCATTGCAACACTATTTACAATAGCCAAGACTTGGAAGCAACCTAAATGCCCAGTAACAGGTGAACAGATAAAGAAGATGTGGTATATATCTACAGTAAAATATTGCTTAGACATAAAAAAAGAATGAAACAGTACCATTTGTAGCAACATGATAGACTTAGAGATTATCATACTAAGTGAAGGAAGTCAGATAGAGAAAGACAAATATATGATATCACTTACATGTTGTTGTTCAGTTGCTCAGTTATGTCTGACTCTGCGACCCCATGCACTGCAGCACACCAGGCTTCCCTGTCCTTCACTATCTGTCGGAGTTTGCTCAAACTTGTGTCCATTGAGTTGGTGATGCCATCCAACCATCTCGTCTTCTGTTGTCCCCTTTTCCTCCTGCCCTCAGTCTTATCCAGCATTAGGGTCTTTTCTAATAAGTCAGCTCTTCATATCAGGTGGCCAAAGTATTGGAACTTCAGCTTCAGCATTAATCCTTCCAATGAATATTTTGCTCAGTTATGTCTGACTCTGCGACCCCATGCACTGCAGCACACCAGGCTTCCCTGTCCTTCACTATCTGTCGGAGTTTGCTCAAACTTGTGTCCATTGAGTTGGTGATGCCATCCAACCATCTCGTCTTCTGTTGTCCCCTTTTCCTCCTGCCCTCAGTCTTATCCAGCATTAGGGTCTTTTCTAATAAGTCAGCTCTTCATATCAGGTGGCCAAAGTATTGGAACTTCAGCTTCAGCATCAATCCTTCCAATGAATATTCAGGATTGATTTCCTTTAGGATGGACTGGTTTGATCTCCTTGCTGTCCTCTCAAGAGTCTTCTCCAACACCAGACTTCAAAAGCATCATTCTTAGGAGCTCAGCCTTCTTTATGGTCCAACTCTCACAACCATACATGACTACTGGAAAAACCATAGCTTTGACTATACGAATCTTTGTTGGCAAAATAATGTCTCTGCTTTTTAATATGCTGTCTAGGTTGGTCATAGCTTTTCTTCCAAGGAGCAAGTGTCTTTTAATTTCATGGCTGCAGTCACCATCTGCAGTGATTTTGGAGCTCAAGAAAATAAATCACTTATATGTGGGATCTTAAAAAATGATACAAATGAACTCATTTACAAAACAGAAGTAGACTCACAGACACATAATACAAATTTATGGTTACCAAAAAGGAACTGTGGTGCTGGAGGACTCTTGAGAGTCCCTTGGACTTCAAGGAGATCAAATCAGTCAGTCCTAAAGGAAACCAGCCCTTAATATTCATTGGAAGGATGATGCTGAAGCTGAAGCTCCAACACTTTGACCACCTGATGTGAAGAGCCGACTCATTGGAAAAGACCCTGATGCTGGGAAAGATTGAGGGCAGGTGGAGAAGTGGGGACAGAGGATGAGATGATTGGATGGCATCACCGACTCGATGGACATGAGTTTGAGCAAGCTCCAGGGGATGGTGAAGGACAGGGAAGCTTGACATACTGCTATTCATGGGATTGCAGAGTTGGACACAACTGAACAACTGAACAGCAACGAACAACAACAGCAACGAAGGGGAAAGTGGGAGGGGGAGGGATAAATTAGAAACCTGGGATTAGCAGATAATACACTACTGTATGTAAAATAGATAAACAATGAGGACCTGCAGGAAACTGTTTTCAATATCTTCTAATAACCTATCATAGAAATAATCTGAAAAATAATTGATATTGATATATATATATAATGTGTATATGTATAACTGAATCACTCTGCTGTACACCTGAAATTAACAAAAATTGTAAATCAACTATTATTTCAATTAAAAAAATCAAGATAACAGCAAAAAATTGTTTGTTTTCATATAAATGTCAGACATATTTCAGTTGAAAACATGTTACAGATGGTATACTATGATCAATTTGTAAAAATCTGTATGTATATAAGTTTGTGTGAATGTGTTGTATGAATACATGTGTGATTATGCATCTATGCACATGATGTTTTTCTATGTGTATATATTTTTAAGTAATATAAGGAATATTTTTGAAATTTCTGCAACCTGCCAGTAGTGATTTCCTCTAGGAAACAGATCATAAAAGATCAAGCTGGGCTGGAGAAAGGATAGGAAGGAATAAGAAAGTGTTGCTTTTAACTTTTTCTTATATTGCTTGCATTTTTTTTACCATGAGCATGTAATGATAACAATAATAATGATGTTGATAATGGCAACAATAAATTACAAAGACCTAGAACCTAGGTTGAAACTGTTTCTTATCTAGTCAAAGGAAGCTAGAAGAATTTAACAATCACTTGGTGACACATAATTCATCCAGCAGGTGCTGCTCATTAGAAAGTGCTAGAGAGTGGGTTAAATTGTGTTTTGAGGGTACTTGGAAATGATATTCAGTGTTTTCATCTCTCAGTAAATTTTTTTTTCTTTTAACTTTCCAAAGTCCTAACTAGACCTCACATGCCACAATTATGAACACTTTGGCAGAGCTGACCCTGGCCAACTTTGTTATATTGATGTGTGTGTCCAGATAGGGCCTTGTTGATCCTGTCTGGGGTGTTTGGAGTCACACAGATTCTAGCTGCACAACTGGTGCCTGAACCCGGGCTGGCTCTTCAGTCAAGTCAGTGTTGTATAGGGAAGAGGGGGTGCTGCCAGCTCAGCAGATCACTGAAATGGGATGTGAACACAATGGAACACTTTGGCTGACCTCTTTCCTTTCGAAGCAGGAATATCTCACTCAGTATATCAATGGATTTGTGTCTCCGCTTCAAGTGTGAGAGAACATGAACTACTTTCATAGCTTCTTAGGCAGGAAGGAGGGAGACATTTCTTAAAAGCTATTCCTGAATGTCTTCCTCTTGTGATTAGAAGGGAGGAGGCTGGCTGGGACTGGGGGCGGATAACATTCTTCAGCGTCTGGCTGGGCTGCCAGCCCAAAAATCTTTTTTTTTTTTTTCCTTCTCCTGCACCATATGGATACAGGAAAAATATAAAGAAGTATGTGTTCCCTGCCCTTGAGGAATTTATATTCTGGTTGGGGGGCAGCCAAGCCGCTGCTGGGTAGCCTTGGATCAACTGCACCATGAGCTGGTGTGAGGCTTGTGCTGTCCCAACAGGCCCCAGCTGTTCCCTTTCTGGGGGTCCAGCCCTGAGCCAGGCCACAGGTCAGTGGGCCGCCGGGGGAGGCACTATCACATTTCTCTTGTTTTGTAACATTGGTTTTGGCCACAGCTATAGAAATTTCTCAAACTAAAAGCTTCTGATGAACTTTCTCTGGTTCAAGTTAGTAAGCTACATCATTAATAAATGGTTGTAGAACCCTGTTTTTCTTGAGAGATATAAAGATCTAAACAAATACACACACGTATACATGCACAGACTAGTGATTATAAAACTGATCTTTTTGGTGGTCGTAGCATCTTAGAATTGGAAAAGATTGTAGAAATCACCAGACAAGCCCTGCCATTTTAACTTTGCAATAATGAAGCAAAGGCACGTGTTTTACCCATGGTGGACATTTAATAAACAATGGTATTTTCTAGTTTCTAAAGCAGCATTCTTTCTCATGGTAGAATTTGGGGATGCCTGCTCATGTGGACCAAATTCGTGTTTTGTTGCTGTTGTTCAGTCACTAAGTTGTATCCGCCTCTTTGTGATCCCATGGACTGTGGCAAGCCAGGCGCCTCTGTCCTCCACTATCTCCCGGACTTTGCTCAGATTCATGTCCATAGAGTGGTGATGTTATCTAACCATTTTATCTCTGCCACTTACCTTCTCCTTTTGCCTTTCATCTTTCCCAGCATCAGAGTCTTTTCCAGTGAGTCGGATCTTTGCATCATGTGGCCACAGTATTGTAGTTTCAGCTTAAGTATCAGTCCTTCCAGTGAATATTCAGGGTTGATTTCCTTTAGGATTGACTGGTTTGATTTCCTTGCTGTCGAAGGGACTCTCAAGAGTCTTCTCCAGCACAATTGAAGACTATCAGTTCTTTGACATGTGGCCTTGTTTACTGGAAAAACCATAGCTTTGACTGTACAGACCTTTGTCAGCAAAGTGATGTCTCTGCTTTTTAAATATGCTGTCTAGGTTTGTCATAGCTTTTCTTCTAAGGAGCAAAGACAGTTTAATTTTGTGGCTGCAGCCACTGTCCACAGTGATTTTGGAGTCCAAGAAAACAAAATCTGTTGCTGTTTCCACTTTTCCCTCTTTTGGTTGCCACGAAGTGATGGGACCAGGTGCCATGATCTTAGTTTTTTTTAATGTGTTTTAAGCCAGCCTTTTTACTCTTTTCTTTCACCTCCATTAAGAAGCTCTTTAGTTCCTCTTCACTTTCTGCCAATACGGGGGTATCATCTGCTTATCTGAGGTTGTTGATATTTCTCCCTGCATTGTTGATTCCAGCCTGTGATTCATTTGGCCAGACATTTCGCATGATGGACTCTGCATATAAGTTAAATAAGCATGGTGACAGTATACAGCCTTGACATACTTCTTTCCCAACTTTGAACCAGTCTGTTGTTCCATGTCCAGTTATAATTGTTGCTTCTTGACCTTCAAGGAGATCCAACCAGTCCATTCTAAAGGAGATCAGTCCTGGGTGTTCATTGGAAGGACCGATGCTGAAGCTGAAACTCCAATACTTTGGCCACCTCATGTGAAGAGTTGACTCATTGGAAAAAACTGATGCTGGGAGGGATTGGGGGCAGGAAGAGAAGGGGATGACAGAGGATGAGATGGCTGGATGGCATCACTGACTCGATGGACATGAGTTTGAGTGAACTCCAGGAGTTGGTGATGGACAGGGAGGCCTGGCATGCTGCGATTCATGGGGTCGCAAAGAGTTGGACACGACTGAGCGACTGAACTGAACTGAAGTGACCTGCATAAAGGTTTCTGAGGAGACAAGTCAGGTGGTCTGGTATTCCCATCTCTTTCAGAATTTTCCATAGTTTATTGTGATCCACACAGTCAAAGGCTTTGGCATAGTCAAGAAAGCAGAAATAGATGTTTTTCTGGAACTCTCTTGCTTTTTCCATGATCCAGTGGATGTTGGCAATTTGATCTCTGGTTCCTCTGCCTTTTCTAAAACCAGCTTGAACATCTGGAAGTTCACGGTTCATGTATTGCTGAAGCCTGGCTTGGAGAATTTTGAGCATTACTTTACTAGCGTGTGAGATGAGTGCAATTGTGCAGTAGTTTGAGCATTCTTTGGCATTGCCTTTCTTTGGAATTGGAATGAAAACTGACCTTTTCCAGTCCTGTGGCCACTGCTGAGTTTTCCAAATTTGTTGGCATATTGAGTGCAGCACTTTCATAGCATCATCTTCCAGGATTTGAAATAGCTCAACTGAAATTCCATCACCTACATTAAAGTTTCTTTAAAAAATGTTACTAATTTGAATGGCTGTTGGTCAATGTATAGACAATGGAACAAACTTTGGAGGTCAGTAAGATTGTTGTAAGGGCTATAAAAAGGGTGAATCAGAGTGCTTAACTTGGTGGGGGGATTAGTGAAGGCATCTAAAAGAAGGGAAGATTCTCAATAGGAACCCAAAGGACTTGTTTGGAGTGGACGAGAGTGGTGTAGAGACAGTGATAGCGATAAGGATGCAAGAATTTTAATGAGAAGATTGAGTGGGGAGTATAAAAGTGAGGAGAGCAAGCCTTAAAACTTGGCTCAGAAGGAAAGAAAAAAATGAGATAGGGAGGTAGTTTGAGGACCAATTTTCCTTCAGAATTTTGACATAATGAATACTCTGCTGCTGCTGCTGCTAAGTCGCTTCAGTTGTGTCCAACTCTGTGCAGCCCCATAGATGGTTGCTCACCAGGCTCCACTGTCCCTGGGAGTTTCCAGGCAAGAACACTGGAGTGGGTTGCCATTTCTTTCACCAATGCATGAAAGTTAAAAGTGAAAAGGAATTTGCTCAGTCATGTCCAACTCTTTGCGGCCTCATGGACTACAGTCTACCAGGCTCCTCCATCCATGGGATTCTCCAGGCAAGAGTACTGGAGTGGATTGTCATTGCCTTCTCCTGCTGCTGCTGCTAAGTCACTTCAGTCGTGTCCGACTCTGTGTGACCCCATAGACGACAGCCCACTAGGCTCCCCCGTCCCTGGGATTCTCCAGGCAAGAACACGAGTGGGTTGCCATTTCCTTCTCCAATGCATGAAAGTGAAAAGTGAAAGTGAATTCGCTCAGTCGTATCCAACTCTTAGTGACCCCATGGACTGCAGCCTACCAGGCTCCTGCGTCCATTGGATTTTCCAGGCAAGAGTACTGGAGTGGAGTGCCATTGCCTTCTCCTACATCAGTTCAAAAAGCTTATTTCTCCTGCTGGGTTGGTTGGTGGGTTTGTAACACCTTGTTGGAAAGTTACATTGATGAATTAGTGAAGAGGGAAGGGCTTATGTTTTCTCAGGCTGTTTTCAAATCCTTGAAAGCCCAGAGATTTGGCTTTTGCTTCTTTCTATCTTGGGCTTCCCTTGTAGCTCAGCTGGTAAAGAATCCGCCTGCAATGTGGGAGACCTGGGTTTGATTCCTGGTTTGGGTAGATCCCCTGGAGAAGGGAAAGGCTACCTATTCCAGTATTCTGGCCTGGAGAACTCTACGGACTCTAGTCCATAGGGTTGCAAAGAGTCAGACAGGACTGAGCAAGTTTTACTTTCTTTCTAACACTTTTCTTCATCACTAGGTGATGAAGAACTGGTTGATAAGTATGTAGAAAATAATTTTTTTTCATCCTTGAATTAGGAAAAAAAAAAACAAACCTAAAATGAAGGATCTAGGAGGGATTTAGAAAAAGAGTTTCTACCCACCCCCCATTACTTTGGGGTTTATGAAGTCTGTGAGTGGTTCATTGTCATTGAATGCTCTTTGCAAAAAGGGGTGAGTTGGTGAAGGATATATCAAGGAAAGATGGGTAAAGAAAAGTCAGCAAATGCCTGAAAGTAGATCTCAGCACATCCATGTCTAGGAGGGTCATGAAACTATATAAGAACATGTACATGTTGTATTTGGTTCTGCACACTTTCAGCTTTTAGTACTCACATACAGATTGTATTGTGTGATATAGCCAGATGATAGAGAGAGGCCATTTGGCCCTAGAAAATCAACCATCTGAGGAAGGTGACAGCAAGAGTTTTCCATGTCATGGAGCTTAGTGGTAAAGAACCCTGCACCTTTTTATTTTTTAAACTATATTGACAAATATCCCCTCAAATAAATTAACATTCCCTCTCTGACTCATCTGATGGGAACAATCAGTTCACAGACCAGTATGTGGGCTAATCCACATGGTCAAAAATTACAGGGAATATCTTATTTCCCCATAAGTTAACAAGTGATAGGGAGAAGGAAATCATTCCATCTATTCCCCTACCTTGACTTTTAAACACCATTTGCCCTACATTTTTGGTCTTAGGGTAACCGTAAAAGTGAAAGCGTTACTTACTCAATCATGTCCGACTCTTTGTGACCCCATGGACTGTAGCCCACCAGGCTCCTCTGTCTATGAGGTTCTCCAGGCAAGAATACTGGAGTGGGTAGCCATTCCCTTCTCCAGGGGATCTTCCTGATCCAAGGATTGAAACCATGTCTCCTGCATTGCAGGCAGATTCTTTATCATTTGAGATAACCTGAGAAGTTGGGTAATCATAAATGTGCTAAATATGCACTGAAATAGTAGTAAATAGAGAATAGGGGAAAGGGGGCTAGGAAGAGGAAAGGATTGGGGAGATATTTCATTATTCAAAATATTTTTCCTAAAGGTCACGAATAAGTCAAAGCAGAACATTTTCCATCACAGAGGCAATTATTGGACACCTTGTGAGTGTGCTCAGCTGCTAAGTTCTGTCCGACTCTTTGTGACCCCATGGACTGTAGCCCACCAGGCTCCTCTGTCCATGAGATTTTCCAGGCAAAAATACTGGAATGGGTTGCCATTTCTTCCTTCCAGGGGATCTTCCTAACTCATGGATCGAATCCAAGTCTCCTGTGTCTCCTGCATTGGCAGGCAGATTTTTTTTTTTTTAATCACTGAACCATCTGGGAAGCCCAGGACCATTGGACATTTTATATTCAATAAAAAATATTTAAAAAATACAATTTTGAACACATTTACACAGGGATAAATGTGAAAATGATGAATTATTTATTCATATCCGTTCCTTTCATGAAGAGCATTTGTAACCCATTAGATAGAGATTATTTCTCTATCTCATAAGCAATTCACCAGGTAAAGACAGTAAGTCTTAGCCAACTTGGATCACGGAAGAAAATAATGTTTATACAAGTCATTTAGTTTATGAAAATATAAATCTTTTGCTTTACAGCTTTTATTAACTATTATTGTCCAACAAAATGAATCAATTGGCTTTAGCTGTAGGTGGCTTGTTTACCAACTGCCTGTTCTTCTCCTGACAAATGTAATTTCAGATGAGGATTAGAAATAACTGCTCTGAAATCCATGTAATTTGGCTTTGCTTCTGGTAAAGGTTATTGTGTAATTTGCTGATTCATGACACACTGTAAGTATCATATCAGAAAATAAAACCCTTTGGAAACAAATGACAGATGATGTACAAATAGATAGCCTAGCAATGTAAACAGTAGGGGGAATTCATTAAGTGTCTGCTAAAAGCATTTGATTTAATTTTGCCTATCTTTTATGAGATTTTTTTAAAATGTATAAACCAAAATGACAAATGATAATTATCTTGAAGGCATGTGACATGATAAATCCAAAAATACATGATGCATTTTCTTATTTTTTTAGAGAATCTTTTTGGCTTATTTTTGTATTACAAAAATATATGATTTTTTTCCACCCATTGATTATTTCCTGGGAGGTACCATAATTAAGGTCTCAAGAATTAAATAGCCTGGCACAATCATCAAATGACAATGAGCCATCCATGGTGTTGGGACATCAATCTAATAACATAAAAACTATTGGTTTTGAAAATCTTACTCTCTTTCAGTGTAATTACCATTTCCACTTGTATAAAACTGAGGTTAATTTATGATGGGTTTATTTCTAGCCAATATTGCTAATGTTCCAGGACTTTTCATATTCTGTATCATTTGAGATGTATTGTCATAAAGCTTTTATATTTTTCAAACACTTCAGCAGTTTTATGCATTGAGTTTGTTATTAAATGTCATTGTGTCACTTTATGGGATCCTATTTAAAGAAAGTTAGTAGCTAAGGAAAGAAATGAGAAACATTTATAATTTGACCCCAACTAAACTCAAGGGCAATATGGGACTTGGTAAAGAGAATTTATAAATTTCTCAGGTACTCTTCATAAAAATAAAGCCAAAACAGAAGAAAACAAAAAGAAAACCAAAGATGAAACCATACCAAATAAAAATTTTACTTGGTAATCACTTAATACCAGATGCTGGGTTTTATCAGTATGAAATTCTAGACAAAGTATCATGTTCTGGAACAGCCCTTCCTATATTTCATAGTCATTTAAAGGCTAGCTTGAATATTCCTTTCTCTACCCTTGAGGCAGAATTAGGGACATCCATGCCCAAATCATAGAATTTGTTCATAATATTTTTTCTCACATGGTCATTTTGTTAATTTTGTGTTTGACTGACACCCACTAGACTGGAATTCATAAAGAACAAAGACTTTGCTTTACCCATCCATGTTTTTCCAGCGTCTAAGACCTGGTGCATGGAAAGAGCTCAGTCAGTTTTGAAATAGCAGTTTTTGCAACTTCAGGTCTTATGCAATGATGACACAGTTCTTAATAACGTGAGAAAGGAAAGCTTTAATTGGATCATTCCCTCCCAAATAACTGCCTAATGGTTTAGTGACAGTATGGCTGTGTGTACTAGCAGAAATGGAGCAGAGATTTGTCATTAATTTAGTGTGTTATAAATAATGCAAGACAAGGAATTTATACAATACAGATATGTGAAGCCTTTTCCATTTAAGACTTTCCAGGATCAGAGAGATTTTTTGCAAAATTAATTATTATCTATTATTATTATTATTATTATTTTTTACTGGGAATTCCCATTTCTCTAATTGTTTCAGCTACCTTTTTTTTCGAATCAGTTGTAGTTGATGTCTTCTCTGAGAAAAGGGAAGTTGAACTCTCTTTCATTGGCCTCAGGACAAGCTGTGTAAGCAGTCACTGTTGTGGTATATACTCTGAGAAATATCAAAATACTCTTGTCCCAAAATATTTCCTGGGATTCGTCCCTTTGTGATGACATGCTCCTCTTTGAGGATAAAAATGGAGAAGTTTGGGATATTTTTTCTGCTGGTCTTCAGAATTGGTTCCCCAGCACTTGTTTGGCTCTGGTTGCTAGGTGTGGCCCCTTCTGGCAGAAGATTTAATCCTGATCTGAGCGTACCCATCTGACCCTGGAGCTTCTCTGTTCATCTGATTTTCACTTTACACTTCTAAGAAGGAAGGCCTCTTGTTCCTGCTCAGCCACTATCACCTCTCACCTGGGGTGGGAGTGTACCCCCTAGTTCCTTCCAGGGTCGGATCTTCCTATCATCTTCCCGTTGGTTTGCCTCACTCTTTAAGTTACTTTCTGGGCTCCTACAGGCATTTGGGTTAGTACTCTGCACTGTATCTCTGACTCGTAAATCTATTCTTTAGGACAGTCATGCTTTCCATATGATGATTTCTGCCATTCATAAAATAATATTTAGGCCCCAGCTGGTCATACTGAAAGTGAGATAATCAACTGTTGTGCTCATAGTTGAGCTTCACAGGAAGAGTATATCCTTTTATTGTTTTCTTTCATTGAAGTAATGGTTAACATAAAAATGAGGCTACAGTTGGCAACTGTACGTGAAGATTATGCGTTTCCGCACTCAGTTGGGTGAAGCCAAAACCGCAGATAGAAATAAACACAAGTAGTGAGAAGATGGGACTTCATACAGTGCTTGGGGAGGGTTTCCAGGGAAATTGTGTCCGCGACACCCTGGACCTTCTTAGGCGGCTTTAATTCCCTCAGCCCTGCTCGTGAGCCAGGGAGCATCTTGAGTGGATGCCCAGCAGCTCCGTTTCATCCTCTTCCCCAGCAAAGAAGATACAGAAAAGAATTAGGAGGCGCATATTTGCTGGTTTTCTTTTTCTTTTTAAAGTCTCATTGCAATCTTAAGAAGTACACTTCCTTTCTTTGCAATACACAAATCACTTTGCTCTCTTTTAGGAATGGACTATTGGGAGAAAAAAATTACAGGTCAGTACAATGGCACCCCACTCCAGTACTGTTGCCTGGCAAATCCCACGGACGGAGGAGCCTGGTGGGCTGCTTTCCATGGGGTCCCGAAGAGTCGGACACGACTGAGCAACTTCACTTTCACGTTTCACTTTCATGTGTTGGAGGAAGAAATGGCAACCCACTCCAGTGTTCTTGCCTGGAGAATCCCAGGGGTGATGGAGCCTGGTGGGCTGCCGTCTCTGGGGTCGCACAGAGTCGGACACGACTGAAGAGACTCATCAGCAGCAGCAGCAGCAGCATTCTACTTTTATTTAAGTTGTAATAGTTACTCTTGGTATTTAAGGAGAATAGTTAAAGAAAACAGTTTTAAATGGGCCTACAGGTCAAAGGGATAGATGCTTTAACAATGAAAATGAACAAAATGATTTAACACTTTGAAGAATCACATTCTGATCTCATTCTTACACATGCCATCAGTAAATTGTTTGAGATGCATTCTGTTAATGACTGATTTGTTCACAAAGAACACTAGATCCTTGAGAGAAATTGTGTTTTTTGGTTTGTTTTTTTTTGCAGCTGAACCAGAGGGGATGAACACAAGGAACAGAAAGACATTTCAGGTGTGGTTCTATCGTGTCCTTTACACTGCTTTGTTCTTACTGTGGTGTTTATAAATTATGAGGAAGGTAATATTTAGACTGATCCTTGGAAGACGGATCAGCATGTCCTTGGAAAAGTTCACTTCTAAAGAACTTTGTAAGTTGGCCAAAGAAAAGGTTACTGGACTTTAGGCATTTTGGAGATGAGGAAGTGGCCTCTGTGGTCAACAGCAAGAGCACGATTTTGATGGGTGAGGCTGGTGAATGCTGTTTGGCTTCCAGAAAGTCTGGACAGAAGAGGGCAGATGCTTTGAGAGAAAAGAGAATGGAGACAGTCTTTCTGTTTTTCCCGCCTTCACTGCTAATGGAAATTGGGTGTTTATTGGGGAGCCCATGTGTCATATTTATGTACAGCAGTAATGGTAGAGAAGAATTAGTTGCATCAGTAGTAGGGAGCCTTGGGCCTGGGGAGGTACTCCAGACAGTACCAAATGCCTTTTGGTAAACCATGACATTGCCACAAAAGTGCTGTGCCATAGAACCTTGAGAATCCTCAGCTGTGTCAATATATTTTTTATGGTTAATTTCATAGTTTTAAAATTAAAAATTTTTCTTATTGCAAAAGCAAGTTTTTATTCTTTGAATTATACATGTGAAAGTACAGAAAAAGACTAAAAACACTTACAATCCCACTCGAAAGAGTTAAGTTTGGAGTGGATATTTCCCTGCTTGAAGATACCTTTGTTAACATTCTTCATTTAATGATATACCTTGGACATAATTCCTATGGATCATTGCTCACCTAAGTTATATCTGAGTGCTCTATAGTTTTTTGTTTGTTTGTTTTCTTCTGCAGAATTCAGAAAATGTGATCAACACTCTTAGATGAGGGTAAGTGGGCCTGAGGCCAGGGCAGAAAGTTGGAATAGAGGATCGTTGAGGTATGAAATGTTATTTTGGTGTTAACTTTAAGATGAATATCTTGTTTTTAGCTATCCAACCCAAAAACCTGAGTAAAAAGAAAAAGAAAACAAAAGCACCTAGTTCGCAATGGGGAAATTTGGTCTTTTATTTGGAAACTTCAGGGATATGGTTAGAGTATTCAGTGGTTGAGCATACAGACAAAATGTTAGGTGATTAATTAAACATTTATTTTTCTTCTTCAGTTGAGGTACCATTTATACCCAATGCTATTTGTATCAATGTAAGAATTTTCTACTGCTTCTAGATGAAGTGAGAAAGGAGGAGTTGTAGGGGAAGGGGAAGCTCTTCCTCTGGGTTTAGCCCTTTGCAATCTAGGCTTTCTCCATCTCACTGGCCACTTCTTTTGTTCCTTTCACACAGATCACTTGTCAACCTCCTGTCCTCAAGTTTCTCTACAGGCGGATCTGAACTTGGACTAATTTCCAAATTGATGCAAAGCTCAAATTATATCCCTCTCTTGATAGTTTTACTTTGGAGAGGTTTACACTGCTCACAGAAGAACATCCCATCTTAAACTCTGACATTCAAGGGTTTCTAAAGCCTATCTCTTACTGGTCTTTTCCAAGTTCTTTCATTCATTCTACATATTTTTGAGCACCTGTTCTAAGTACTGGAGACAGACAGTGAGCATGACTCGGTTTTGTTTCTTACCATTTGTCTAAGTCCCTCAGTGACTCATGCTCTAGGCTGCTGCTCTCTGGGCCTTATCACCTGCCATTTTCTCTGCTGTTTTTTCAAACCCTCAGTTAAAATCCCTTAGAACACACCTTAAACTCCACCTCCTTCATGAAGCTGTCTGTGATACTTCTAGCCAGGATTATTCTTGCCTTCTTCTGAGCTCCCCTAAATGCCAGTGTCTTCNATTCAGAAAATGTGATCAACACTCTTAGATGAGGGTAAGTGGGCCTGAGGCCAGGGCAGAAAGTTGGAATAGAGGATCGTTGAGGTATGAAATGTTATTTTGGTGTTAACTTTAAGATGAATATCTTATTTTTAGCTATCCAACCCAAAAACCTGAGTAAAAAGAAAAAGAAAACAAAAGCACCTAGTTCACAATGGGGAAATTTGGTCTTTTATTTGGAAACTTCCAGGGATATGGTTAGAGTATTCAGTGGTTGAGCATACAGACAAAATGTTAGGTGATTAATTAAACATTTATTTTTCTTCTTCAGTTGAGGTACCATTTATACCCAATGCTATTTGTATCAATGTAAGAATTTTCTACTGCTTCTAGATGAAGTGAGAAAGGAGGAGTTGTAGGGGAAGGGGAAGCTCTTCCTCTGGGTTTAGCCCTTTGCAATCTAGGCTTTCTCCATCTCACTGGCCACTTCTTTTGTTCCTTTCACACAGATCACTTGTCAACCTCCTGTCCTCAAGTTTCTCTACAGGAGGATCTGAACTTGGACTAATTTCCAAATTGATGCAAAGCTCAAATTATATCCCTCTCTTGATAGTTTTACTTTGGAGAGGTTTACACTGCTCACAGAAGAACATCCTATCTTAAACTCTGACATTCAAGGGTTTCTAAAGCCTATCTCTTACTGGTCTTTTCCAAGTTCTTTCATTCATTCTACATATTTTTGAGCACCTGTTCTAAGTACTGGAGACAGACAGTGAGCATGACTCGGTTTTGTTTCTTACCATTTGTCTAAGTCCCTCAGAGACTCATGCTCTAGGCTGCTGCTCTCTGGGCCTTATCACCTGCCATTTTCTCTGCTGTTTTTTCAAACCCTCAGTTAAAATCCCTTAGAACACACCTTAAACTCCACCTCCTTTATGAAGCTGTCTGTGATACTTCTAGCCAGGATTATTCTTGCCTTCTTCTGAGCTCCCCTAAATGCCAGTGTCTTCTCTTTGGTGATTGATTATTCTTGCCTTCTTCTGAACTCCCCTAAATGCCAGTGTCTTCTCTTTGGTGATTGACTACACTTTACCTTGTATTATAGTCTTTTCTGAATGCGTGTCATCTGTCCTGTTAATCAGTAAGCTCTTTGAGAGCAAAAATTACCTTTATTTATCTTTCTTTTTTCTCTTCCTAGAAGATAGTAAAGCACAGTGATTAAGACTTCGGGCATTATGGTCAGATAAATCTGGACCTAAATCTGGGCTCTACCAACTTATCAGCTGCATTACCTTAGGCAGGTTACTCACTCACCTCAGTTTCCTCATCTGTAAAATGGGGATACTAGTTGCTCAGAAATTTGCTTGTAAAAATTAAGTAAGATAATTTATGTACAGTGATGAACACTTTTTCCTGACACAAAAGTTCTTGGTAAACTTTGCATCATTGTCCCTCAGTGTGTANCTCTTGATAGTTTTACTTTGGAGAGGTTTACACTGCTCACAGAAGAACATCCCATCTTATACTCTGACATTCAAGGGTTTCTAAAGCCTATCTCTTACTGGTCTTTTCCAAGTTCTTTCATTCATTCTACATATTTTTGAGCACCTGTTCTAAGTACTGGAGACAGACAGTGAGCATGACTCGGTTTTGTTTCTTACCATTTGTCTAAGGCCCTCAGTGACTCATGCTCTAGGCTGCTGCTCTCTGGGCCTTATCACCTGCCATTTTCTCTGCTGTTTTTTCAAACCCTCAGTTAAAATCCCTTAGAACACACCTTAAACTCCACCTCCTTCATGAAGCTGTCTGTGATACTTCTAGCCAGGATTATTCTTGCCTTCTTCTGAGCTCCCCTAAATGCCAGTGTCTTCCCTTTGGTGATTGATTATTCTTCCCTTCTTCTGAACTCCCCTAAATGCCAGTGTCTTCTCTTTGGTGATTGACTACACTTTACCTTGTATTATGGTCTTTTCTGAATGTATGTCATCTGTCCTGTTAATCAGTAAGCTCTTTGAGAGCAAAAATTACCTTTCATTTATCTTCCTTTTTTCTCTTCCTAGAAGATAGTAAAGCACAGTGATTAAGAGTTGGGGCATTATGGTCAGATAAATCTGGACCTAAATCTGGGCTCCACCAACTTATCAGCTGCATTACCTTAGGCAGGTTACTCACTTACCTCAGTTTCCTCATCTGTAAAATGGGGATACTAGTTGCTCAGAAATTTGCTTATAAGAATTAAGTAAGATAATTTATGTACAGTGATGAACACTTTCCTGACACAAAAGTTCTTGGTAAACTTTGCATCATTGTCCCTCAGTGTGTGTTTGCTAAGTGACTGAATTAGCAATTGATCTCTTAAGTAGCTCAGGATCAGAACCTGCTGTGTACATGAACCTTTCTGTATTCAACAGAAATTTGCTTATAAGAATTAAGTAAGATAATTTATGTACAGTGATGAACACTTTCCTGACACAAAAGTTCTTGGTAAACTTTGCATCATTGTCCCTCAGTGTGTGTTTGCTAAGTGACTGAATTAGCAATTGATCTCTTAAGTAGCTCAGGATAGAACCTGCTGTGTACATGAACCTTTCTGTATTCATCTTTGTTTATGAAGTATTATTTGAGGAGTTCAATTATCTGAAATCTTGTTTCTTCATTTTTACCTTCCATAAATAGACTGTCCAACTTTATTCTTTCTCACATATTCCCCTTGTGTTTGGACATTAATAGTAAAACCAATGCTAAGTGGTGACTGTAAAATGAATATAAGCAGCCAACATCTCTATAGAATTTTTTAAAAGATCATCTGATAGCAGTGCTTTTGCCTACCTTTCCCTTGGGAAAAGAACTCAGCCTGAAGAGTGACAAGGCTCTTCTTGGAAGCCCCAGAGACATCACAGCTCTGACAGAGATAGACGCAGGTCTCCTGGTGCAACCTAATTTTACCATGAAGCAGAGCAAAGACACCTTCTTCCAATTTATTCTTTCAAAAGGCAAGACAGCCATGTTACAAATATTCAACAGTTTTTACCAATGGGGAAAAAGTCTGGCTCTGTGTCCCATGAACACAGGAGAAGGCCATGGTGTTGAAATGAAGACAGTGTGAGTTTCTGCATTAAGTTAGAAGAGACGATGACGTGCCTAAAACCTGGATGAGGTGTCAGAGTGGGACCAGGTTGGATGGTGATGTAATCCGGGTTCTTAGTTTAAAATGAGAGGAGGTTAAGGGCTGCCAGCAAAGGGCAGTACAGTGTGGTTGTTGGGGTCACACGGCTGGAAGCCAGACTGTTGGGGCAGGAGAGCCCTCCACCTGTCAGCTATGGACCCCTGGGTAGTGACTCACCCTCTTTGTGTCCTGGTTTCCTTCTGTGAAAGAGAGGGGTAATAGTACTTACTTCATAAGTGTGGATGAGGATGGAATCACTTAATGTATGAAAGCATTTAGAATGTAGGCTGCCCCGTGGTGATTGTTCAGTAGGTATTAGCTGTGGTTGGTGGTGGAAGCTGGAAGAGCCCAGTGCTAGGCCCTCTGAAGCAGGAGACAGGGTACCCCTGGTGCACAGAGAATTGCTATTTGGGATTATGT
>SJXQ01008277.1:51764-176236 GCA_006408695.1 Aepyceros melampus | reverse complement strand
ATTCAGGCTTTGAAAATTTGAGACCTCTGAGGGAGGTGCTGGAAGCTAGAAGAGTACAAAAAAGGAGGGGTTGAAGTCAACATCAACCTCCATCTTAATTTTTTTTCCTGGACTTGCAGGACTGAGAAGGGCAAGGGTAGGGCATGACAGGCCTCTTGGGTGCTGGGCTTAGTCTTTCTTACTATGACAGAGACAGCTTAGAATGGCCCCCCACCCCCTGCTAGACTCAAGCCCTGACCAGGCTATGCTACTGAGACCATGATAATGACTCCTGATGCCTGGAACACCAGAGATTCGTGGAAGTAGAAGAAACTGCCTCAAAATTGAGGGCAGTGTATAGTTCTGCCCTTAAAACTTGCTTGCTATCAGTATGTTATAGGTGAATAAATTCATATAGTTGCTTTATGGTGCACAAAATGGTATTTTAGCTGCCACAATGGATTAGAAACTGAGAATCTTCTTATTCATTCTTACAGTACATTTTAAAATTGCTGAGTCAATGCATATTCTAAATTAAGACTAGAAAGAAAAGAATCTTTGGGTGAAATTCTGTATGTCAGACTTGATCAAGAATTGAAATTGTATAGAGAGATTTGGAAACATCTGGTAATGTGTTATTAATAAGCTAGCAGAAATGAATCAACAGTTTTAACTGAGAAACATTAATTTGCATAAAACACTAAATAAGAATGCATAATATACATTTTTCATCATATACAATAATTGTGCAATCCAGACATTTAAAAACATACCAACCAAGCAGGAAATTTATACATTGTTGAAAATTAGATTAAATTTATAAATGAAAAGAAAAATCTTTTTTTTAAAGCATTATGTTTATTATATTTTGCAAATAAATTACAATATTAACTGTGGTACAGAAACAGCAGAAATAAATCAATTCTACATCTTCTTGAAGTGAAACAATTGTTCCTTTCTGCTAATAAATAGAACATGAATGCATAGTTAATAACATACCTCAAACTTCTATTCAGACTTACATACTGAAACACAAGCAAACTCTGAGTTGAGTTTTATAATCTGAGCTAGATGTTTTATAAGGAATCTGCATATCATTTGGTATGCATCCTAAAGCAGTGTCGAGTTGCAGGAGGAGGGCGACTGGACATGCCATGGAGAGGTCACCTGAATGGCCATGGAGTGGGCTGCTCACTTCACAACATCCTAACCATATGTGTGGTTAGGAGCCGCACAGCAGCCAGCTGTGCTTGTCTCTTCCCCGCTCTGTGTTCCGTGCAGATGCACACTGGTAGCTTGGGGTTGGCTGTGATGGAAGGATTTACACCAAGGGAAATGGCATCATGCTATGAATTAGGGCTTGTATTCGTGAAGAGACAGTTGTGAAAATTTTTTTAAAGATTTATTTATTTTCAGCTGCAGCGAGTCTTCATTGCTGCGATCAGGCTTTCTCTAGTTGCAATGAGTGGGGGCTACTCTCTAGCTGCGGTGTGAGGGCTTCTCATTGTTGTAGAGTGTGGGCTTGAGGCCCGTGTGCTTCAGTAGCTGCGGCACATGGTCTTAGTTGCTCCATGTCACGTGGGATCTTCTAAGACCAGGGATTGAACCCATATCCCCTGCAGGGGAATTCTTAACCACTGTACCACCAGGGACATCCCTAATTGTGAAATATTTTTAAAAAATCTGTTCTGTGTGACCATGAGCAAGTTGCTAAGCCTCTTTGGTCCTTTGTTTCTTTATCTCTAAAATGGAAGAATGTAATATTTCAACCTTGTATGATTTTGATGTGACCTAAATGAGATAATTCATATAATTTCTTATTATCTGCCACATGGTTCTTAATAAGTGTTAGTGTGATTATATTTGGGACGACCAATGTTTTATGTCTTCTAGTGGGAAAATTAACCTGGCAAGTTCTTTTTTTGGTAAATGAGGATGAATCACAAGAGTTAAATGTTTATTGAATATTTGTTATGTACCAGGCACTATTCTAAGCACATCCTATATATTATATTATTAAATCCCCACCACAGCTCAATGAGAGAAGTACTCATTTATCCCCACTTCTAAATGAGAGTGAGGTTTAGCAAGGAACTTACTCAAGATGTAAATAGTAAGTGGTAAATCTGGGATATGAACCCTGGTTCATGGATTCCATGCTCTTAAGACTATATACTCTTATGCTGCTAGTGAAGTCTCATAGGACATTAGAAAAGGACAGGACCTTAGTTCAGCTTGGTCCAAGGCATTGTGTTTACAGATGAGGGGAAGAGACAGATAGACTTGCCCAAGGTCAGATACAAGCTTTTGTGTTTCCTGATTCCAGTTCAGCCCTCTATTTGTTTAAAAAGGAGATGGCAAGACAGTTGGGGCTTCCCAGCTGGCACAGTGGTAAAGAGTCCCCCTGCCAACACAAGAGACCCAAGAGACGTGGGTTCAATATCTGGGTGGGGAAGATCCTCTGGATTAGGAAATGGAAACTTGCTCCAGCATTCTTGCCTGAAAAATTCCATGGATAGAGAAGCCTGGTGGACTATAAGTCAACTGGGTCGCAAAGAATCAGACACGACTGAGTGAGCACACAGCACAAGACGCGGTTGTTGATTAGTCACTCAGTCGAGTCCAGCTCGTTTGCCACCCCATGGACTGTAGCCCTCCAGACTCCTCTGTCCATGGCATTTCCCAGGCAAGAATACTGGAGTGGGTTGCCATTTTCCTTCTCCAGGGGATCTTCCTGACCCAGGGATTGAACCCACATATCCTGCTTGGCAGGCAGATTCTTTACCACTGAGCCACCTGGGAAACCCAGCAAGATAGTGCCTACACTCAAATATAAGTGGGAAAAGCATGCATGCTGGATGGGAATCTGAAAAAACAAGGAATATGTGAAAAAATATCTGGTATTTAGTGGTCTGTCTCATTCTATGCATGCTAAGTCACTTCAATCATGTCCGACTCTTTGAGACCCTATGGACTGTAGCCCACCAGGCTCCTCTGTCCATGGGATTCTCCAGGCAAGAATACTGGAGTGGGTTGCCATGGCCTCCTCCAGGGCATCTTCCGCACCCAGGGATTGAACCTGCATGTCTTAGGTCTCCTGCCTTGGCTGGTGGGTTCTTTACCACTAATGCCACCCCTCTAAGGATTGGTTTTCCTTCCCTGGGCTAGACAATGTGTCTTTTAACAGCTCCAATGAAATGGGGTTGTCATTGTAGCAAGAGTCAGAAGGTGGTTAAAGGGCTTCACAGAAACTTTTACAGATGTTTCAGAGGAATTAGTGGAAATACTCAGACCTTATGTAGGAAGAAAATGCAATTCTCCAGGCAAGAATACTGGAGTGGGTTGCCATGGCCTCCTCCAGGGCATCTTCCGCACCCAGGGATTGAACCTGCATGTCTTAGGTCTCCTGCCTTGGCTGGTGGGTTCTTTACCACTAATGCCACCCCTCTAAGGATTGGTTTTCCTTCCCTGGGCTAGACAATGTGTCTTTTAACAGCTCCAATGAAATGGGGTTGTCATTGTAGCAAGAGTCAGAAGGTGGTTAAAGGGCTTCACAGAACTTTTACAGATGTTTCAGAGGAATTAGTGGAAATACTCAGACCTTATGTAGGAAGAAAATGCATTGCTTTTCAGTCCCTTTGTCTTGAAGGAGGAAAACTTCTCAGTGTCAAGCATCCTCCCCTGCCAGCCCTCATTCCTTCTGATACTGGAGCTGCTTGTTTATGTTGGCCTGAGTGTGTGTGTAGTGGGGGCTGGGGTGTGGGTAGGTGGATGGACGGCCTGTTTTAGGACCAAGAAAGCAGATGTGATGCCTTGATGGCAAAACTTTGATCACAGTCTGACGTGGAGATGAATCTTATTAATTCTTACTAGGCAATTGTCCCAGCCCAGGCAATCTTATTAGATGTTAAACCATGGGCAAGCCTGCTCTTCAATGCCCTACGGGAAGGAGGCTTCCTAAACTAAGACATAGTCATTCTTATTAGTGCACAATCTATAGCTATGTCAGTAGAACAAAATCCAGTAAACTTTTAGTATAACTTGCTCAGGGAAATAAGTGGTAATTATTTTCTATTTTTATAGGTGGGGAAAAAGTTATAAGATGATTGCAGATACTACATGACACTTTGTATAGAAGTTTGGATTGGGTCAGGCTGAGGAGCCTTAGGCAGGGGAGAGTCTAGAGGCAGAGGGCGGGATGAGGTAAATGCAGAGACCTAGTTCTGTGAGGGCAGCTAGGATCATTATCTTAGTTTCTAGAAGAGGAGCCTGAGACAGGGATTCTTGAGTACATAATTTATTGAAGTGGTACTGTCTAAGAAGGATATACTTAGCTGGAGTCTAGCTTCATGGGGACCTGTGATGAGCAGTGGGTAGCAAATTGCACCCCAGAGACGGCTGCCCCTTACGGCAAGGGGCCAGCCTTTTGTGCCCCAGGTAGTCATTCATTGGCCATTGGCATAACTTCCATAACTTTCAAGGGAGGCAGCTCCATTTGGCTAGGGCAGTTCTCTGAGGGGATTTCCCTCATGGTTCAGTGGTAAAGAATCCACCTGCCAATGCAGGAGATGCATGTTCTTCCCTGGGTTGGGAAGATCCCCTGGAGAAGGAAATGATAACCCTCTCCAGTATTCTTGCCTGGGAAATCCCATGGACAGAGGAACCTGGCAAGCTACAGTCCATGCAATTGCAAAGAGTAGTACATGACTGAGCAAGTGAACAATGACAGGTTCTCTGAGATGGGCAAGCCGTGCATATTTTGTATCCAATAGTCTATAAGCCAGGGCTGGACGTATCACCTGGCGCAAGTATTACAGGCACACAGCCAGGAATACCCAGATGTGTAGTTTTGGGACTTTATGTCCAGTCAAAATTGTGCTGGGGAAAAGAGTTTTGAGGTCCCCACTGGAAATCCTAAGCAGTGGAACAGACAGGTTTCAGAGCAGAGTGCAGCGGCTGGAGTCAACCAGCCCCTAATGGGATTCAGGTTGCCTGGGTGTTGGCAGTGAGTGGCTGGAGGGTCACACAAGACTCTGGGCTCAGGGGTTGCCCACTTCTCTCCTGCTCAAGTGCTGGCTAGAAAACCCTCTTGGAGTTTATTGGCTACTAAAGGGATCATTCCTATTTTAGAATTTGGGAATTCTCTAATGTTTTGTCAGCAGGGAACCTGGGGACTGAGAGGGATTCTGTTTTTCCAGGGGGCTGTGATGGAGGTCTCAAAGTAGGGATGGTGCTGGTGCTGAGTGTGAAGTGGAAGGGGGAGGAAGTAAGATGGAGTCTCATGTCTGGACTTAAGCTTCATCCTTGTCCTTCTGAACAGAGGCTGAAGTCTCTATCCTGGCTGAGTTTGAGTCCTGGCCACTTAACGATGGTACAGCTTGGGACAAGTTGCTTAACCTATTTGTGTGTCTCTTTCTCCACCACCAAAGTAACATCAAAAATAGTTAACTTGTGGTTACTCTGAGGACTCTATAAGCTAATATATTTGAAGTTTATTGCATGTAGTCAGTGCCAATAAATCGTACGCATATTATTATTAGCTGTTAATGGATTTAGTTAGTAGTGAAAAATTGAATCTCTCTCTCCCCTTCTCTCCCTCTGTTCCTATAAATCATATTCTCTGAATGTGTTCACATTATAGTTTAATATCTAAACATAAGGGAACTCTGAACAAAGAAAGAGAGTTTGGAACATCACAAAATAACAGATATTTAACATACATTTTCCTGCATGTTTTATTGCCATTCAGTGTGATAATTGTCTTTTATTCCGTATGCTTGCATTTGTGAAACCAATTTGGGGGTCATGAGAGCCCAGGAGATGAAGTAAGTGCTCCTTAGTTACCATGTAAGGGGCTGGCAAAATTTGACTTTGAATTAGCCAGGTTAAAATGAGCTTGTATTTTAATAAAATAACAATAAGACAGTCTAGGTAGCTAGGGAGTGGGAATTGTTTTGAATTACATACTATTTGGAGAAAAAAGAGCTGTGATCAGAATAACAAGGTTTTCCTGTACATCACATATTGTATGAATTCTGCTGTCTCTTAGAAACACTCTTTGTGTCTTTAGTCTTTTATGATTGTCGTGCCATTCTGGGAGCCACTCAGTCCTTTGTGTTATTCTATTGTCAGCCATAATGAAATAATTGAGATGACAATTATTTGCTTGTTTGGTTTCAAAAGTTTTTTGTGTTTAATCCCTTCTATTGTCTGCCTCATGGTACCATGGTGTGATATATCATGTCTGCCTAGATTATAAGAACAAAAAGAGTCATGCTTTTATGCTTTTTTTTTTCCCCAGGAGAAGTCCCTTCTTGAACAGAGTTTACTGGAGATATATTAAAAGTACTATAGTGAACATTAAAAATAGTTGCAGCTATCCATGACTCAAATAGTTTAAACATACCAAGATGGTAGATGAGGTCAAAGTCTCCCATAGGGTTTTTTAGTTTAATTTTATAAACCTCAAATCAAAGCAGATAGATTGACAGTGAGAGATAGGACTTGAGATTAGTCTTGTTAGAAAACTCAGGAAACATGGTAGGTATTGCAAACATTACCACTTACCAGTTACTTAACTCTTCTGAGTCCCCTTATTTGTGTAAAAAAAATACCCCCAAAACAAAAAGAAGGATTGGGAAATAATAGTTTTTGCCTCACGGAGTTATTTCAAGGCTCCAATGAGATGATGCAGGTAAAAACACTAAGCCTGGTGCATGACAAGTGCTCCTTAAATAGTAATGTTATATTTCAGGATGGTTTCAGCCCAGGCTGCATTCTCCTGGGTGTACCTAACTACCAGCATTTGCTCAGAGTCAGAACTCTGGACTGTAGGTGACGGGAAGGTCTGTTCCCTTCCTTGGTTTTCCAGGCTGACCTCCCAGTTTTGCTCCCTCACCTGACTCTGAGAAGGTTTCCCTTGTGGCTCAGCTGGTAAAGAATCTGCCTGCAATGTGGGAGACCTGGGTTTGATCCCTGGGTTGGGAAGATCCTCTGGAGAAGGGAAAGGCTACCCACTCCGGTATTCTGGGCTGCTGCTGCTGCTAAGTCGCTTCAGTCATGTCCAACTCTGTGCGACCCCATAGACGGCAGCCCACCAGGCTCCCCCGTCCCTGGGATTCTCCAGGCAAGAACACTGGAATGGGTTGCCATTTCCTTCTCCAATGCATGAAAGTGAAAAGTGAAAGTGAAGCCGCTCAGTCGTGCCCGACTCTTAGCGACCCCATGGACTTCAGCCTACCAGGCTCCTCCATCCATGGGATTTTCCAGGCAAGAGTACTCGAGTGGGGTGCTAATGTATAGTCCATGGGTCGCAAAAGTCAGGCACGAGTGAGCTTTCACTTCACTGACTCTGAGAGTTGCACAGGCACAAATGGGAAAGAGCCATTGATTGTTACAAATGTCCATTGGGGTGTGAAGGAAGAGTCTGACCCTGAATTTTGCATTTGAAACAGTTGCTTAAATCTGTTATTTTAGAAACACGTGTGCTTATGTAAACACGTACATGTACTATGCACATCCACATGTAAAGCTCAGATATTGTCCACAGGAGAACAAAATATCTTGATGAAAATGAATAATTCAGCTAATCACCCAGATGTGTTAGCTATATGGTGCCGCACAGCTGGGTGATCTGAAACAGATACTGTTTGGTGACTTGCAAATAAAGCATGAAGATAATAGAATCTCCCTTTTTTCCTCCAGATTTTTGGCATCACTTAGACATAATCTAAATGATATGGCAACATATGGTAAAATCTCTCACATTCAAAGGCATACAAGCAGCTAGCTAACACTTTCTACTAAAAAAACTTGCTCATAGGTATTTTGATGAATCTAAAATTCTTACAAAGCACATAGTTTGAAAGAAATATGGCAGCGAAACAAACTGCTGCATTCAAAGCAGGGGTATTGAAAGGCGTCAGGCAAACATTTTTAACCTCATGTTTGTGTGCAGTCTGGTCAAAATAGAATAGATTTTCTTTTAAGGAAGAAGTTTCAAAAGGGGCTAAAAGACAAAGATTTAGTGTTTGAAGGAAATCCTTCAGGTTTGCCTAAACTTTGAATTCTAGCTATTCTCATTAAATAAGCATTTTTGGTTTCTAATGTGTCCAGTTTGAAGGAACAAGTTCAGTGTTATGCTTTGAAATTAATTACTGTGGAAAGTCTTTGTAAATGTGACTGTAAAACAGAAATCAAGTTGGACCGGAAGCAAAGTGAATGAGCGGGAAGCTAAAATAAACACCATGGCAGCATGTGAGAGGTGGAAGTTAAGTTTTTAGACCATCAGTATGTTAGTGTTAATTTCCAGATTCAAATCTTTAAGAGCTTTTCTGAGGCTAATAGGATGATTGATGTTACAGGGCAAGAAGAGAAACAGTGTGCTGGATTTTTCATTCTAGGTGCAGAATTTTAAAGAATTATGGAGTGTAAGAATTGAATAGGATTAAGAACAGCTTGGAGAAGGCAATGACACCCCACTCCAGTACTCTTGCCGGGAAAATCCCATGGATGGAGGAGCCTGGTGGGCTGCAGTCCATGGGGTCGCTGGGAGTCGGACACGACTGAGCGACTTCACTTTCACTTTTCACTTTCATGCATTGGAGAAGGAAATGGCAACCCACTCCAGTGTTCTTGCCTTGAGAATCCCAGGGACGAGTGAGCCTCTGGGCTGCTGTCTATGGGGTTGCACAGAATCAGACATGACTAAAGCGACTTAGCAGCAGCAGCAGCAGCAAGAGAACAGCTATCCAGGGTCACAAGATGCTCTAGAGCCCATGCAGGTAATTCACAGGAATGAAGCAGGGCAGAGAGTAGGCACAGAAGCACACAATGAGTAGCTCCCTGCATCACTTGGGAAAGGTGGGAACATTCTGGTACAAAGAATCAGCTCCGGTTTATTGCTGCCATGCAGGAAGCTGACCCAACATTAGCAGCTACTCCAACTTTTCAAGAAAATCTGGAATTCTAGGTTTTATGTAATGTTTCCCCAATATTTATGGTTTTTCTCATTCAGTGATCAGCCTACTGATCTCCGCTTGCTATTTTTCATCTAGTCTAACCACACATCTTAATAGATGTGGAAGCCAGCCTGAGAGGAGTGAGTGCCTTGCTGAAAGTCCAATGGCTAGATGGCAGCACTGGAACTCGAACCCAGATCACCTCCCTCTTCTCCTGCATTACTGCCACAGGATTCTACCCGTAACAGGCTTCAACCAGGGGTTGCTAGATAATTTCCAGGGATTAGTAAACTGTACTCCAGTAACACCCCTGAAGGGCTTCCCTGGTGGCTCAGTGCTAAAGAAGCCCCCTGCCAATGCAGGAGACACCCGTTCAGTCCCTGGGTTGGAAATCCCCCTGGAGGAGGAAATGGCAACGCACTCCGGTGTTCTTGCCTGGGAAATCCTATGGACAGAGAAGCCTGGTGGGCTACAGTCCATGGGGTTGCAAAGAGTCAGACACGACTGAGCGACTAAACAACAGCAACAGCAATAACACCCCTGACAGTATCCCTAAGGTACTTAACAACTTGTTGTCATTTGTCTTTCTTTTTAAATGTTGTTTCAATTTTTCTTTGTATTACTTCATTCAGCTCATTTTTTCTTTACTGTATTTAATATTTTTCTCTTCATTGAACAGTGCTTCCATACTCTCTGTATTTCACATATACCATCCAAGTTTCTGTATTTGCTCTTATTCCTTAGAACTCAGTCTCTCAAGGTCTGAAAGTATCTTTAACTGATTATATCTTTTCTGTATATTGCTATGCCTTCATTAGAGGGGATAAAATTTAAATTTGTAAGTTGGAACATTAGGCTAATGGAGTCAGTTGTTGTTGGTCAGTTGCTCCGTTGTGTCTGACTCTTTGTGACCCAATGCACTGAAGCACACCAGGCTAACCTGTCCTTCCCCATCTCCTGGAGCTTGCTCAAACTCATGTGCATTGAGTCGATGATACCATCCAATCATCTCATCCTCTGTCACCCCCTTCTCCTCCTGCCCCCAATCTTTCCCAGCATTAGAGGCTTTTCCAGTGAACTGGCTCTTCGCCTCAGGTGGCCAAAGTATTGGAGCTTCAGCTTCAGCATCAGTTCTTCCAATGAAGATTCAGGGTTGATTTATTTTATGATTGACTGGTTTGATCTCCTTGCTGTCCAAGGGAGTCAGTTAGCAAATCCATTTTCCATGAAGGATGCCACTATGTATTCCTCAGAGAATATGAGGAGACTGTCCACCTGTCTTCAAGCCTTCAGATCTTGAATTCAGTGCCTGTAAGAGAAGAAGCACTTATACAAAGAAATAAATATATACTCTGGCTGGTACTTCTTTCTGTGACTTCAAATAATTTTTGGAAAACTTTGTTTCCAAAGACATAAGGTACAGAGAAAGGAAAACTACTCTTGTGAAGACATAAGGGTGAGACAGTAAGGAATCTGTTACTTGGAACTGTTAGCCACACCCACTCACGTAGCCCCAGACTAGGAACTCTGTTGTGCACACTTGTATTTAGGCTTGATGGGAAACTATGCTGTGATTCAGTTACTGATCGTCTCCTCCATTCGAAGAGCACTTAGTTCCCAAAGGACTTCCACATGGTACTTTTCTTATTTTACCCTGGGAAAACTGAGGCTCAGAGAAGGTGAGTTTTTGTCATTGCTCAATACCTCACAGACCAGTCATAGAAAGAGATAGACTAGAACTTGATCAACTCATTGCTCTTGCTCTGAGCTCTTTCTCAGCTTTGGGGTTGTTCTCACTAGGCTTCATGTCACGATGATCCATGTTAGATGACCTGCTGAAATAATTGTGCACATTTCCCTACCCTAGGTAGTGCCATTAAAGACAATGGCTATACATGGAAGTGATTGAATATATTAATAAAAGATCTCTAACTCTCAGACTCTCAATTTTTTGTGCTTGAGGACTATTATGGTAAGAAAAGGAAGAAATGTTTTCCTGGGTGGGATTTTCATACTAGCAAATTAGCTGTTTTGTCTTAAATTCATATCATTACTAACTGGCTTTAGAACTTGTATTCTGGGCTGTGCATATACTAAGTAGCAATTTTCCCTACTTGTTTGATTATGGAATAGCACACACATTTTACCTTATGAAAAAAGGAAACAGCTTGTGCTGCCTCAGGAGGAAACATCTCATCTAATAATTATGCTTTGAGACATTGGCATAGCTAGATGCTGACCCATGTGCAAGCCAGGGAAAGAAACATGGAAAAAGCAGTTTTGTTCTGGGCTTTTTCCTCAACTGGATTTAAAAACAAACATCCTCAGAGCAAAGCACTGAAGGGTGAGAGGGAGCAAAGAGGCAGATTATTAAAGCATTCATCATAGAATTGCAGGCAGGCCCAGGAAGGGTGCCAGTCCTGCCAGGGCTGTCTGGATGCAAACTTCTTGTAAATGTTCAAGAGTCCCCAGAAGAAATCTCTAGGCAGGAGAAAGGGAAGGGCTGAGTGACTCCCTTGCAACTCTGCTTCAATAGTTTCTGAACTGTAGCTTCTGAAAACTTTCAAGGAAAAGGTCAGTTACATGTGGGAGGTTGAGCTTTGGGGATTGGAAGACTGGATATTTAGCATTATTTCAGTGATGGTGCCCTGAGCATGGATTTTTATATACTTATTCATTTATATGAATGAGGACTAAGTGTGTACAATGTCAGGTACTTTGTCTCATCTGATGAAATGATGGAATATGTCTTTTTGTATTTATAGATTCACTTTAATTTTAAGTCTGATTAACTTATACTGTAATTCAGTTCAGTTCCTATAGGAATGTAGTAAATTTTTGCTTCAGTCTCAGTACAATGTTTGGTCAAATTGTCTATTTGGTTTCAACTTTGGCCTTGACCCCATGACCTTTAAGGCTTCGCAAAGAGTTGGACACGACTGAGCGACTGAGCTGAACTGAACTGAACTGAACCAGGGTCTACTTTAATGTTGCTGATGACATCTCTGAAGTTGGGATGATCAGTGATTGAATGACTGTGTTAGTTATCATCATGTATAATGTACATGATAAAATCAGTAGTAGGCACAAAGCATGTCTATCTGAATAACCTCATTAAGATACAGATACGTATGCTATATGTAAGGGACTTTATATATTGAAATTTCCATTTAAAATACAAGTGTATATTAATTATCATAAGAATATTTCAGTTATTGATCATAAATATTGATAATTTCATGAACAAAACAGCTAAGAACCTTCCAATAACTAAGGCTATAAATTGACAGTTAATAGACAGCAGATCAGCTCCCTGGATTTAAGGATTTATATACTATTTGAACCAGCATATGTTTATAGACAAAAGCTACAAAAAAAATAAGAATAAAGTTTGCATTATCTCATAGTTATCTTCTTTGTAGAACTGTTTGCATTGGAAAAACTAAACTTTAAGAATGGTATTTGATTTTTAGTTACTTCAGTCGCTCAGTCGTGTCCAACTCTTTGTGACCCCATGAATCACGGCACGCCAGGCCTCCCTGTCCATCACCAGCTCCTGGAGTTCACTCAAACTTATGTGCATCGAGTCGGTGATGCCATCCAGCCATGTCATCCTCTGTCGTCCCCTTCTCCTCCTGCTCCCAATCCCTCCCAGCATCAGAGTCTTTTCCAATGAGTCAACTCTTCACATGAGGTGGCCAAAGTATTGGAATTTCAGCCTCAACATTAGTCCTTCCAATGAACATCCAGGACTGGTCTCCTTTAGGATAGACTGGTTGGATCTCCTTGTCGTCGAAGGGACTTGGAAGAGTCTTCTCCAGCACCACAGTTCAAAAGCATCAATTCTTTGGCCCTCAGCTTTCTTCACAGTCCAACTCTCACATCCATACATAACCACTGGAAAAACCATAGCCTTGACTAGACGGACCTTTGTTGGCAAAGTAATGTCTCTGCTTTTTAATGTGTTATCTAGGTCTGTCATAACTTCTTTCCAAGGAGTAAGCGTCTTTTAATTTCATGGCTGCGATCACCATCTGCAGTGATTTTGGAGCCCCCCAAAATAAAATCTGACACTGTTTCTACTGTTTCCCCATCTATTTGCCATGAAGTGATGGGACCAGATGCCATGATCTTAGTTTTCTGAACGTTGAGCTTTAAGCCAAGTTTTTCACTCTCTTTCACTCCCATCAAGAGGCTTTTTAGTTCCTCTTCACTTTCTGCCATAAGGGTGGTATCATCTGCACATCTGAGGTTATTGATATTTCTCCCAGCAATCTTGATTCCAGCTTGTGTTTCTTCCAGTCCAGCGTTTCTCATGATGTACTCTGCATATAGGTTAAATAAGCAGGGTGACAATATACAGCCTTGACGTACTCCTTTTCCTATTTGGAACCAGTCTGTTGTTCCATGTCCAGTTCTAACTGTGCTTCCTGACCTGCATATAGGTTTCTCAAGAGGCAGGTTAGCTGGTCTGTTATTCCCATCTCTTGAAGAATTTTCCACAGTTTATTGTGATCCACACAGGCAAAGGCTTTGGCATAGTCAATAAAGAAGAAATAGATGTTTTTCTGGAACTCTCTTGCTTTTTTGATAATCCAGCTGACATTGGCAATTTGATCTCTGGTTCTTCTGCCTTTTCTAAAACCAGCTTGAACATCTGGAAGTTCACGGTTCACATATTATTTAAATGTGCATTTTTCAAAAACAGTCTTGTTTAGGAAATTCTTCAAAGAGATATCATTATTTCTGCCAAATTTTAAAAGTCTGATTAGTAACGTTTTTAACGTCAAGCTTATCAAGCTATGATTTACGTATAGGGAAAGCTGCCCCTTGTACATATACAGTTTAACGAGTTTTGACAAATGTAAAATAGTCATGTAATCACCATCACAATAAAAATCTGGCCTATGTCTGTAACTAGTTTCCTCAGGCTGCCACTCCAGAGTACCACAGATTAGGTGACTTAAACAAAGGACGTGTGTTTCCTCAGTTCTGGAGGCTGTGGGTCCAGATGGAGGCGTCAGCACGTGGCTCTTCTGAGGCTCCGGGGCTTGTGGTGCCACCTTCTTACTGGTCTTCACACGGGGTCTTCCTTGTGTAGGCCTGCCCCTGGTCTCTGCAGTGCTCAGGTTTCCTCCTCTTTAAGGACACCAGTCATACTGGATTAGGGCAGGCTCTGATTGCCTCTTTCTACCTGAATCATCTCTTTAATGGCCCTATCTCCAAATACAGTCACATTCTGAGGTGCTAAAGGGTTGGGGCTTCAGCACATTTGTGGTAGGATAGTTTAGCTCATTGTATTTCCATCAGCCTAGAAAGTTCCCTTGTGCCCCTTTCCAGTCAGTCCCCTTTCCTGAGCCCAGCCCTTGACAATTCACTGATATTTCCCATCCCTATAGTCTGTGTTTGCCAGCTGTCCTGAGGCTTACTTGCCTGCCACATGGAACAGTGGCAGCATCCTGATGCAGGGGTCTCCCTAATGTAGGACCACGCACAGGCAGATGGACCATGCACTCCAGATCCCAGCACTGCGAGTGTCTTTAGAGTTGGCTGGGTTGCTGAACTGGACACACACACACACTCTCACCAGGAGCAGCTGTGTCAGCCACATGTCTACCTCCTGGGTTACTCCACACAGAGCATCCCTCCTAGTGTCAAGGTACTTGGAAGAAAGATGGAGTGATGACAATAAGGTTGCTAGGTGAAATTGAGTAGCTGATTCTGGTCTAGGCATGGAAAGGCCTAGTGGTCAACCTTTCTCAAAAAGGTGCACATTTCCAGTATCCAGAGGGCTGGGTAATCTTCACTGATTGCCCCTTTCCTTGGGGCCAAGGATATCATCCTCCTTGTACAAGGTCTTTCTTCAGATAAGGTGATGAAATTATATCTTAAATAATACTAATGACCATTGCCATTTGCAGACTACTCATAGCATGACAGGTATCAGTTCAAATGCTTTTAGGTAAGTTATAGTGAATTTCTACAATAGTATAATTTTTTCTCATTTAGCTAGGTCTTATTAAAATTTGTTGTTTAGTCATTTAGTTGTGTCTCACTTTTTGCAGCCCCATGGACTGCAGCATACCAGGCTTCCTTGTCCTTCTCCCAGAGTTTGCTTAAACTTATGTCCATTGAGTTGATGATGCCATCCAACCCTCTCATCCTCTGTCACTCTCTTCTCCTGCCCTCAATCTTCTCCTGCATCAAGGTCTTTTCCAGTGAACTAGGTCTTCGCATCAGGTGATCAAAGTATTGGAGCTTCAGCTTTGGCATCAGTCTTTCCAACGAATATTCACAGTTGATTTTCTTTAGGATTGGCTGGTTTGATCTTCTTGCTGTTCAAGGGACTCTCAAGGGCCTTCTCCAGCACAATTGAAAAGCATCAGTTCTTCAGTGCTTAACCTTCTTTATAGTCCAGCTCTCACATCTGTACATGACTACTAGGAAAACTATAGCTTTGACTATATGACCTTTGTTGGCAAAGCAATGTCTCTCTAATTTTGTATGTATGTATTTCTTTGCTTTTGGAAATACATAAATGGAAGTCTAATGTGCTTAAGGTATTTGCCCAACTCTTACATCCTTTTTATATTCAAACTTATTTTCTGATACAGACAACCTAATGTGATATTGGACTTCCCAGATTTTCTCATTGTTTACTTTAGAGGTGTCAGGGAGATCATCTTCATGAATTGCCCCCATCCTTGCCTTCAACAGAGGTCAAGCTGCCCTGAGCCTATCTATGATGAGGAAGAAGATGGAAGATGAGATGCTAATGATGATAAATGATAAACATGAAATCACTTCCTGCCTATTTTCTAGAACATATTACAACAAATAGGATATTTAAAAATTTGTGGTCTCATTTTTTCCCTCTAAGCACAGTTTGTATTGATCTTTCTAAAGGAAACCCTCCAATATGGGTCCTGTGTAACTGGAAGACACCAGAGAAATTCCTTTGTTTTTAACATCATAACATTTCAGAGAGAAACATCTTCACCTGAAGACAGTGGAATTAATAAAATTATTTTTTTTAAACAAATGAAGAAGCTGAAGCCAGGGAAATTTCCATAACTTGATCAGAGTCATAGAAACTGCTTCCTGACTGACTGGTTCTCAATTTCCTGCCTGTTCCATGCTTCCACCCCACCTCTCAGAAGTGGAGGTAAGTGAAATTCCCACCATTAGAGTTAGATTTTTTTTCTGGTCTAAGGCAGCATTGACATATGGGATTCATTTTATGTTCCAACTTGAATATATTTGAAATGGTTACCAAAAGCACTATGTTGAGCAGAGTTTTGAATGTACATCTGGGCTTAATGTGAAAGGGTGTCATAATCATTTCCTGGTGTCTGAGTATAGGTTGGGAATAATGGTAGCACCTGTATCTGCCAATCCTGGGTTAAGGCATTGCCACTCCAGTTTTTTTTTTAAAGAAACATCTTTCAGAATAATACATTAATGTTAACTTGTAAATATATCTTATCATCATTAGTAACTACTGGAGCTAGGTGAGATTTGAAGAAGAAGGAGACCTATGAGTCTGTCACTTGGCTCACAGATGACAGACTCAGTTGGGGAATGGCAGAAGTGGTGGGTGGGAATCTGGGCCAGCAAGAACTGTCAGTGTGGAACGAGTGCCTGGGTCTATAGCAGAGCTGTGGCTAGTGCCAACAAGCAGAAAGGATTCAGAAATCAAAGATGGGAAGGTGCTAGAGTGACCGATTGTCCCAGTTTTAAAACAGAGGTAGTCCTGGGCAAACTAGATGGATTGGCTATATTGGAAAGCACAAACAGAACTTTGGCCTGTGTCGTAGCTTAAAGTGAACATACTATTTGGTCAGTGTATTATCAAGCTACTGCTGTGATCATGCTACATAACAAACAACCCCCCAATTCTTAGTGGTTTGCAACCACCAGCATTTCTATTTTTTGGTTCTATAGACCTGCTACAGTTTGGACTCAGGCAGACTGTAGTTTGAGAACTACAGGTTTCTGCTGTAGTGACTGTCATGCTCTTTGCACCTATGACTTTTAGAGCAATTTCTTCTTATAGAAATGGATTGGACGAGAGGCCAATGCAAATTGTGCAGATATGCTTAAAGCCTTGGCTTGTGTCAAATGCACTAAAGTTCCATTGGCTTAAGCAAAGTCATGTGGCAAACTCAGTATCAATGGGGTAGAGAAATATACCCCACTTTTAATGATGCCACATCCTGTTTAGTCATGTGGCAAAGTTCATGGATGGATATTCCTTCAATAAAGAGGGAGTAAGGCCTGGGACCAACATTTAATCTATGAAGTCAGTAAGTAATCTGTGTCTAGACCCAAACAAGTGTATCCGTATTTCTCCAGCACCGGCATATTAGGTGCCCATAACTGTGTGAAAAATGAATGAATACCTCTAAAATAGGATTTTATTATAATAAAGTGGTTCATGTTCCCATTTTTTCAAAAGTTGTCTGGCCCCTTTATTATTAGATGTTAGGAGCCTCCTGAGGGCCACTGTAGACAGATGTCTTAAATCTTTCCTCCTCTGACCTACTATTACCTCTTGTCCAGGAGTCTTTTCCCCTCTGCATTTCTCATCCTCCAGTTAGATGGCAGGCTCCTGGAAGCCTGGAGAAGTATGAGAGGTGTCCTGGCCCTTTCCAAACCAGGAAGACATAGTGACCGCATGTTCCAGGGACTGGTGTTAATTGTTCCCTCCAACTCTCTTCCTCAACACCTTACCCCACCCCCCACCCCCAGTGGTTGGCACATGGCTGGCTTGTGTTCCCAGAATACTGCTTGACTTGAAAATGAGGCTTGTGATTTAAAACCTTTTTATATTTCAGAATTAAATGCAGACAAAATCACTACCCTCTCTTCCCCCACTGTCTGTCCCCATAGCCATTGTGAGTGTGTGTGTGTGTGTGTGTGTGTGTGTGTAGTGTATTTGCTGAAATCATTTTAAATGTTTGCTATGATTCTGGATTCCAATTTCGGATACTTTTGATTTTTTTTTTTTTACTAAGCAATGAAAAAAAACTTTTAGATGTGGAGAGAAAAATACTTGAAAAGTTAGCCTAATATTAGACAGTCTTGTGTGGAAGCTGAGCCTTCTCTGGCACACAGAGGAATTCAGAAGTGTCTGTGTCCCTTAGCAAGCACTCAGATATTCTTTTATATTTAGGATCCAAAGTACCCAGGAAAGAGTCACAGAGCACCTCAGGTCAAACCTGGCTTTCAGCTCTGAAGACTTCCAGCGTAGACATCTGAGCTCGTTTCATAGCAGAAGCCACAGTTTCCTTTCAAGCTTAAAAATGTATTCAGCAGCTCAGAATGAAGCCGCAGCACTGAGCCAGCTGTGCTCCATGTACAGGCACAGGGCGCTCCTCTTCACACAAAGCTGACCGAACATGGCTGAACGCAGGTGCATAGACCCGTTCCTGAAGAGTTTGCTGTGTCAACATTCACTTTTAAATTTTGAAATTGTATTTGGAATGAATTGTTGCTGTACACTAAGAACTTGACCTAAAGAAAATCCTCCAAGTCTTAAAAAAGAAAAAGACTTGGCTGTGTCATAAATGTCATCATGTAGAATTGTCCTTTTTCACTGACTTCAATAAAAGACTGGAAGAGACTTTTGAAAAAATGTGTGGCCTCTAAATGATATAATACCACTTGACAGCAAGAGAGAAGAAATAGGATGTTAATAGCACTTTAAAAGAATTACAGATCGTAAAGGCTTTCTTTGGATGCTGATCCATAGATGTTATTTTGTGACGTATTGCTGATCTGTATTAAAATCCCAGGGACAAAACTGGGATAGGGTCAGCCCAGGGATTTGCTTTCCTGCTATTGAAGTGTTTCAGAGTTTTGATTTCTCCTTTCTCTTTACCTCACATTGGTCTAGCCAGGTACATTGCGAGAACATTTCTGAGTTCTTTTCGACACTTTTGACCTTTTTTCTATCTTAAAACCTTGAGGAATATAACACATTCTTGTCATTATCAGTATATCACAGTGACTGATTTTTCCCTGGGTGAATGTCTACAGGGGGTTTCTGTGTAGTTAGAGAAGAGTAACTTCCCTTCCCCCACCACATGTGATCACTGTTGTTGACACATATAAATCACGTTTATTTTGTATTTGATGCAAAGAGCCAACTCATTGGAAAAGACCCTGATTCTGGGAAGGAGTGAGGGCAGGAGGAGAAGTGGGTGACAAAGGATAAGATGGTTGGAGGGCATCACCAACTTACGGGACATGAGTTTGAGCAAACTCTGGGAGATAGTGAAGGCCGGGGAAGCCTGGTGTGCTGCAGTCCACGGGGTCACAAAGAGCTGGCTGTGACTTAGTGACTGAACAACAACAGTTTGTTTCCACTGTCTCTGTTCTCTAATTTACTTGGTCAGTCACTCTTTATACCTTTATACCTTGTAAGACGGACCTAATGATACCCGCTGTACCAAAATTTTGGGGTAGTTCTGTGTCCTACATGGCAATTGGAAATGTGTGGGATGTTGTTGAGTTGTTCCAAGTATTGGGCAGCTATTGGTATTAATGGGAAGGGCCAGAGATGCTTAATATTCAGCAATGCACAGGATGGTCCCACATAATAACTGGTTGCACTCAAAATAAGAACACTGCAAACAGATATGAACATTTTGTGAAAAGTCGAGCATGGCATTTGAATGCAGTTCATAGCTCATGTCAAGTACTGATGCCTTGTAATGAGACCGACTTCAGTTATGCTCTTACCCATCTACAAGAGGACACCTCTTTCTTGCTACTTATTGTGGGACCAGTGGGTTCATCTTCTATTCATCTAAGCTCATTTAAGAAAATGACACTTCTAGTAATCAGTATGATAAAAGTAACTGTTGTTCAAGGAGCAATTAATCATTCTCTAGGTACAGAACAAGGAAACTTTCATGCTTTAACTCATTTCTTCTTCGGGACAAACCTTGGAGCAGATGATAAGATTATCTAGTGCAGATGAGGAAGTTTTGGCTACCAAATCTTGCTAACTTTATTTCCAATCAAGAATCAGAGATTCAAGGGGGTGGAGAGAGTGGCTTGTTCCTTGGGTGACAAAGTGTGCTTCCTCTCCTCTCTTTGCTTCCCCTAGCCCTTCCCCTACTAAAAACAAGCAAGATTAAGCAAATAAGCAAGAAAACCAAAGTGTGAGCTCTTTAATAAAGGCATTCAGGGCTACTAATTTAGTCTGCACACATATAGTGTTCTTCCTATTTCTGGAGATCACCCAACATGCGAGGCCTTGGCATGATCAGGGCTCCGTGGAGCAGTGTGGTGTGATGTTCCCTGGAATCCCTAATGGTAGCATTTGTCTGAAATGTACCAGGTTTCTGACTCCAGCACGTACCGTGTGATGTATCACAATGATCCTCTGGGACATTCCCAGCCATACTGTGGAGGTTGCTTAAAGCTTGGCCCTGATCTGGCAGATGGGGTCAAGATGGCTCCCAGAATCTTCATGTGTTAAATATAACAGGAATCTGTAAACATTCCCTTTGAGTGTTTTGCTCTAGAAATTTGTAAACTGGGAGATGTCTGTAAGATGAGTTATTTATCTTATAAATATTTCTCTTTATGTAAAGAGGAACTGATTTATATAAAGATCAACTTTAATTAGAAGAACATATGTCATTATGGTATGGGTTTGTTGAAAGCCTAATAGTTGGATTATCGTTATGGACTGTCATTAAGTAGAACATCACTCTAGATTACAGGGGTGACTTACCTTGGGTCAAAGAGCATTTTCTGAATTTGTTTTTCCCAGAGAGTCAGGCCACCCTCTTGACTGAAGTAATGTTTTTTTGTGGTTTGTGTATAAGGATGTGTGCCATGTCCACATTTATCCATTTTTATTCCAATGAATAAGAAAAGCTGCTTTTTAATCTATTTAATTCATTTTCACAGATCAGTGCATTTGCAAGAGTGAAGAGCAGAGACATGAGGTGAAATGAGAAGTCCTGACAAAAGCAATTGACAAAGGCACGGTGTATAATAAATGAGAATCTTGGAATTCTATTGCCAAATTATGCAGACCTTTCCAGAAAGAGTAAGTCAAGGCAGATTGGATAACTGGCTCACAATTAACAGTGACAAAGAGCAGCATTGCTCCAGTCCTGCCCCTTCTATTGGTTTCCCTGTGGGTGTCCCTTTTGGGACTTCTCGGGTGGCTCAGCAGTGAAGAATCTGCCTGCCAGTGCAGGAGATGCAGATTCAATCCCTGGGTCAGAAGATCCTCTGGAGAAGGAAATGGCAGCCAACTCTTGCATTCTTGCCTGAAAAAGCCCATGGATAGAGGAGCCTGGTGGGCTATAGTCCATAGGGTCACAAAGAGTCCAACATGACTTAGCAACTAAACAACAACAACAAAGCCAGGAAATGTTGCAAAAATACCTTAGTTGGACCCAGGTGAGTTAGAATAATTAGTTCAGTCATTATCAGGACTTTGACAACAAAAGAGGCACTCAAGGCCACACAAGGAAAAATGTGTTTATTTCCTTTTACCACTCTTATAACCACACAAATGTGCACTCTGGGGGCCTGGGCATAACCTTGATATGTGAGACCGTGGCAAGTCCATGTTCCAGCCCTGTCCTGGATCTCTGCCCCTGGTGTCCTGTTGAGCTTCCGCCTGGATCCATCCTGCCTCCTTTCATTTCTGGCACAACACTGTTGTTTTCCAGTCCAGAACCCAATGCAGCCCTTGCAAATCAGAGTGCCATATGGATAGGGAAGAAGGTAACATTGAGCCATCTCATTTGTCCTCACAGCATTAGTTTGAGGTAGGGAAGGACAAGAGTTAAAAAATGACATCATAGACACAGTGAAGCAGGAAGAAATCAAGGACTGAGATCAGGAAATGGTGGTGTTTGAGGACAAAGCGCCAAGGCTTCTAAAAGCCAGTCTTAGGCTCTTGGATATGGTGAAACTGCTAGCATACTATAGGGAAATAGAAAAGCTATGTTAGTAGTTTTTGCTTGTTTGTTTTTAATAATCAGTAGGCCACATCCCAGCTAAAATTAGTGGGTAAATAGAACCTATTTCCGGAGAAGGCAATGGCACCCCACTCCAGTACTCTTGCCTGGAAAATCCCATGGACGGAGGAGCCTGGTGGGCTGCAGTCCATGGGGTCACTAAGAGTCGGACACGAGTGAGCAACTTCACTTTCACTTTCCACTTTCATGCATTGAAGGAAATGGCAACCCACTCCAGTGTTCTTGCCTGGAGAATCCCAGGGACGCGGGAGCCTGGTGGGCTGCCGTCTATGGGGTCACACAGAGTCAGAGACAACTGAAGTGACTTAGCAGCAGAACCTATTTCTCTCTGTAGCATTTGTCAAGTCAGACTTTTTTTTTTTTTTTAAGCACCTTGTTTGGTCAAAAGCATCTGGAAAAGTGGCCAAAGCATTTTTTCTCATTGTTTCCCTTTAGTTCTGACAAAATAGGATTGCAAACTGAGAATGAGCATTGCTGCTCTGGTCCCCAGAGCCCCAGGACTGCCTTGCAGCATTGAGCCAGCTTTGTCTGTTTAAGATGAGTGCTCACCTGGGTGCCACCAGGGAAAGAATCTTGCTACACAGGTGAGACAGCACAGCCTTCCCACCAGGCTCCATCCCCAAGTGCTCAGCTCAAGAGTTCTGTAAGGATTCCTAGGGATGGCGCATTTGCTGGCAGAAATATTGTTGACATGAAAGAGCCAGTGCCAAGATTTTAGGATGCTTATATAGCTCATGTCCATTACAGTGGTCTTGGATCTCTTCCTCTTAATTGCCACTCATTGTCTCTCCCTAGAAGCCTCTTACATTGAATCTCTTGATTGTAGAACACTGTAATGGAAAGGAACTATCTTTGGGCTGGGAGATCTGAGACCAACATTCTTTTTGATGCATTAACTATATATATTTTTTCATTGTTAGGCCATTTGTCTGGTAGGTTGAGACATATCTCTTGATTTTATCTTGGGAAATTTCCTTTTTAATAAAACACTGGTCCTCACCTTAAAGATCTTCCTATGTTAAGGAAAAAAGGCAGACCTCATTATTCTTTAGTTAATGTTTGCAGAATGACTTTTGGGTGATTAGTGGAAGAGTTCTTTCTGCCTGTCAAGTTAATCCAATTTCAGTGACTTATTTTTTTTAAAACTCTACTGAATCACCTTTTTTGTCTTTGTGGCACAGTCATTGCTAATTGTAGACTCTGAGAGCTAAGGGGACTTGGAGTTCAGTTCTTTTTGTAGATAAGGACAATCAGATCCGGACACATTGCTGCATTTGCTGGTGTGTAAGAGGCATCCTTCCCCAGTGTAGCAAGCAAAAATTTCCTCACATCTTATGAGTCATAGTTGCTGATGAAGGAAGATGTAAATATGGAATTTGCTTTAGAGCAGTTATGTCATCAGAAGAGAAAATACGTTATTTTGTTTATATAACTATAGTATAACGCATTTCCAATAGAAAATTAGAAGTTGTGAATATATATGCTGCTGCTGCTAAGTCGCTTCAGTCGTGTCCGACTCTGTGCAACCCCATAGATGGCAGCCCACCAGGCTCCCCTGTCCCTGGGATTCTCCAGGCAAGAACACTGGAGTGGGTTGCCATTTCCTTCTCCCATGCATGAAAGTGAAAGTGAAAGTGAAGTCACTTAGTCGTGTCCGACCCTCAGCGACCCCATGGACTGCAGCCTACCAGGCTCCTCCATCCATGGGAGTTTCTAGGCAAGAGTACTGGAGTGGGGTGCCATTGCCTTCTCCGTGTGAGTATATATAGTAATATGTAATATGAAAAAGGTAAATTCTGAAAAATAGTTGTGTTCATGCATGCTGTTGCTTATCACTTCCAATAAATATGTAATGAAAGTACAGAAAATACCCTCTCTCCTGAAGTCTTCAGTGACATTATGCACGCATGGTGCACATGAGCAAATATGTTCAGTAACCTTTTAAAATCGCACGTAACCGACTGTGCTTTGCAAACACCCAGGGCCCCCTCAGAAAGAGTCACTTGTAAACAATTTTCAGAACTGTGAAAAGGATTTCAAAGGTTTTTTTTTCTCCTTTACCAAAGAAAGCCATGTGAGAGGAGGAGGAGCAGGCGGGGGTGGGGAGTGTCAGAGATAAGAGCTGCTGCTGCAGCTAAAACCCCACACCCAGTGGCTGGTTAGTGATTCAGTGTAGAGGACAATTGAGAGAGAAGCTCAGCTGGTGCCTTGAAAAAAAAAAAAGAGTGCAAGTCTGTTCTCAGCAAGTAATAGCCTCCATCATTTTAACCCGGGCCAAGTGGGTGGAACTGCCCCTCCCCCCCAACCCCCACAGTCCTCTGGCTGCCCTTGACTTTCATTCATTCTGATTTTACCAGCACAGAACAAAGACAGGGCACTGGGAGGCAAGGTGGGAACTGCCCCAGGCCTCACTCTAGGCCCAGATCTGAATGGGAAGTGGGCTATTAGTCCCTGAAATTGCTCTCTGGGTTTTCCTTGGCCTGTATGGTTCTTTTTTGTACTTATATACTTTTTTCTTTTTCTTTTTTAATAACTTGGTTTTGAATTGACCAAGAGACCTGTCTGTTTGCTCAGCTTGATCTAAATTGGCTTTTGGTTCAAACTTCAGGTGGTTTTTCAGTTTGACTCTGCTCCTCTCTCTCCAGGAAGAAAGTTCGCCCATATTTAGCATCTTTGCTGACAGAGAACCAGCAGGCTTGCTGTTTGAATCTACATCTGAATGTGCCGTTTGGCCAAAAAAAAAAAATCTCTCTTTTAGGTTTGTGGAATTTGGTTGCTTTATTTTTGGCCACAGTGCTTCTCTGTCGTGTTGTTTTACATTTCTCTGGAATTCACTCTTCTGTGGCTCTTTCAGCAAATTTTCTCTGCATTGCCAGCTTTCATGAACAAATGGGAGACAGCCTGAGCTCTGCAAAGAGTGTTCATCCATCACAATACTGGAACCTGAAGCACCTATGGGGGATGCCCCACACAGAGATACTCTTTGGAGGACTGTGTCTTGAAAACAGAATTATCACCCACTCTCCTAAATCAATCAATCCTGCACCTTTAGCAGTGTGTCAGTGGTGAACCTGTATATGCTCCTAATAAAGTAATAATTAATCATTACCACTCAGATGCAGTATCACATATTAAAAGGAGTAGTTCAAAACAATCCACAGAATGTTAAGGGCAAAAGCCAGTAACTCTCCTTCCCATAAGATAATTTCAAGGAACATTTTTCTGTAAACTTAATTTTGGGATTCTATATTTGAACTCATGTTGATAAATTTGGGAGAACAGGGGTTCACAAAAATTGTGCTTCAGAGAATTGCCCGAGTGACTGTGGTTAGGTATTGATCCAGGTTAGGAGTTGTAACTGAAACCCAGTGAGGTGAGTGGATGGACAGAGAGACAGTGTAAAGAGTGACTGCTGTTAAAGAGAAAACACAGCTTGACAGGAAAATGGCCCAGACAGATTTCATTCAGCAACTAATTGCAGTAGGGGTAAAGAGACCTCAGCTCTAAAGACATCATGGACAAGGCAGGATTTATAGCCAAGGGGCAGGGTGGGGTCGGTGGGTGGAAATTACTGAGAGCAAGCATGGGATGGGGAAGGATGTTGGTTAAACAGACCTGGCAGGATTCTTGAAGGCAGGCCAGGGTGATCAGGTATCCCTCAGGGAGTGAAGATTTGATCAGATAGAGAAGATGATCAGATATGAGGATGAGGGATTCTCTAAATTGACTTAAGCAAGACTCTTGCTAAAGCTGCTGGTTCAGGCATGAGAAGGAGGGACGCCAGGGCTGAGGCCCAGAGGGCTCAGAGGAGCCCCATTAAAGTTTCATGAAGGACAGAATTTTGTCGCTGCAAAGACATCTGATTATGGCTTTAACTGTGCTGCTGCTACTGCTAAGTCACGTCAGTTGTGTCTGACTCTGTGCGACCCCATAGACGGCAGCCCACCAGGCTTCCCAGTCCCTGGGATTCTCCAGGCAAGAACACTGGAGTGGGTTGCCATTTCCTTCTCCAATTCATGAAAGCGGAAAGTGAAAGGGAAGTCACTCAGTCATGTCCGACTCCTAGCGACCCCATGGACTGCAGCCTACCAGGCTCCTCTGTCCATGGGATTTTCCAGGCAAGAGTACTGGAGTGGGGTGCCATTGCCTTCTAGATTGCTTTAATATATTGTGGTTAAATTTTTTTTTTTTCTTTCTTGCTGACCTTTGTATGTGGGTGGGAAAGGAGAAAGTTGGTGTATACAGTCACTTACAGAATTTAGCAGATACAATCTTTTTCTTTTTTTTTTTTGGCTGCACTGTGTGGCTTGCAGCAGGATCTGAGTTCCCAAACCAGGGACTGAACCTGGGCCATGGTAGTGGAAGTGCTGGACTGCCAGGGAGCTCCCTACAATCTTACAACTGCATTTTCTGGAACAGTCTCTCCCCTTTGGTTCCCAGGGCAGGGGAAGAGACTAGAGAGCTGTGCAAAGGCTTTTCATTGACTCACCCAGAAGGGACACGGCCACTTCCTCTCACAACTCATTGGCTAGAACCAGTTACATCACCCCACCTAATTTTAGACCTGGGAGCTGGAAAGAGTCTGTGATAGTGAAAGTCCCTCAGTTGTGTCCAACTGTTTTTGACCCCATGGACTATACAGTCAATGGAATTCTCCAGGCCAGAATACTGGAGTGGGTAGTGTGTGCTGTGATAGGGTTCATGCCTTTTTAGAGCAGTGGGGGCTTGTTAATTACCAAGTGGATCCAGAAAGTCGACCCATGGCAATGGGGCCTCGCTCCAATTCTTCATTTCAATGTGTTAGCTGATACCCCCTTGGGGCTTGTTCTTCCACATCTTCCATCATCTCAGGTAAATTAATATCACCTATTCTTCAGGTCTGGTGGTTCAGATGGTAAAGAATCTGCCTGCAATGCAGGAGACCAGGGTTTGATCCCTGGGTCCAGAAGATCCTCTGGAGAAGGAAATAGCAACCCACTCTAGTATTCTTGCCTGAAGAATCTCATGGACAGAGGAGCCTAGTGGGCCAAAATCCATGGGGTCGCAAAGAGTCGGATACAACTGAATGACTAACAGTAACAGCCTTTCCCTTTGCCAAGGGATCTTCCCAACCCAGGGATCAAACCCAGGTCTCCCGCATTGCAGGTGGATTTAGAAGTTCACTTAATGAGGATTGTTGTGTGTTCTATATTTACACTTACACATGTATGTTATACATGCCTTCCATTGCCTTTAGGAGCAAGGTCAAAAGAAGTATTGCAAATATGGAGCACAAGAACAGGAAAAGGCTTAATTCTTAGCTGTGTCTTGTAGTTTTAATTCAGCACAATTATTAGAACATATTTAAAACATCAAGCAAAATAGTTACATGGACTTTCCTTACCCCAGGCACAAAAGCTTTCAAATAATGGATGTGGATATTTCCTATTTCCAGGAATGTCCTTTGGACTTTTGTTCCGAGAACATCTTGAAAGGGAACAATTTAGGGATATTCTTTTCAGAGTGCCCACTTTGCCAGGAAGTGCTCTAGGAAGGGATTATGAACTATATCTGGGAGGTGCATTAGCTTAGCAGTAGTGGTTAAGGGCTTCCCTGGCGGCTCAGCAGTAAAGAACACGCCTGCTGTTGCAGGAGACGTGGGTTCTATCCCTGGGTCCGGAACATCCCCTGGAGAAGGAAATGGCAACCCACTCCAGGATTCTTTTCTGGGAAAGCCATGGACAGAGGAGCCTGGTGGTCTACAGTCCATGGGGCTGCAAAAGAGTGGACAGGGCTGAACGACTAAACAGCAACAGTGGTGCTTCAGGCCACATTGATACATGTAGGTACATATTTGTATACATATGTATGTATATATGTGTATACAGTTGACCCTTGAACAATATGGAGGTTAGGGGCACCAGCCCTGGATGCAGTAATCGCCATCCCCCCCTCAAGTATAATTTATAATCAGCCTTTCACATCCCAGTTCCTGTACACCTGCAAATTCAACCAATCCCAGCTCATGAAGTACTTAGCATATACTACTGAAAAAAATTCGCATATGAGTGGACCCATGCAGTTCTGTGTTGTTCAATGGTCAGTGGTATATGTATATTTGCATTATATGTGTGTGTATAAACTTGTAGGTGGGTTGTGCTTCCTACAGCATGGCACAGCCCAGGGACTCCTGATTTACTCCAGTTCATTTACTAATTTTGTCATCTGATGGGACTTCTGGACTTGCTAACCCTGTGGAAATGGGCAAAGAAAGCCCCTCCCTGGGGCTCTTGCTCTAGCAGTCATTTGGAAGTATGTAAAAGAAACTGGTTGCCTTTTAGTAGTTTCTCAGCAAACAATGAAGAGATTTACTAGTTATTTCGGGGAAATGAGTGAATAAATTGGACATGTGGTGCGAATTATGCTAACTCTGGCAGCACTGGACATTTAAAAGGTCAAAAAAAGTCTCTATTATGGCAAAAGGAAAATTACAATTATGTAAATAGGGAGTTTCCCTATATTACTTGTGTTAATCTCTTATCCCCAAAGGAGTAAATGGTTTTAGTGTATGGCATACAACACAGAACCATTAAGTCCGTGAAAGCAGTATTTACTGAGATAAATAGGAAAGTCTAATTTAATTTAAAACCAATGCATCCTAGGGAGCATCTGGCTTTTCCATATCATGCTTCAGAGCCATGAAGTGGAGCAGACAAGGGTCCCCTGATGCATGTGAAGCAGTGGGGCCCACTCAGAGATAGCCCTCAAAGGCCTATAGGGTAGTATCCATGTTCTGATGCTTTTGGAGCGAGGCCATTTTCTCTTGAACCAAAACACACGATTGGGAACAGAAAAATTTTTGATATCCACATGTCAAGTCGGTTAGAATTAACTAGTTTGCTGAGCAGCTGAGCCAGATTTTACAAACTTGAGCTCGTTTGGGGTCCTAGATTCCTTCCTGGCATGCTGATTTTCAAGCTGGTGCCCATTATGCTGCTCATATTAACATGCTATGAAAGCAAAGCATTTTGTGTTGAGTAGTGGAGCAAACTCTATTATACGGTAATTATACTATCAGTATAGAAGCTAATTTTATATGGAGGAGGGGGTTTTAACCAAATGCAAGAGGAAAACTAACGAACAGAATTTTTTCTTTATCACTATGGGATGGTGAAATTACAGAACTGTGCTCACTTGGGAGGCTATTTTTAAACCTATTTCTACCAAATAAAATTAACTCCAATTTTGCTGGATTTTAACAAAACTTCGCCACTGTAATAGTAAATGTAAATTCTAGGAGGTTGCCTCTATTTGATACTTGTTGACCAGGGAAAAAATGTCTCTGTCAGTGATCAATCATAGGTGCACTTGCTCCATTACAACATACTACTTTAAGGTCATTGAGATATTAGGCCTCAGGTTACAAGTGAGTAAGACCATCTCAGATGTAATTTCTTGCTAACATTAGTGATGTTGGAAGAGGTGGAAGAGGGAGGGAAAGACCTAGTTAGCTATAGAATCAACTGAGAAACTCAGTTATTATGAATTATGAATTAATGAATTATTAATGAGATTGGTTATATCATTTATTGGATTTAATTAAATACTTCTTATTAAATGCCTGCCATGTGCAGGGCATTCCATTAGGGACTGCAGATGAGTAAGAGTAGGGAATATATAATCTACTGCACATCATTTGTATTTGTTTATTGGTTGCTATATAAGTATTAAGAATCAAAGTAATTACAAAGAAAGAGATTATCTAGTACATGGATTATCCAGCTCTTCATGGCTCCTTTTCCTCTGACTACTTTACAGCTCACATCTACCTCTTCAGGGAGAAAGATGAAAAAATAAATGAAAACAAAAAAGTAAAGCTTGTTTTCTGCTTGTTAGGAAACCTGGAAAAGTGGGCAGTTTGGAGCAAGAAAATGTACCAGTTAAGAGTTGTAAACTAAGAGGTTTTTCTTTGTTGTTTGATGCTATTGACAGATAAAAAATGTAGATATGTATTCATTAGCTATACATGATATATGTGCAAAGATATTCATGTATGCAAACATATGGATGTTAAGAATATACAGTACACATCCTGCACATGCTTAGGGTTGTGTGACGCATAACGTCTGTGTTCTGTTACAGCTAATGCAAGAGAAAAAACAAATCTAGTAATCAGATTGCAGTCTGCATTTCCACAGTAAAGGGCTGTTCTTTGTTTGAAGCTCTACACTTGGATGCAGAGTCAACAACATGAATTTGTGATCCTGGAAATGTGTGGCTTGCACAATAAAACATACTTATGGAAAGCAGATTTTCATTTATTTAGTAAGTATTAATGGGCTTCCTAGTTGGTTCAGTGGTAAAGAATCTGCCTGCCAATGCAGGGAATGCTGGAGACACAGGTTCCGTCTCTGGGTTGGGAAGATCCCCTGGAGGAGGAAATGGCAACACATTCCAGTATCCTCGCTTGGATAAACCCATGGACAGAGGAACCTGGTGGGCTACAGTCCATGGGGTCACATAGAATCAGACACAACTGAGCGTCTGAGCATGCACACATGCACAATGCATTAATATACACTGGGAAACTTAACCAAAAAAACTTTATAATAAAATAAAATTGAAAACTAGATGGACTCATATACCACATTGTCCTTTTCTGACACATATCAGTGGTGACCAGTGTTCTGCCAAAAAATATGCCATTTTTTTTACTGGCGTCATCTACACTGGATTTTACATTCCCCCCCAAAACTTGAAACTCTACTTCCAGCAGGAATTTTGGCCCCTCAGTTGGCCAGAACTCAGAGGAGAACGGGCTACCCCTGGGGAGAGGGTCAGGCCAAAAGGGGAGGTTGCTATTTCCTACTCTTTTCTTTTACATCAAATGGCTTCCTCCCCTCAAGAGGAGACTTGACAAGTCTTGTAGTCCAGAGCTCTCCCCTTCAAAATTTGATCTTCTTATCTTAAGCCAGGGGTTTCCAATCTTTTGAAATATGAATGATGCACTTTTCAGCCTAAAAATGTTCATGAATTCCTAAATGATAGCAGATTTCAGATTTATATCATCCTTTCAAGCCATGATCCTAGAGAAAGAACTCCCTCTTCCCCATACTCAGGAAAATTATGGGAAAGATTCTCATTAATTTGGGTCACATACCCATTCATTCTTCAAAAGTCAGATTCAGCTCTCTGGACAGAATCAGCTCCAACTGAACCACACAGAATGGGGCTCAGACAAAAAAGAGCGATTCTTTTAACCAGAATAAAGGAGATGCGATGATGAGCTGGCAAAATAGTGTATGTCTACCCACATTTACAAAAGTGCTTTGAAAAATGATGTAACAACATACACATGCATAATACTGATTTCCTTCTTTTGTTCTCCTATAGATTTAAAATAATGCTTAAAAATCAAGCAATTATGTCAAATTTAAGGCAATGGCACCCTACTCCAGTACTCTTGCCTGGAAAAATCCCATGGATGGAGGAGCCTGGTGGGCTGCAGTCCATGGGGTCGCAAAGAGTCAGACACGACTGAGCGACTTCACTTTCACTTTTCACTTTCATGCATTGGAGAAGGAAATGGCAACCCACTCCAGTGTTCTTGCCTGGAGAGTCCCAGGGAAGGGGGAGCCTGGTGAGCTGCCATCTATGGGGTCGCACAGAGTCGGACACGACTGAAGCGACTTAGCAGCAGCAGCAGCATACATGTTAACATTGTGCTCTACTTTACCAGTCTTTAATGCACTAGGTCAGATGCCAACTAGCTTTTAAGAACAAAAGTCCCAGTACATTTCTCTTTGATTTCCTATCAACCTTGATTTTCTAGAATGTTCCAAAATTGCCTCTGACCAAAGAGTCAGTGTTTGATATCCCTGGGTATTCTTTCTTGCTTTTGCTTTTATTACCATATAGTGTTATTATGGAGGACTGGTCCCACACAAACTAGTGATGTTTGTCTCTTGCTTGTATTAAATCTGCTGCTTCACCCTTGCCAGAGCTTCAGTGGGTTGTCTCAGACTCCAGGGTTCCAGTTCATATGCACAGATGCTATTTATCAACACTTAGGCCAGGAAGGAATGATTTCCAATTTCAGTTTAATGCTGTGCAGGAGCTGGGGTTTCCTATGGGGTCTTTGGCCAACAGGGTAGATTATAATACCATAGCCTCTGTTTCTGGTAAATTCTCCTCTGGGAATCTTGGGGTCTTACCTTGATACTAGACCTTGAGCGTGCCCTGCAGTCCTTATCCAGGAGTATCTATACCTTTGAGTTTTGGTAAGAACCTGAGTAATTTTCTCTCAGAAGGCATTTTTAAAGCAAATTGGTTTATCTTCTCATATACTCAAGAGAGGAATTGCTTTTCCTTCTCAGATCTTTGGGAGGGGGACTTTTTTTCTCAGGGCAAGGGGATACTTTTTAACTTTAATTTTTACAGAACAGGCAGGCTACTCTTACAAGAGGCTTCCCTGGTGGCTCAGAGGTTAAAGCGTCTGCCTCCAATGCGGGAGACCCGGGTTCGATCCCTGGGTTGGGAAGATCCTCTGGAGAAGGAAATGGCAATCCACCCCAGTATTCTTGCCTGGAGAATCCCATGGACGGAGAAGCCTAGTAGGTTACAGTCCACGGGGTCGCAAAGAGTAAGACACAACTGAGCGACTTCACCTCACCTCACTCTTACAAGAACAACAACATTTTCCCCAAGGAGTTTCACTTTTGAGATGGTGGAAGACTGGCATAATTCTTTAAAAAAATCTCCCTCCCTGGGCATCCTCTTAACACAAAGGTAAACCTGGGTTTCTGCCTCAAGGTTGTACCCCCTGACGTGTTCCCCATGTTTATAAAGAATGGTATCTCTTCCTATCAAGATGACCAAGGCAAAAGCTTGAAGTCAGATCTGAGTCTTCTTTCTTTTCAACTTCCTAACTTCATTCAAGCCATTAGCAAGTGTTGTCATTTCTTCTTCCCAATATCAACTGATTCCATTTCCTTCCATCACCATTCCCACAAACTTAATCTCTCCTCTGGATTTCTACGACAGGTCCTTCTGACCTAGTGTCCACAGTGCAGCTGGGCTTTCAGTTCCGTTCAGTTTAGTCGCTCAGTCATGTCTGACTCTTTGAGACCCCATGGACTTTAGCACACCAGGCTTCCCTGTCCATCACCAACTCCTGGAGCTTGCTCAAACTCATGTCCATCTAGTCGGTGATGCCATCCAACCGTCTCATCCTCTGTTGTTTTCTTCTCCTGCTTTCAATCTTTCCCAGCATCAGGTGGGCGAAGTATTGGAGCTTCAGCTTCAGCATCAGTGCTTCCAATGAATATTCAGGGATGATTTCCTTTAAGATTGACTGATTTGATCTCCTTGCAGTCCAAGGGACTCTCAAGAGTCTTCTCCAACACCACAGTTCAAAAGCATCAATTCTTCCACTCTCAGTCTTCTTTATGGTCCAACACTCACATTCATACATGACTACTGGAAAAACCATAGCTTTGACTAGATGGACCTTTGTTGGCAAAGTAATGTCTCTGCTTTTTAATATGCTATGTAGGTTTGCCATAGCTTTCAGTGAAGTGCAGATGTGATCATGTGATTTCCAGACGTACAGCTTACAGGTGGCTTCTCATTTTCTTCAGGCAGGACTCCAGAAATAGTCCAGCGTCTTGCTCATCTCTCTAACCTGTCTCTCACTATTTCCTTTATCACAATCACTGTTCTGCTTATACCAAGTACTCACTTTTATATAGGGCCCTGGACTGACTTCTGGACCCATTGCTTATGCAGTTCTTACTCTCTGGAAATGTCACTCCTCAGATCCCCTTCCTTCACATTATATATATTTCTACCTAGGTTCAGATTTCTGACACCCCCAGCCGGGCTGAAATGCCCCTACCATGGATCCTCTATGCTCTCTACCACAACACCCTGTCCATCATTACTCTTCCAATTGCCTTTCCTGCCAATAAGACAGTGAGCTGCAGGAAGACACCAGCTATGTCTGCTCTGGCACTGTCATGCTCCCAGAGGTTAGAACCCACCTGGTACATAATGGACACCCATTACATATTTACTGTAGCAAATACATTAATACGTCTTGGAAGGCAGCGTGGTCCAGGGGAGAGAGTTTTCACTGACAGTCAGGAGGTGTAAATTCTGCGACGTTTTTTCCACTCCCTGTATGATTTGTGTGTAAGATGCTATATTAATTTTCCTCCTGGAGGAGGGTCACTCCCTGTTGGGATAGAATCTGGTCCTTAGTCAGGGGTGCCTGGCTGAGAGCTGAACTCTGGAGGCAGCGCTCCGCGGCTCATTTTGATTCACTCTCACATTTTCTACCTGTGACTCTAACTACGAAGGGAAAATGTGAATGCTGTTGCATGCCCCTCGAAATATGGAAAAAAAAAAAAAGTATCTGAAGGCCCCTGAGTGAGATGACTGATTAGGCTAACTCTGAATTTCCAGTACACTAGAATTGAAATAATAGTCCCAGAGGTAAAATTATACAACAGGAATAATGTTGCAAGCTGATAACACCAACTTTCTGACCTAAGGATGGTCTCTTTTCCTTCTGGAAACCATATTTCCACCAATAACATTCAGAAAGCTGCTTATCTGGGCTGGAGTTCATGTGATTAGGTTAGAAATGGGCTGTGCTGGCAGTGGCTATTTGTACTGATTTCTCCTTTTTAAAAAAATGCATTTAGAAAATGATTCAGTTCCTGTACAGCAAAATACGTATCTATTTTTTTACACTGCATTTTTAAAATGGCAAATCATAAACTACTGACCTTAAGAAAAATTCAATAAATCATTAAAATGCTTCTGCTCACAAGCCCAGTTCTGACTAATTCCTCACACTTGGCATTATCAGATACATTAAGACTTTACCACCCTTACCAACCACCTAAATATTGCACACTCTAGCAGCCTTTTGCTAAATGTAAGCCTCTGAATTAGGGTGATAGGATTTTCTTTTGGCATCAAATGTATTATTTATCTGTTTATTTTCTGGGATAGAGGGCGTGGAACCCAAATGCCTGGTTTCTCTGCAGCCTGTGTGCTGGAGCATGCCTGTTTGCAGAGAGGCACTCCAGTGTTCTTGCCTAGAGAATTCCATGGACAGAGGAGCCTGGCAGGCTATAGTCCATGGGGTTGCAAAGAGTTGTACATGACCAAGCAATTGAGCACTCCCTTCTGGAGAATGCCTGGTGGGCCTCTGACACAGGGAAAGTGATTGTTTTATACTCTAATTCTTCCTATCTGAAAAAATAGTAGAAGGGTTGACAGAGCCAAGACTGCTGCTCTCAGACTAGTATCATTTTGGGGTGGGATGTGAAGATAAATGCTTAAACAATGTTTTGTTTTACTTTTTAGATGGTGGTGATTTTAAAACTTCAGTCACTTATATTAGAAAATGAATTATCTCTCATTTTAACAATTCAAATACTGCAGATATATCTAAGGTAACAAAAGTCTTGGGCTTCCCTGCTGGCTCAGTGGTAAAGAATCTGATTGCCGATGCAGAAGACAGAAGTTTGATCCATGGTCTGGGAAGATCCCACATGCCATGAAGCAACTAAACGCATGTTCCACAACAATGGAACCTGGGAGCTGCAGCTACTGAGCCCCAGGTGCTGCAGTTCCTGAAGCACACATACCCTAGAGCTCGTGCTCTGCAACAAGAGAAGCCCCCACAATGAGAAGATCGTGCATCGCAATGAAAAGTAGCCCCTGTTCACCACAACCAGAGAAAAGCTTGTGCAGCAACAAAGACCCAGTGCCATCCTAAACAAATAAATAAATAAATAGAGTCACTGAAGATTTTTTTTAAATGTCTTCTAAGTTGCCTCCTCTCCCACTCATATGCCATCATATACTCTTCTAAGTTTTATTTTGTTGTAATTATCAGCCATATATGGCATCTTTGTTTTCTTTCTATTTAAAAATATTTATATAAGAGGCTCATACTACACATGCTGTAACTTGCTTGCTTTGTTTATTTGGTCACTTATCTCTCTATCTGCTCATTAGCTTAATGTGTCTTGGATTTCTGCAGCATTCTCTTTTCTGAGCTCCGTGATGGGACTTCTGCTCTGTGCCACGAATCTGGCTTTTGTGGACCGCATTGTTTCCATGTTCACCACTTCAGTCTGTGCTCTTGTTTTCTCTCTCCAACTAAAGACAAAGATGGCATTATCTTTCTCTCGGTGCTTACCACTTAGTAACCGATCGTTTAGAGCTGTTTTTAACCAACTCTTAGGGCTGAATTTCAGTTTAACTTAAACAGGTTCCTTTTTGTAGGCACACGCTTTGAAGTCATGCCTTTTGTATTCTCTGGCCATGAACCTATTACCACACCTACTTGTAGAGCTAAATATTTGTGCAACCAAAGTGAAGCAGATAATTATGCAATTACTCGGATAATTCACAGGAAGACAGGAGTCTCCCTGAATGACTCAGGTGATCCTGGCTACTGTATCGTATACTAAAGGAAGCAAATTCTTTCCTTTATTAAGATGTTTCAAAGTGTGGGTATGAGCCCTCTTGGGGGTGGAGTGAATTTTGTGAGTGAGCAAGAATTCTTTGTTAAAGGCTTTGCAGGTAATTGTGAAAGTCACCATCTCTATTGGAAGATTATTGTCACAGAAAGTGATTGTGAAGCCTGCCACTGTGCTGGTGGCTGGGAAGGCAGTTGTGAGTAAAAAACACAAAGTGTCTGTCCTCATATGGCTTACAGTCTGTATGAGTTTCCTAGAGTTGCTATAACAAAGTACCACAAACTGGGTAGCTTAAAACAACAGATGTCTTTTTTTTTTTTTAATTAAGGCAGAGTATGATAAAGTTACAATATTATATTAACTTCAGGAGTATGACATGGTAATTCAATATTGTTATAGATTTTGTTCCATGCAAAATTATTATAAAATATTGGTGGATTTCCTGTGCTATACATTATATCACTGTAACTTACTTACTTTATACTTAGTAGTTTGTGCCTGTTAATATTCTTCACCTATTTTGGCTCTCTTCTGTCATTCTTGGAACCACTAGTGTGTTCTCTGTATCTGTAAGTTTATTTCTGTTTTGTTATATTTGTTCATTTAAACAACAGAAATTTATCCTCTCGCATTCCCAGAGGTGAAAAATTCCAAAACCAAACTGTCACAGGGGCCATGCTCCCTCTAAGGCCTCTAGGGCAGGACATGTACTTGTCTGTCTGCATGTCTGGAAGTCCCAGATGTTCCTTGGCTTCTGTTCGCATAACACCAATCTGCCTCCATCTTCACATGAACATCTTCCCTGTGCATCTCTGTCTTGACTGGTGCTCTCTCTGTGTCCTGTGAGCAAAATTCTCTCTTATAAGGACACTGGTTGTATTGGATTAAGGCTAACTCTAGTGACCTCATCTTAACTTATTTAAATTTGCAAAGTCCCAGACACAAATAAGATCACATTTGTGGGTGTTGAGTGGGTAGAACTTCAATTTATTTATTTATTTATTTATTTTTGAGGGGACACAATGCAACTCATAACAGAGTCTAAGGTTTTACTCCAGTAGGGCAGACAGACATTTATTCAAATCATCAGAGAGACAGAGTATAACCAAGAGGGCTTACATAGGAGAGTGACAGGGTGCGCCAGCATCATACAATGAGGATTAGACCTGGTCTGGTTTCTGGGGCAAGTAGGCTTGGGCTGAGTAAGTATTAACTAGGGGCACAGGGGAAGGCAGAGCAATCAGCATGTGTAGAAATACCCCTAGAGAAGGATGTAAACACCAAAGAAACTAATGGTATTGGAATGGAGAGAGCAAAGGGCTGAGATGAGGATGACCAGTGCTCAAGAGGTGAGTCATTATCAGACCATGCAGGGCCTGGAGATCAATGCTGGACATTGTATCCTCATCCTAAGACAGGCAAGAAGCTGGTGAAGGGTTTAACCTATGCTGGAGGTGGGAGGCAATGATGCCTTAAGGGTGACCTCATCCGATTTGCATGTCATAACCATCACTCCGGCTGGAGTGTGCACAAGAGTGAGGGTAATGCAGACTGGATGAAGGTACATTCAGTCACGTGGTAGGTGAGAGATTATGTAATTTACACTGGGGAGGTAGAGTTGAAGGATGAAACAAAATAGAAATTGGGGGTCAATTGGACATGAGGAGAACCTAGTTAAGGTTGGTGTGAAGGTTCCTGACCTGAGAAAGCTGGTGAGGGAAGGAGTCCTGGAAGATGACCTGACTGGGGAAGGAAGATTATGAGAGGAGCTTCTTTTGAAATGACATTAAGACATCCAACAAGTGACAGCAAGAAGGCCCTGGATATACAGGGCCTTGTTTGAGACAGCTAACAATTTGTTCAGTAACTGAAATTTTGTACAGCCCTGAACAAATATATTGGGTGGAAGTCTGGTTTACCCTTCTTAAGCCAAGGGGAGGATTCTGAGCCTCAAGGCTTCCAAAACAGATTTTAAAAACACAAGACAGATCATTCCCTTCTAGCTATGACAGCTACCATTGGACAATGTTTGGGAGAGTCTGCTAAGGGGTAAAAAGGCCCAATGAGTGGAATGTTTTAGACATGGCTAACTCAGGGGATGGAAAGTGAAAGTGAAAGTTGCTTAGTAATGTCCAACTCTTTGCAACCCCATGGACTGTAGCCCACCAGGCTCCTGTGTCCATGGAACTATCCAGTCAAGAATACTGGAGTGGGTTGCCATTCCCTTTTCCAGGGGATCTTCCTGACCCAGCAATCAAACCCAGGTTGCCTGCATTGGAAGCAGATTCTTTACTATCTGAGCCACCAGGGAAATGGACCACAATTCAGCAATTTTTAATTTTTCCATGAAATATATTACTAAAAATAACAGGGTGAGTAATTAGTGATCCCTAGTTACTGTTTTTTGTTTGTTTTTGTTTTGTATCACAGATCAAGATTAAAATATTTCTGGAAAAGGCAAGTGAAAGACCACTTCCTTAACCTTACAAGCATCTTCTCAACATATTATAACTTTAGTTTTCTTTCTGCCTCTTGAAAACATCTGCTATCTCTTACCTATAAAATTTCTCAGCATTTTCCCTCAGCCTGGGAGGCCCTTGTAATTTGAGTATTAAAAACATTTGTTGCCCTTTTTCTTGCTGCTTAAATTCATCTAGGCTCATGGGCCAATGGCTTCCTTACTCAGCTGTTGTTCTCAGGATCTCGCTAATTAGCTAGCTCTCTCCTGCAAAAGAGCTCATTGCTTTTCCTTGGGGCTGATGTCACTCCCCGAGCTAGAAAGCTCCACACTGTCTTTTTTTCCTAGAGTCTCTTTCTTGCACCCTACCTTGCTTTGATTATTCAGACTTTTCCTAAGACTGAAAGAGAAAAGCTAATGATGTATTTCTTTCTCTAAAAGCTGTCTCTAATCCTGAGATAATTTCTTTCCAACTGGGAGAAAAGTTACCTTAGCAACTAAGCAACTAATTGACTCAATTAACTTTTCCCCTCCTCCTTTATCAATATTCAATTAACATTAAATCGCTTCTTTGCTATGCTCTGTAGTTTAATAACCTTCTAAGCAAATAGCTGAAGTGGACTATGGACTGCAAGTAGCTGGATGAAGAATGTCACAGAGGGGATGAAATGTTTTGGAAGGAGAGTTAAGGCAAACCTAGACAGCTTATTAAAAAGCAGAGACATCACTTTGCCCACAAAGGTCCATATAGTCAAAGCTATGGTTTTTTTAAGTAGTCATGTATGAATATGAGAATTGGATCATAAAAAAGGCTGAGTGCTGAAGAATTGATGCTTTCGAACTGTGGTACTGGAGAGGAGTCTTGAGAGTTCGTTGGACTGCAAGGAGATCCAACCAATTAATCCTAATGGAAATCCACCCTGAATATTCATTCTAAGGACTGATGTTGAAGCTGAAGCTCCAATAGTTTGGCCACCGGATGTGAAAAGCTGATTCATTGGGAAAGACCCTGATGCTGGGAAAGATTGAAGGCAAAAGGAGAGGGGGCAGCAGAGGATGAGATGATTAGATAGCATCACTGATTCAATTGACATGAATTTGAGCAAACTCCAGGAGATAATGAAGGACAGAGGAGCCTGGTGTACTGTAGTCCATGGGGTCACAGTCAGCCATGATTTAGTGACCAAGCAACAGCAAAAGACTCAGAACCTGAAGCCATCGTCTTCATTCCCCACCTTCTCTTGGTGTTATTTTAAGACTCCTGGATTCAATTTAGATGAAGCTGTTGGGAATGGAGGGGAAAGGAATGAAACTCTGAAGTGACCAGGATTAATTTTCTAGCAGTCAGTAAAATGGGCCTCAGGACCAGAAACAAGTCCTATGTTTTTCCTATAAGGAAAAACAGTTATATATTTTGAATTTTAAGTTTACGGACAAGAGATTCATATTATTGTCAAAAGTAATAGAGGGCAATGAAGGAACACTTACCACGTTAAAACAAAACAAAACAAAACAAAACAAAACCAACAACAACAACTGTAAGGCCAAGATAAGTGGGACTTTCCCTAAAAGAATCAAAGAAATGAGCTGGATCCTAGCCTTATTGCTGTAAGCTGGTTTGGAAATCCATATACTTTTCTCACCTTCTCCAAACACAGAAACAAGTTGCTCAACTGGACATTCTCAGTGTTACATCCATGACTGCATTTGCTTCTTCAACCTCATTATCACCTGCCCCAGACAGTTTCTCTAGCCTGAACATAGGCATATACTTCTTATGTATGTATCATCCTTTCTGGGAATGAATGGGGGTAAGAATAAATGCATCAAATTAATCATTTAGGCAAAATGAGTGAATAGATACATAAAAATCGCAAAATCATCTCAATTGGTGAGATGATTTGTTGGGTGCCTACTACCTGTCATATTCTGTGTACTCTGATGATCTCATTAAGAACACCCTAGGAAGTAGATGCTATTGCTCTCATCTTACAAATGAAGGAATCGAGGCTTGAAAATGTATGTTCCTCAGTTAACGCTACACACCGAGTCACTAAAGTTCTGGATTTGAATCCGGATCCGTTGAATGCTAAAGATATTTATTCAGTTACTGTCTGTGCTGTCTGCATTATCAGGGAAGAGAAATCATTTCCCTAATTAAACACATACCTTACAATGCCATGTCCAGGGACACTCTGACCTTGGCAAATGATCAAATGAAGCTCGTGCATACAGAGGTACAAGTCACATGTGTGTAAAAGAACCTGATCCTACATAAACTTCCAATAGTGAGATTCATCTTTTTGTCCATTGTATGAAATAGCTGTGAATATACTGTTTGTTTATAAGCAGCAACCCTAGGACTCAGAACTGCTGGATTTAGCAAATAAAATGACAAGGTGAACATTTAAATTTCAAATTAACAACAAAAAATGCTTAGTGTATGTATATTCTTTGCAATATTTGGGATATACTTATATTTAAAAAAATCATTATTTATCTGAAATTCACATTTTACTGGGTGTCCTGCATTTTATCAGGCACTACAGGGACTAGGTTCAGTCACTCCAAAGCATATGCTTCCTTCTTCTTCACTGTCTTGCCTAATAATGAGCCCTACTACTCTGGTGAAAACCAGAAAGAACATATCACATCCACAGGTCTCCCAAATACACCTTGTGATCCAGAGCAATGCCCTGGAGGACAGCAATGTGGGGGTCTTGCCTTGGACTGATCTTTCCTAGCACCTCCTCTTTCCCACTTGGAGCTCCCTGGCTGGAGAGTCGCATGTTGCCAACAATGCTTGGTTCTCCTCCTCTTTCTCTCTCATCTGTATTTCTCTCCCTAGCCCTAAACACGCCCATTACTGCCTTCGCATTTGGTACCTGATTATGCATAAGGCTGGGGTCAGTATTTAGAACTGGAAAGACTCATGGATATTGTTTCACAGTGAGGAAACTGAGGACCTCATACATACATACACACGCGTTGTTTATTCAAAGTTGCACAGCTAGAAAGAGGCAGGACTGCTGTGGGAACTGATGGTCAGCCAGGAATTGTTCTGCTTTGGGTTTGGGTGACTCTGCTTACCACACTGTGGGACAAGTTCTACTTCTCTGCTTGTTTCCACAGCTCACTCCCCTTCTCTGATGGTGATGATGATAACTATTATGACAATAGTTGATCTCTTCAGTCCTAAGCATTTTATACATATTTTTTCATCTAGTAGTTCATATAATGGGTAAGTTAAATGCTGTGAGTTGCTAAGTTTGATCCACTAGATTTTCATGCTGCTAACTCTCATTTTTACTCTCCCCAAGAATACCTCAAGAACAACAGAGCCCATCTTGAAATAAGTTACAGTAATTTGCAGAGCGTTTGAGAAGTGTGTATTTGTGCTTGTTAAGCCTGACAACTCTTTCAGCTTCTTGTTTCCAAGGAGTGGGTCGATACCGCAGTTGGAGAGGCAGCCTATCTAACTCTGGTACTGAGCCGACATGCACAGTCCTCAGAGGCTCCCTAGATTTCCCTCCTTTCATTTTCTGTTTATGCCAGCATGCTTTGCAACTTGTGTGTATTTATTTTATTGCTTTGAAAGGTTGAAGATATTTGGGGCGTATTGTTTTTAAGGAAGAATATAATACAAACATTCAGAGGAATTTCTTTTATGTTACACATTTGCAAATAATTTTGTTTGATATGATTAATTTATAGAATATGGCTTCCCTTGTGGCTCAGACAGTAAAGAATCTGCCTGTAATGCAGGAGACCCAGGTTTGATCCCTGGGTCTTGAAGATCCCTTGGGAAAGGGAATGGCAACCCACTCTAGTATTCTTGCCTGGAAAAGTCCATGGACAGAGGAGCCTGGCCACAGTCCATGGGGTCACAAAGAGTCAGACATGATTGAGTGACTAATACTTCCTTAATCACATGATTAATTTGGAAAGAACTTATAGTTTATTGGACTGCATGGGAATATAATGATTACTACCATTTATTGAGCATCTGCTGGATCATCAAAAAAGCAAGAAAGTTCCAGAAAAATATCTACTTCTGCTTTATTGACTATGCCAAAGCCTTTGACTGTGTGGATCACAATAAACTGGAAATTCTTGAAGAGATGGGAATACCAGACCACTTGACCTGCCTCTTGAGAAACCTACATGCAGATTAGGAAGCAACAGTTAGAACTGGACATGGAACCACAGACTGGTTCCAAATAGGAAAAGGAGTATGTCAAGGCTGTATATTGTCACCCTGCTTATTTAACTTATATGCAGAGTACATCATGAGGAACGCTGGACTGGAAGAAACACAAGCTGGAATCAAGATTGCTGGGAGAAATCTCAATAACCTCAGATATGCAGATGACACCACCCTTATGGCAGAATGTGAAGAGGAACTAAAAAGCCTCTTGATGAAAGTGAAAGAGGAGAGTGAAAAAGTTGGCTTAAAGCTCAACATTCAGAAAACGAAGATCATGGCATCTGGTCCCATCACTTCATGGGAAATAGATAGGGAAACAGTGTAAACAGTATCAGGCTTTATTTTTTGGGCTCCAAAATCACTGCAGATGGTGACTGCAGCCATGAAATTAAAAGATGCTTACTCCTTGGAAGAAAAGTTATGACCAACCTAGATAGCATATTCAAAAGCAGAGACATTACTTTGCCAACTAAGGTCTGTCTAGTCAAGGCTATGGTTTTTCCAGTGGTTATGTATAGATGTGAGAGTTGGACTGTGAAGAAAGTTGAGCGCCAAAGAATTGATGCTTTTGAACTGTGGTGTTGGAGAAGACTCTTGAGAGTCCCTTGAACTGCAAGGAGATCCAACCAGTCCATTCTAAAGGAGACCAGTCCTGGGTGTTCATTGGAAGGACTAATGTTGAGGCTGAAACTCCAATACTTTGGCCACCTCATGCAAAGAGTTGACTCATTGGAAAAGACCCTGATGCTTTGAGGGATTGGGGGCAGGAGAAGAAGGGGACGACAGAGGATGAGATGGCTGGATGGCATCACAGACTTGATGGACATGAGTTTGAGTGAACTCTGGGAGTTGGTGATGGACAAGCAGGTCTGGCGTGCTGCAATTCATGAGGTCGCAAAGAGTCGGACGCGACTGAGCGACTGACTGAACTGAACTGTGGGTTAGACACCATGTAATATGTATTACCTAGTCTACCTCTAGTTTCCAACAACTGTGGAAATGTAGCTGTTTTTATCCCAATTTCACAACATAGAAAATGTGAGTCTCTGAAGGGTTAAGGAATTTTCCCATGAGCACATAGGAAGTGGAAAGGTTGAGTACTGGACTTGGAACAGTCCAACTTGAAAGTCAGTATGCTTTCCAAATACTGTTTGAAAAGAAGTTGTGTAGTTTATGTTGTGGAAATACTTTCTCTCCTCTTAGAGTTTCACAAGGTCCATCAGCATGTCAAAAACTCTAAAAATCCCTGCAACAAAGAAGTCTATTTGACTTTTTAAACTTTATTTATTTATTTAATTTTGGCTGTGCTGGGTCTTTGTTGCTGAGGGGGCTTTTCGCTGGCTGTGGCAAGCGGGGCTGCTCTTTAGTGGCAGTGTATGGGCTTCTCATTGAGGGGGCTTCTCTTCCTGGAGAGCGTGGCTCTAGAGCACGTGGGCTTCCGTGGCTGTGGCGTTTGGGCTCTGCAGTTGCTGCCCTGGGCTCTCGTGCACAGGCTCAGTAGTTGTGGCGCTTGGGCTTAGTTGCTTAGTGGAATCTTCCTGGACCAGGGAGCAAACCCATGTCTCCTGCATTGACAGGTAGATTCTTTACCCCTGAGTCACCATGGAAGTCCTATCTGACTTTTTTGAAGCTCAGAGTACACATATAGAACTTATTTGATGAAAGAAGTTTTTTTTTTTTTTTTTTTTTAAAGGTACATGTATTAACACTGTAGGGACCAAGTCTGGAATTACTTTACCCCTCCCATGGTAGGGGCCATGGGTATATCCAGGATTACAGAGGACTTAACACATTGCCATTTGAGGCTCAGTTAATGACTTTAAGAGGAACTATTGCAATATAAAAAATAAAATTAAGGAGCAAGAAAAATATGATATTTTGAAATATCTGAAATGCTGTCTTGTGAAAGACTAGATTGCATCAAAAAAGTCCATGCGTGCATGCAGCTTAGTTACTTCAGTCATGTCTGATTCTCTGTGATTCCATGTAGCTTCTCTGTCCATGGGATTCTCCAGGTGAGAATACTGAAGTGGCTTGCCATTGCTGGAGTGGGTTGCACTCCAATACTGGAGTGAGTTGCCCTCCTCCAGGGGATCTTCCCCACCCAGGGATCAAACCCATGTCTCCTGCATCTCCTGCCTTGCAGGTGGACTCTTTACTGCTAAGCCAGTGGGGAAGCCCTCCAAGGACTATAAGGGGTAGAAATAGAACCAGTGCTTAGATGACACAGGGAGGTAGATTTTGGCTTTACTTAGGAACTTCCTAACAGAACTGCCAAAAAATGAACTAGACCCATTATTAAAGTAAAAGACTGTAGACGCCATGGCTACTTGGTGAAAATAGCTGAGTGCTTGAACTAGATAACCTTTAAGAATTTTGCCATCTATGATTCTGTTTGTATTTAAACTGGTTAATCTCATTCAAAATATATCAATTTAATGATGAGCAGTTGATCCACTAGTTTATATTTGTCTCTATAAATATAAAAATAGCCAATTGTATCATTCGTTTGTTCAGTCGCTGTTGTGTCTGAATCTTTGCGACCCCATAGACTATAGCACTTGCAGCGTCACTGTCCTTCACCATCTCCTGGAGTTTGCTTAAACTCATGTCCACTGAGTCCTGTTGCTATTGAACCATCTTATCCTCTGTCAACCCCTTCTCTTCCTGCCCTCAGTCTTTCCCAGCATCAGGGTCTTTTCCAATGAGTTGGCTCTTCATGTCAGGTGCCCAAAGTATTGGCCACTTGTATAATAAACAACAAATTATATGCCCGATTAAAAAAAAACCAAAAAACTAATTTTTAACTGTGCATACTGCAGGATATTGGTATCAAAGTCCACATTTTTCCAGAGATGGATGTTCTTTCTTAGTATGTTTCACTTTACAAGGATTGGTTACTGACCTAATCAGGGGCTATGGGATTAGGAGCAATGCTGATGAGGTAAGGGGAGTGATTTTCTGTGGGTTGGTGTGCCAAGAGGGGTGCTTTTGCTCTGGGCAGATAGTAACAAATTTCTGACAGGCTAGGTCTAGGTTAACAGGTAAAGTTTCAAATCTTTTTGTTCTGTTACTTAAGTAAACTCACATTAAATATATTGAAAGTATTTATAATTACATATGCTGCCCAAACTCTCAGAGAGGAAATTGTGAACACATTAATAACTCTGTAGTCCCCAGGAATGTAAATACCCATCTTGACCGAAAACATTAGAACACCTTCAGGGTGTAGAGGATTTGGGAGTTTTGTTGCTATTTATGGGACACAATGATATGATGATGTACTTGATTCCATTAGATAAGCTACAAACAATTTCAAGGTCAGGAAGTATGACTGTCTTATGTGAAAGTCACTCAGTCGTGTCCGACTCTGCGACTGACTGCATGGAATATATGGTCCATTGAATTCTCCAGGCCAGAATACTGAAGTGGGGTAGCCGTTCCTTTCTCCAGGGGAATCTTCTTAACCCAGGAATCGAACCCAGGGATCGATCCCAGGGATCGAACCCAGGTCTCACACATTGCAGGCAGGTTTTTTACCAGCTGAGCCACCAGCGAGACCCAAGAATGCTTGAGTGGGTAGCCTATCCCTTCTCTAGGGGATCTTCCCAACCCAGGAATCAAACGGGGGTCTCCTGCATTGCAGGCGGATTCTTTACCAGCTGAACTACCAGGGAATCCCTATGACTGTCTTATATGCATATGTTATAAAACCATGACCACAACTATGAATATAACCTAAGCTACAAAACTTTTTTTTCCCTATTAATGTGCATTTGCTGCCTTTTGTTTTCTGATGTTTATTAATTTGCCAGCAGGCACTGAAGTTTTGAAAAATTATGAAAAAGACTGAGTAATCTGAGTGCCAGGTTTTCAATCCTGAGTTCCCTTTTGCAGGAAATTCCATTCGCTATTGGATGTCTGAGGATTCCTTGGGAGTGTCTGCATGTCCTGATCCTCTCTTCTCACTGTCTTCCTCCTCCTCCCCTGCCGTACTCTGAACCGCTGTCCCAGTCTCAGTTCAGTGGATTATTGTTCAGTGTGCCCCACCCTCACCAGTGGGTTGGTGTCTCCTGGTCCCCCCTCACCCTGCTGAATCAGACTCTGAATTTCAGCTGGCTCCCCAGGGATTTGCACCTACATTTAAGTTCGAGAAGCTCTGTTCCGGGTCACCTTTTGGCATCTCACAAAGATGTTCTTTCCTTGTCCTTCTTGGTCCCAAGCATGGACCAGGGACTTCCTTGCCCTGTTGATGGGGCAGCGAACTAAGGGCTTCCAGGGACTGAGGTGGAAAATCAAAGAGTAGATTTAGGGCGTCTCTGCTCGCAACCTTGCCCAAGCATTTTATAGGGTCCTATAGTGGCTGTCTCTCTCCTTAAACCTTGGTTTTAATGCTGTGTTTTTTGGGTCTACTTGTAACTCAAATAGGGCTTCCCTGATGGCTCCCAGGGTAAAGCGTCTGCCTGCAATGCGGGAGACCAGGGTTCGATTCCTGGGTTGGGTAGATTCCCTGGAGAAGGAAATGGCAATCCACTCCAGCACTCTTGCCTGGAAAATCCCATGAATGGAGGAGCCTGATAGGCTACAGTCCATGGGGTCGCAAAGAGTCGAACACGACTTCACTTTCACTTTGTAACTCAAATTAAAGTCACCTTTTTCATATGTTTTCCTCTTAAAACCTAGGGCTTTAAGTCTCTTGCCTCTGATACCCTCAGAATAGGCCCCGCATTAACATCATAACCTCCTTTGTCCCCAGTCCATTTTCCTGGGCACTTTCTCTCTCTTAGCTCAGCTTCTCCCTCTAGGCCTCAGTCACCTATAACCACAAGTCTCATTTCAGTGTTTTCTTAAGCAAAATAGTGGACTTCCTCCAAGGATAAATCATATGCCATATTGAAAGGTGGAGACAGTTGTGGGAAGATTTAAAATGAATACATATGTATATATGTATGTATGTGTATATGTTTGGTGTGTATATCTTTCTGTATTTTAAGTAGATAAAAACCGAAAACTTTTTTTTTTAAACAAATTCAGAAAAGAGTACTGTTATTTAGATTCCAGGTTCACCACCCTTATGGCAGAAACTGAAGAGGAACTAAAAATCCTCTTGATGAAAGTGAAAGAGGAGAGTGAAAAAGCTGGCTTAAAGCTCAACATTCAGAAAACGAAGATCATGGCATCCGACCCCATCACTTCACGGGAAATAGATGGGGAAACAGTGGAAACAGTGTCAGACTTTATTTTGGGGGGCCCCAAAATCACTGCAGATGGTAACTGCAGTCATGAAATTAAAAGATGCTTACTCCTTGGAAGAAAAGTTACGAGCAACCTAGATAGTATATTCAAAAGCAGAGGCATTACTTTGCCGACTAAGGTCCTTCTAGTCGAGGCTATGGTTTCTCCTGTGGTCATGTATGGATGTGAGAGTTGGACTGTGAAGAAGGCTGAGCACCAAAGAATTGATGCTTTTGAACTGTGGTGTTGGAGAAGACTCTGGAGAGTCCCTTGGACTGCAAGGAGATCCAACCAATCCATTCTGAAGGAGATCAGCCCTGGGATTTCTTTGGAAGGAATGATGCTCAAACTGAAGCTCCAGTACTTTGGCCACCTCATGCGAAGAGTTGACTCATTGGAAAAGACTCTGATGCTGGGAGGGGTTGGGGGCAGGAGGAGAAGGGGACGACAGAGGATAAGATGGCTGGATGGCATCACCGACTTGATGGACGTGAGTTTGAGTGAACTCCGGGAGTTGGTGATGGACAGGGAGGCCTGGCGTGCTGCAATTCATGGGGTCGCAAGGAGTTGGACATGACTGAGTGACTGAACTGAACTGAACTGAACTGTTTCAAAAGAATTGTCTTATTCTTTTAGTTACATTGCCTAGTTTCAGTTAATTTTAGGTTTCCGAATTTATATTTCAGGTGATAAAGCTAAATTATCTCAGAGTTTCTTAGGAGATAGACATCATTTTGTCTTAAAAGTGATTTGAAGTTAAAATTCAGACCTCATTTCTACTGTCTTTGTGTCAGAAATTTAGAGGTCCTATTACTTTATTCACTTTTTCTTTAGCTACAGTATGAGATATTTGAGGATGGGCACTGGGTTCTTTCATTGAGTACTTTTTGGGCTTTTTGTATGTGTCTCATTTTGCATTAATCAGTTTAACATATTTGTGATGTTGTACAACAGAGTTCCAATGAGTTGCTTCTTTGACCACCTTATGTGAAGAGCCAACTCATTGGAAAAGTCCCTGATGCTGAGAAAGATGGAGGGCAGGAGGAGGAGAAGGGGGTGACAGAGGATGAGATGGTTGGATGGCATCATTGACTCAATGGACATGAGTTTGAGCAAACTCTGGGAGACAGAGAAGGACAGGGCAGCCTGGTGTGCTGCCGTCCATGGGGTTTCAAAGAGCTGGACAAGAGTTAGTAACTGAACAACAACAACAGTACAACATTTTTTGGATGCTATTTATTTTAAAGTCAATCAATCAACAGATATTAATTGAAGTCCTGCTATGTGCCAGAGTCTTGCTCAGTAAGCAGGCCAACTCATTTCGTAGATAAAAACAATGAAGCTATAGAGTCTAAGTGTCCTGTCCATGGTCAGCCAGTTAGTAAGATCAGAGCCAGACTGGAACCTAGTCTGACTCTGAGGGTTATGCCCTCTTTATAATGCAGGATTGAGTTGCATAGCCTATAGCTTCTCAGTAGATGTTTATGTAATAAGCAGTGAAGAAATTGTTTGGAAGAAATATATTTATAAGCTGCTAGGGAGTGTAATGGCACCCCACTCCAGTACTCTTGCCTGGAAAATCCCATGGACGGAGGAGCCTGGTAGGCTGCAGTCCAGTGGGTCGTGAAGAGTCGGACACGACTGAGTGCCTTCACTTTCACTTTTCACTTTCATGCATTGGAGAAGGAAATGGCAACCCACTCCAGTGTTCTTGCCTGGAGAATCCCAGGGATAGTGGAGCCTGGTGGGCTGCCATCTATGGGGTTGCACAGAGTCGGACATTACTGAAGCAACTTAGCAGCAGCAGCAGCAGGGAGTGTAACAGAGACCTCAGGGACATATTCAAACAATAAAATATTCTAATTATTAGAGTAAGAAAGGTATCCACCCCCCTTTTCTGAGAATCAAAAAAAAAAAAAAGAGAGAGAGAGAGAGAAAGAAGACATAAATAGAGGGGAGAGGAAGGGACGTTAACACGGATGCTCAGGGCAGATTGTAGATCAGTTTCATGATTTTCAACTTCCAAAGCTTCTGGTGGTATCTGCTGAGGTATCCAGGAGCACTTGGTGTGAGAAGAACCAGGTTCTGAGAGGCCTGAAGTTTATATCATTCTGGAGCCCTTCTTTCTGAAAAAGAGCATAAAGTTCCAAATGAAGCAAATAGAAACAGAGTCTTAAAAGGCGTCTGCATAAGTGAGAGGTTCTGAAGGTTAAGCATCATCAGCTCATCAGCTTTAAGTAAATCCCCCTCTGAGAGGATCTGGTGTATTCAAGAGTATGTGTGCAATAAGAAGGACTGAGTGGAATGTGTGGATTTAGATGGTGCAAAGCAGAGACCATGTACAGCTGCTGGATGTAGGAACAAGGAAGTGGGGAGAGGAGCTGGTGTGAGAACTCAAGCTCCTATTAATTAGCAGAAATGTGGAGAGGACTTTGGACCTCCTTACAGAATTGAATTGGGGGTGTGGGTATCAGGGGTGGATGGGGTTGAGTCAATCTTATCTATAGCTTTCAAGAGACTCCTTTGTATTATCAGTTCTTTTTAAAATAAATTAACAAATGAAATGCTATTTATTTTCATGCCTTCTATGCTCCAATCAAATTGGGATACTCATTGTTTTAATAATGTTCACTAATATAACTATATGCCTGAATAATTCAGACTGATAACATGGTGCATTATAGGAAAGTTCCTGGTGGATATGAGAAAATTATTAGGGAATTTGAACTAATGGGAATGGTGACTGATTCTCAAAGTGAAGAATGGTAATACCTTTTATGGGAAGGAATTTAATGGACCAATCATTGTTAGGTACAAAATTAATTTATACAGAAAATCTTTCGAGCCTTGGCCCTGTTCTAGACATTAGCAATAAAAAGAATATTAATAAGACAAAACTTCTTCCCTCAAAGAGAAAACAGACCAGTTAGTGGCTATATCAGTATTTGGGGGCAAGGCAGTAAGATAGAATGGAAAAATCACTGTAGTAAGGAGATCCAAAATTCTTTTAGAAATCTTGCCATTAACTAGAGGTATGAGCTTAGTAAAGCTTGCAATGGCTTCTTTCATGGAGTGACAGACAAGTGAGGAAGGGAGGATGTGTCATGATCATTCCTGCAGGAATGTGAATCTTGTGTGGAAGATAGAGGAAGATGAAGGATTCATAGGCTGTAATTGAGGATATGTATACTTTGGATAATTGGGGCTTGGTTACTTATATTCACTGGACATTGTAATGGAGATTAGCTAGCTGTTACCCAAGACTGTTTCCTCTTCCTCTTGAATGCACAGTAGAGTGAGGTTTCCCAGCCTGTCTTGCTGTTGAATGCGCTGATCTGAATGAGTCCTGAACAATGGAAGGTGTATCTAGAAGGACTTGCTTGTAAGAACCGCCCCCACGGAATGCTTCATATTCTTTTTGCTGCAAAGGAAGTCTTGAAAGTTTTGCAAGGCAATGAATGAGATAGTCAGTAGAAGGCATCTGTGTCCCAGAACCACAGCTTGGAGATTAAGAATTTGTTGTTATTGCTTCAGTGCCATTCTCCCAAATCATCCCACCCTCTCCCTCTCCCACAGAATCCAAAAGACTGTTCTATACATCTGTGTCTCTTTTGCTGTCTCGCATAGAAGGTTATCATTACCATCTTTCTAAATTCCATATATATGCGTTAGTATACTGTACTCCTTTGTGACTCCATGAGCTGTGGCCCTCCAGGCTCCTCTGTCCATGCAATTTTCTAGGCAGGAATACTGGAGTGGGTTGTCATTTTCTTCTTCAGGATATCTTCCTGACCCAAGGATTGAACCCATGTCTCTAGCGTTGCAGGCAGATTCTTTATCCCTGAGCTACCAGGGAAGCCAGAGCTAGGAATAGATGTCTATTTTTCAGGTGGCTCAGTGGTAAAGAATCCACCTGCCAGTGCAGGAGATGCAAGAGGCTCAGATTTGATCCCTGGGTTGGGAAGAACCCCTGGAGTAAGAAATGGAACCCACTCCAGTTGCCTGGAGAATCCCATGGACAGAGGATCCTGGCAGGCTGCAGTCCATGGGGTCATAAGGAGTCAGTCAAAACTGAGAACACACACACACACAACACAGTCAAGAATACCTATTTGATTCATGTGAGAAGGAAATGTCTGTTTTGTTAATAACTAAGATTTTAAGTTTGTTTTCATAAAGGCTAATTATCCTAATTCAGAGGTCAATAGACTATGGCCCACAGGTCAAATCTGGCTTACAGCTTGTTTTTTCAGTCTGTGAGAAATTTTTTTTTTACATTAAAAAAATAGAAATATAGTCTATTTACAATATTGTATAAATTAATTTCAGGTATACAACAAAGTGATTAAATTTTTTTTCAGAATATATTCCATTATAGGTTATTGCAAGATATTGAATATAGTGCCCTGTGCTATACAGTAAGTCTTTGTTGCTTATCTACTTAATGTACGGTAGTTTGTATCTGTTAATCCCACACTCCTAATTTGATCATCTCTCCTCCCTTTCCCTTTTGGTAACCATTGTTTTCTCTGACTGTGAGTCTTTATATATATTTTTTTAAATTAATTTTTATTTTTTAGTTTGTTTTGCTTTACAATACTGTATTCGTTTTGCTATACATCGACATGAATCAGCCACGAGTGTACATGAACTCCCAATCCCGACACCCCCTCCCCCCTCCCGCCCCACACCATCTCTCTGGATTATCCCCGTGCCTCAGTCCCAAGCATCCTGCATCCTGCATCTAACCTAGACCGGTGATTTGTTTCACTTATGATATCATACATGTTACACTGCCACTCTCCCAAATCATCCCACCCTCTCCCTCTCCCACAGAGTCCAAAAGGCTGTTCTATACATCTGTGTCTCTTTTGCTGTCTCGCATACAGGTTTATCATTACCATCTTTCTAAATTCCATATATATGTGTAAGTATACTGTATTGGTGTTTTTCTTTCTGGGTTACTTCACTCTGTATAATCGGCTCCAGCTTCATCCACCTCATTAGAACTGATTCAAATGTATTATGTGTAAGTATACTGTATTGCTGTTTTTCTTTCTGGGTTACTTCACTCTGTATAATCGGCTCCAGCATTAAAAAGAATACATTTCAATCAGTTCTAATGAGGTGGATGAAGCTGGAGCCGATTATACAGAGTGAAGTAACCCAGAAAGAGTCTTTATATATTTAAAAGGTTGTTTTATAAAAAAGAATATACAACGAGACCATATGTGGCCCACAAAATCTGAAATATTTACTGTCTGGCTCTTTATAGAAAAAGTTTACCAATCCCAGTTTAACCAATACAGAAATTTCATATGGCAGAGACTTTGGATTCTAGGCTGATAGAAAGTCTCCTAATTATAAAATAGTTTTTCACATATAAATGTGTATAATATATTCAAAAATATACCATAGACTTCCACTTCTAGGGAAAAAAAAAAGGAATAACAGGGGCTGGTTTTATTTTCCAAAATGAAACAATTAAGAGGGGAAAAAAAAAAAAACCTCTGAATGTTTAATTGGTTTTCAAGACTATGAATTACCAGGCAATGAAGAACAGTGATCCCTGAAAGATGGGAAACAAATGAGGTGAGTTCAGTTTACTGCTTGGAGAAAATCGCCACACCTTGTTACAAAGAGGGAGACCCTTTGAGGTGCCTGGCAACCTCTTTGAGAGTATTTTCAATGGTGGGGGGAATCCTCATATTTCCTTCCATATGGAGGAAATCATGGAGGATACTAAAGTCACCATGTAGAAAAGCAGAAATGAAAGCTAGGGAGAGAACTGGCTTTGCTTGAGATTCTGGTTGAGTCCAGTCGTTCCTGAGAACCAGTGATAGTCCTGACCTTTCTTTTTTTCTCTTTTCTTATACTTTGTGTGCTATTAACTTCCTCATTTGTCAAGTTACTTTAAATTAGGCTTCTCTCATACTAAATATTTTGATAGTTTACTATGTATTTAAGAAAGTGATTTCTAATTTCCCTTTCTTTCAGTGCCTGAGATCTTGGGATAATACTGAGTCAACAATTGGTATGGGTTTTACCAAATCAACACTTTCCTTTAATATGTTTATGAAATACCCACTAAGCCCAAGGCATTCTGTTTTTTGCTGAAAGACATTCTTATCAGGAGTGCATTTAAGCAGCCACTCAATTTTGAACAACTAAGTAATTTTGAGGCTCCCCACTGTAAACAATTTTGCAGCAAAACTCCCAGGTGTACACTGTTGAAAAAAAAAGGATGAAACCCCAAATTGAACTCGTTAGAATTAAGTGACCACAGGGAAATGAGAAGCATCCAATGATAACTTTTATTTTCTTAGAATCCTTTGGATTCTAAATATACTGTGGACTAGAAACTGGCTCCTAGACTTTATCTTTTATGGTAATGTACACCATAATCAAGAGAATGGTTTTTTGGTTCCAAGGAATTTTAATTTAATAAAACACTCTGAATTCAGTCATCCATTTCTTCCTCTGTTGTTGCAAACCAGTGGGAGGTAAAGAAATCAAGCACATGTTGCAGCTCTTCCTGACAGTGTTTTTGTTTTGTTTTAAATTTGCTTTTTGTGTTGTATATTGCAGCTGATGGATTATTTTTTTCAGTAGTTTAAGGGGTAAAAATAAGTCTTCCCTGTCACTGGAGGGCCCTTTTTCTAGAGTGTGGTGGTGCTTCTAAACAGTCGAGTGTTAGGCACCTTCTTACCCCTCTGCAGGTTGAATACCCCCAAGGAAAACATCTTAGAAATGATTAGATTGTGGCAGGGTAGAGTGCTAATAAACAAATAATCAGTACTTAATAAACATCTATGAAGTGAGATGTAGTTAGAAAATCTGTCACTGATATTCACATGTAAAGCTACTTCAGTCTCTAAACTTATTAAGATATTCTTTAGAAATTTATAACATCATGAAAAAATATGCTTTTGGAAAAGTTTTAAAATTTTGTTGTTTGTTCCTCTTTTGGAGTAAATAAAAAATTGTTTCTCCACTTTTGCCTAAATAATAGTGTCTGATAAGAACTTTTATAGCTCATCAGTCTAGAGGATCCCAGTATTTTGTATACCAAAGTATCATGGTTGTAACATTTATCATATTTATCAAAGTGTTACCCTTACCCCACCTGACTCTTCACTCTTATTAGAGTACCTTACTTTTCCATCTCTCTCTCTCCAGTAAGAATCTAGCTGTGATTAATACCCCTTTCCTCCTCCTCATTTTTTTAATCATACAAGTAATACATTTGTCATTGTATAAATGTGAGAAATGAACTAAAAAAATAAATCACTCCTCATTTCCCTACCCAGGGATGTCTGTTGTTAACCCATTAGTAGGTTAACAATATCCTATTCAGAAAACGCAGATCATGGCATCTGGTCCCACCACTTCATGGGAAATAGATGGGGAAACAGTGTCAGACTTTATTTTTTGGGGCTCCAAAATCACTGCAGATGGTGACTGCAGCCGTGAAATTAAAAGATGCTAACTCCTTGGAAGGAAAGTTATGACCAACCTAGATAGCATATTGAAAAGCAGAGACATTGCTTTGCCAACAAAGGTCCGTCTACCCAAGGCTATGGTTTTTCCAGTGATCATGTATGGATGTGAGAGTTGGACTGTGAAGAAGGCTGAGCACTGAAGAATTGATGCTTTTGAACTGTGGTGTTAGAGAAGACTCTTGAGAGTTCCTTGGACTGCAAGGAGATCCAACCAGTCCATTCTGAAGGAGATCAACCCTGGGATTTCTTTGGAGGGAATGATGCTGAAGCTGAAACTCCAGTACTTTGGCCACCTCATATGAAGAGTTGACTCATTGGAAAAGACCCTGATGCTGGGAGGGATTGGGGGCAGGAGGAGAAGGGGACGACAGAGGATGAGATGGCTGGAAGGCATCACGAACTCAATGGATGTGAGTCTGAGTGAACTCCGGGAGCTGGTGATGAACAGGGAGGCCTGGCGTGCTGCGATTCATGGGGTCGCAAAGAGTCGGACACGACTGAGCGACTGACTGAACTGAACTGAATATCCTGTTATTTCCTTTTCTTCACCAACTCCTCCTGTTTTTCTTTCTCTTCCCTTTTTCTTTCTCTCTTTCTCTTACACATGTATACACTCATGTATAATTGTGCCTTATTGTGTAAACTGCAGTAGAATTGAACTCTTTATCCCGTATCATAGAAGCTTCAATTATCATCAAAAACACACAGAGTATCACTTCTAATGACGATCTAGTGCTGCACAGGGTTTTATTGTGCAGTTATGCTTCAGTGTAGCTTCAGGAATAATAAAATATTAGTGAGTTGAGGTATGGTTTTCAGAGTGCCAGCTAGTCATCCTTTCTCAGACTTGCCTATATCATGTACTCTCACTGTCTTCATTTCCGCCCAGGAAAGCAAGACACTAAATTTACCCAGAACACTACATAAGAGTGGTGTATGGGATTAATAAATATTTGAGATGGTAGTTTAGGAGGTGAGAATCAAAGGATTGTGAGACAAATTGCAAAATAGGAGAAACTGACTTTTGAGACTCAGCTTTCTCATCTGTAACGGCATTAATATCAGTATCATAAGAGTGTAATGAGGACAGATATTAGAATAAGAATGAGAAAGTATCAACCACTGAGACTGACATCTGAAAAGACATCAGCAGATATTACTGTCCTACTTGAGAGCCCTACCTTCCTGCTCTGAGTTTTTATTTTCTCTCCTCCCTGCTTTGTCAATTCTCTTGTTTTTCTCTGGTCCCCAGGGATCCTATGTTTATCCTTACTATGAAAAGCCCAGCTTTCAGCTCCTTCCTTCAGTACTACACATGTCAGTAGTTATTAGGTGCTTAAAGAACATTTTAACAGGTAGTAGGTGATGTTCTAACTGGAATTTCAGATGTCTGGCACTGGGCTGGTGAGATTAATCCCCAGTCAGTGGGGATTTATTTACCTTGCTTACCATACATGAGTTTTCCACGATGCCCAACAATAACAAGGTTGGTATTCAAAATATTTAACCAACTGGTTCTTCCTCATCAGCCTGGATGTTGACAGAAAACAACTGGTTTGGCCAGACAGTCTGTAGCGAATGTATGTTGACCTTGGTAAATCACTTTGCAGACCCTTGAGTTCTTTATTCTGTTACCTGGGCAATGTACCTTTGTGGTAGTAGCTGTGGGGTGGTGGAAAGAATCTGAGATTTGAAAAACTTATATTCAAATCCTGGCTTTGCCATTTCCTAGCTGTGTAATTTGGACCTCGGTTTTCTCATTTCTAAAGGAGAATTATCATATCTACTTTCCCGGGTTGGTTGGTTTTTTTTGGTGAGACTCAAAAGAGATTTTTCTATGGAATTGCTTCATAAGGAGAGAAATTAGTTGTTGTGATTCAGGAGTTCCAGTTCTCTGTATGTGACAAAGATAGCACCAACAGTGCACCCAAACTACAATGAGGAAAGATTCCAAATTTAGTGTAAAATGAAATTTCATATTTCAAGTCTTAGTGAGATGTATATTTCTGTGTTTGAGGCTCTTTCTCACCTATGAAATAAGGGTTTGTCCTCAATTATTGCCAAGGTTCCTTCCAACTCTTTCAAATATATACTGTTAGGAGCCAGGGCTTTTTATTAGGCAATTTCTTTGGGGATATGTCTTCTTTGCCAGGCTAGTCAGACTCATTTTAACTGAGTGCAGCTGCTTCAGGGCCAGGCTCAAGCAATTCTGATCTGAACCCATGAGTGGCCCAGAAAATGAGAGAGGCAGACAAAGGTTTCAGGTTTCTCAATCAAAGCTTCCTGCGGCTATCCCAGCTATTGTGTCTGCTTTCCCAGCTGACTCAAGCCTGACCTGTCATGCTGTGCCTGATATTTATATTTCTGGAAATGGTTAGCCACATTACTAGGTAATAAGGTTGCAAATTCCAAGTGTCCCCTGTAATTCAGGTCAGATGTTGTCTTGGGAGTGGGTGGGAAGGCAGAAAGCCCAAAACTGAGGTTGGTCTGCTTGAGGGCAGATGACGAGATCATGTCTGGCTGGCTACAGTATGCCACGGTAGTTGTTTGTACTTTGGGGAAGGACCTACTGAGCTCTTAGCTCAAGTTTTCTTGTTCATGATTTGGATTTACGTCACACTTGAATTTTTTCAGTTCTTAGTGCCTCATATTTAATGGAATTTGCCTTTAAAAAACAGAATATTAGTATGGGAAGAGAACCAAGAGGTTAAATAATTCCACTTGTTCTTTCAAGGTGAGGGAAGACACACAGAGAAGACTTCCTTGACTCAGCTCAGGATCACAGAGCTGCTAAGTGGAAGAGTCAGGCCTGAAATGCCCAGTTCCTGATCTAAGTTGATTGCTTGATTCAGAGTCCTTTGCCAGGCTGCTTCCTGTTTGGTGGTTTGTCCTTGGACATCTCTGATGTTCTCAGTTGGCCTCATTCCACCTGTTTGTTCCAAATAAGCACTGTTGTTCCCAATATACTCATCCTGGGACATGATCTGCATCAGTTCAGTTCAGTTCAGTCACCCAGTCGTGTCCGACTCTCTGTGATTCCATGAATCGCAGCACGCCAGGCCTCCCTGTTCATCACCAACTCCCAGAGTTCACTCAGATTCATGTCCATCGAGTCAGTGATGCCATCCAGCCATCTCATCCTCGCTCGTCCCCTTCTCCTCCTGCCCCCAAGCCCTCCCAGCATCAGAGTCTTTTCCAATGAGTCAACTCTTCGCATGAGGCGGCCAAAGTACTGGAGTTTCAGCTTCAGCATCTTTCCTTCCAAAGAAATCCCAGGGCTGATCTCCTTCAGAATGAACTGGTTGGATCTCCTTGCAGTCCAAGGGACTCTCAAGAGTCTTCTCCAACACCACAGTTCAAAAGCATCAATTCTTCAGTGCTCAGCCTTCTTCACAGTCCAACTCTCACATCCATACATGACCACAGGAAAAACCATAGCCTTGACTAGACGGACCTTAGTTGGCAAAGTAATGCAGGGACTTAAAAGTGCTCAGGGTGTGGCAAAACAAACCAACAAAGCACTAAAAAACAAACCTTGGAAAGGAGGGGAAAGACAGAGGCATAATAGGGACCAGAGTGTAGTTTGCTGAAGAGGACAGAATTCTCACTGACACGGATGCAGATCCATTGGCTCAGTGAAGACAGTGATGTATTTTAAGTCTTGCCATGGGGTGCCCAGGGAGGTGAACCAGCTGCCTCCTCTGCTTTGCTGCTTTGTCCTGGGACCTGGAGGTGGAGGATTTGTCACTGATAAGTCCCCGCCAACACCTCCCCTCAGACCTTTCAGATTCTGCCAGGAACCAACTTGTAACTGCTGGAGCCGGCTAGTCAGCCGCAGGTTCCTGACATCGGTAATGGGAAGGAACAAAGGGAAGGAGGCCAAGTAGGGAACAGATGAGCCTTGTGGCTGGAAAGTGAGCCAGAGCATGAACAGTGGCCCTGGCGGGAAGATGCAGAGACACGCACTCAGATGACACATGTCCTGACACATCCCACACTCTCACCAGTGCACTCACACACAGCAGCGGGAGGCGGGGAGAGCCCCCCAGGCCATGGTACTCCCGAACTCATGTTACCTTCTCCAGCACTGCCATGAAGGTGGCTAACCTGGCTTGTACTCCACCACCGTGGAGATCCACAACCCTCTGCAGAAGAGCTTGGAGTCCAGTAGGGAATCCTGCATGGTCTGGTCTGCATGGTTTCCAAGTGCCCCAGAATGGGAACCACCTGTGCTTCTTGCCCAGCATGCAGTTTCTGCCATTTCCCAAGTCTTGGGAGGAACTGATGGGGCTTGAGCATCTCCTTCAGCAAGCAATCAAAATGATTCTGAGAATGAAGCATGTTTAGGGGAACACTGATGAAGAAGGAGGAGCCTAGGCCTTGGGATCCAATGAACCTGAGTTTTGAAGCCAGCTTCATTTGGTAGGTGCTTTATAATCTTGAGCTAGAATTTTCAGAACTGTAACTGAGAGGCTGTACTGTGAAGAGGTCAAGGGTGTAGCCTCTGGAGCTAGAGTGCCTAGGTTTGAAATCTTGATTCTGTTCTTCGCAGGCCTGTGACAATAGGCAAACTATTTAATTTCCTTTCACCATGATTTCCAACCTATAAAGCAGTATGATGATTAGAGAACTTTTCTCATTTTTATGAAGACTGAGTTATTACATTAATTTACTCAGAAATGTACCTGATTCATTGTAAAGACCATATAGGCACTTGCAGTTCATATTAGACAATGGCTGATAATATTATGTTTTCATCATTGGTTCAGGTTTGTGCATATAAGATGATGTAGATAAATTACCTGTTATGAAACTGATGCTCAACAAACAGTATATCCTTATTAAAAGTGAGCTACCTGACAATGGTCTATATAGACCTTATTACTATATTGCAAACTAACTACTGAACTACTTAAGAGACCCCAGGAAAAAGGAATGTTGAGAAAGGTCTTTCTCAAGCTCAGTTTATCAGTCATACTCCAGCTGAGAGTATCAGGCACTATAGCTCCTCTAAGGAGAGAAAAGTACATCCATTGTCGGTGCATAAGCAATACTGAGGACAATTTCAGAGCCCTGGACAACTGTTATTAGTTCAAATCAACTCAGATCCTGGTAAAAAATTAAATAGATTTTAAAAACCTAGTTCATTTGAAAATTGCTAAAATGCATGAGATTAGCTCTGGAAATCCCATCTGTTTTATATTTACAGAACTCCTAGTTCCTTTGATCTGGGCACAACTGACTCACTTTTCATTGTGTTCCTATGGCACAGTGTCTTGTCATTTCTGAAGAAACCAAACAGCAGGTTGTGTGCATGAGTAATGTGCATGCCCACTCTTTGAAACTGATAAGTCTGTCTAAGGATTTGATTACTTGTGATTTGCATGGCAAAGAGATGATATAGCAAAGTTACAGTTCTTAATGTTGTGATGTCTAATCCATGTCTATCCCCTTTCTTTTGCTCACATATACACTGAGCGACAGCAGTCAGCAAGGATTCTAAGACTATATCTGGCTGTCTCCTAGTTCCAGCACTTAGTAGCCATGTGACCTTGGACAAATTAATTAATTCCTCTTTGCCCCAGTTTTCTCATCTATAGAAAGGTTGAGTAAGAGTACCTGGCAGTATTATTTGATTAATTAACACTACCTTTGGCAGTAGCCTCCAAAATCTTAGAACAGTAAATGTTTATTTCTTGCTCACATCACAGCCTAATGGGAGTCACAAGGTTCTCCTGAGTTGCTGCCGTCCAAGAAGTGATTGGATCTAGACATCTTCCATTATGGGGCTTGGATCATTCACTAGGGTCATGCCATCTATTTAAATCTAAAGTAATTAAAATATTAAAATTGAGTTATGCTAATTAGATCAGTAATGCTTCTTCAGTAGTGCTGAGAAGCTGAAGTTGAACAGTTCTATGAGGACCTATAAGACCTTCTAGAACTAACACCCAAAAAAGATATCCTCTTCATTATAGGGGACTGGAATACAAAAGTAGGAAGACAAGAGCTACCTGGAGTAACAGGCAAATTTGGCCTTGGAGGACAAAACAAAGCAGATCAAAGGCTAACACAGTTTTGCCAGGAATGCAGTGGTCATAGCAAACACCCTCTTCCAACAACACAAGAGACAACTCTACACATGACATCATCAGATGGTCAATACCAAAATCAAATTGATTATGTTTTTTGAGATCAAAGATGGAGAAGCTCTATATAGTCAGCAAAAATAAGACTGGGACCAGTCTGTGGCTCAGATCATGAACTCCTTATTGCCAAATTCAGACTTAAATTGAAGAAAGTAGGGAAAACCATTAGACCATTCAGGTATGACCTAAATAAAATCCCTTATGATTATACAGTGGAAATGAGAAATAGATTCAAGAGATTAGATCTGATAGACTGCCTGAAGATCTGTGGACGGAGGTTCGTGACATTGTACAGGAGGCAGTCATCAAGACCTTCCCTAAGGAAAAGAAGTGCAAAATGCAAAATGATTGTCTGAGGAGGTTTACAAATAGCTGAGAAAAGAGAAGCTAAAGGCAAAGGAGAAAAAAAAGATATACTCATTTGAATGCAGAGTTCCAAAAAATAGCAAGGAGAGATAAGAAAGCCTTTCTCAGCGATCAATGCAAATAAATAGAAGAAAACAATAGAACAGGAAAGACTAGAGATCTCTTAAAAAAAATTAGAGATACCAGGAGAACATTTCATGCAAAGATGGGCACAGTAAAGGAGAGAAATGGTATGGACCTAACAGAAGCAGAAGATATATAAGAAGAGATGGCAAGAGTACACAGAAGAACTACACAAAAAAGATCTTCATGACCCAGATAACCATGATGGTGTGATCACTCACCTAGAGCCAGACATCCTGGAATGTGAAGTCAAGTGGGCCTTAGAAAGCATCACTACAACAAAGTTAGTGGAGGTGATGGAATTCTGGTTGAGCTATTTCAAATAATAAAAGATGATGCTGTTATAGTACCACACTCAAGATGCCAGCAAATTTGGAAAACTCAGCAGTGGCCACAGGACTGGAAAAGGTCAGTTTTTATTCCAATCCCAAAGTAAGGCAATGCCAAAGAATGTTCAAACTACCACACAATTGTACTCATCTCACACGCTAGCAAAGTAATGCTCAAAATTCTCCAGCCAGGCTTCCACAGTGAGTGAACCGTGAACTTCCAGATATTCAAGCTGGATTTAGAAAAGGCAGAGGAACCAGAGATCAAATTGCCAGCATCTGCTGGATCAAAAACATCTACTTTTGCTTTATTGACTATCCCAAAGCCTTTGACTGTGTGGATTGCAACGAACTGTGGAAAATTCTTCAAGAGATGGGAGTATCAGACCACCTTACCTGGCTTCTGAGAAATCTGTATGCAGTTCAAGAAGCAACAGTTAGAACTGAACATGGAACAACAGACTGGTTCCAAATTGAGAAAGGAGTATGTCAAGGCTGTATATTGTCACCCTGCTTATTTAACTTATATGCAGAGTACATCATGAGAAACACTGGGCTGGAGGAAGCACAAGCTGGAATCAAGATTGCCAGGAGAAGTATCAATAGCCTCAGATACGCAGATGACGCCACCCTTAATGGCAGAAAGTGAAAAAGAACTAAAGAGCCTCTTGATGAATATGAAAGAGGAGAGTGAAAAAGTTGGCTTAAAACTCAACATTCAGAAAACTAAGATCAGGGCATCCTGTTGCATCACTTCACAGCAAATAGATGGGGAAACAATGGAAACAGTGAGAGACTTTATTTTGAGGGGGGCTCCAAAATCACTACAGATGGTCACTGTAGCCATGAAATTAAAAGACGCTTGCTCCTTGGAAAAAAAGCTATGACCAACCTAGACAGCATATTAAAAAGCAGAAACGTTATTTTGCCAACAAAGGTCCGTCTATTCAAAGCTATGGTTTTTCCAGTAGTATGTATGGATGTGAGAGTTGGACTGTAAAGAAAGCTGAGCACCGAACAATTGATGCTTTTGAACTGTGGTGTGGAAGACTCTTGAGAGTCCCTTGGGCTGCAAGGAGATCCATCCATTCCATCCTAAAGGAAATCAGTCCTGAATATTCATTGGAAGGACTGATGCTGAAGCTGAAAATCCGTTACTTTGGCCACTTGATGTGAAGAACTGACTCATTTGGAAAGACCCTGATGCTGGGAAAGATTGAAAACAGGAGAAAAAGGGGACGACAGAGGATGAAATTATTGGATGGCATCGCTGATGCAATGGACGTGAATTTGAGTAGGCTCTGGGAGTTGGTGATGGACAGGGAAGTCTGGTATGCTGTAGTCCATGGGGTTGCAAAGAGTTGGACACAACGAGTGACTGAACTGAACTGTGTTAGATCTTAAGTACTCAGGAATGAAATGTGTCTGGTGGTTACCATATTGGACAGCACTGTCCTAGAGTTCCTTGGAATTCTCCACTGTATCATCTCCATTTAGCCAGCAGGGGAGAAGAAAGACCTCTAGGAATCTTGCAGGACAGAAGGAAAAGGCTTCAGGAACTTCTCTCCACTGTGTCATACTAACCTTAGGGCCTGGTTATCAGTAGATCAAAGGATTCTCTTTCCTGAATTTATAAGACATTGTATAATCTGAGTTTCTAAGGCTTGCATTTTGATATTCTACAAAATTAAAGAAAATGCTCTCCCTTTTTCTTGATATATCCTGCTCTCAAGTCTGTTGCCCTGATGAAAAATCTTATTTTGAATATCAGAAGCTGAATAGTATCTTGATTTTTCTCTTTCCTTTCCTTATGTAATGCCATAAAAGGCAGCCTCAGAGCCTGAGGAGAGGACCATTTACAGGAAATGCAGAAGGGAAAGCACATTAGCATTTTTCATTCTGCTTCCCTGTTAGCACATTTTGCCTCTTTACCCTGATTCCTGCTTCTTTCACAGGAATCACTTCTAGCTATTCTCTTCTTAAGGGTTAATACTTGGTAATAGGACCTAACGGAGAAGGCAATGGCACCCCACTCCAGTACTCTTGCCTGGAGAATCCCATGGATGGAGGAGCCTGGTAGACTGCAGTCCATGGGGTCGCGAAGAGTCGGACACGACTGAGCGACTTCACTTTCACTTTTCACTTTCATGCATTGGAGAAGGAAATGGCAACTCACTCCAGTGTTCTTGCCTGGAGAATCCCAGGGACAGTGGAGCCTGGTGGGCTGCTGTCTATGGGATTGCACAGAGTTGGACATGACTGAAGCGACTTAGCAGCAGCAGCAGGACCTAAATAACTGACTGGCACCATGTGCCTAAGACTAAGACTGTGAGATCATATAATGAAAATAAAATCAACTTATTTAACCAATAAGTGACAAGGGATCTATCAGATTGGTATTTTGGCACTATATATTTCCAAGTACATGACTCTTATTTCATTTGAATTATCTCATTTTTCAGGAAGTTGCATCCTGACCTCAGGGACACAGTCTCTGGTTGTCTTTCCAACATTATTTTCTGCCTCTTCAAAGTCATGACTAGGGAATATATTAGGAATTTTCCATTTAAATCATAATTTTGCCTCAACAATAGTATAATAATGTTTTATTCATTTTTTAAGCACATCGTTTGACTCTTCTGCCCTCATTGTTGTAATCTGATTGTATGTTTGGCTCAGGCTGGCAGGAAACACTGAGAGGGGAGGCGTGCCTTTGCTATTTTTAGGATAACCAGCCAGCTAAACTTGATTTTCATTTGGTGGATCCCAACTGAAAAAGAGTTCGTGAACTTGTTACTGGATCTTTTATTCTGAAGAATCGTATAGTGTTGTTGCTGCGTGTTTAATTAAATTAACTGACTGAGCACTTGCTACATGCAGAGCTGCACAGTGGAAAATTGAAAAAAAAAGAATCCTGTCACATTATCGGTTATTTCCTTCACAGCACTTATTGCATTATCTAATTATCTTGTTTGTTTGTTTCTTTACACGCTTGTCTATCTTGTCCACTGGAAAGCAGACTCTGTCTTTTTTTTTTTTTTAATTACTATAAAACTAGCACCTGGCACATTGCCTGGAACATAGAGATTTCAAAATACAGTTTTTTATCTGACTCAAGAAAAGATGCTTATATTTTCTGGTAAGAGAATATTATCTGATTCTCCCACTTTTCCCATTTTTCAAACCTCTGCCTCATTAAACCACACCCATCTTAGCCTTAAGCTGCTCTTCTCTCCTCTAATATCTCAGTGGTTACTGCTGGTCTTATTATTCAGTGTACTATTATATACCAATCTGTAATCTCTTTTTTAAAAAAAATTATTTATCTTTAATTGGAGGATAATTGCTTTACAATGTTGTGCTGGTTTCTGCCATCCGTCAACATGAATCAGCCATAGGTATACACGTCACCTCCCTCTTGAACCTCCCTCTGACCTCCCACCCCATCCCACCCCTCTAGGTTCTGTGATCTTTTTTTTAATCCTCAATTTATGCTTCTTTTATTTATTTTCTTATTGATATATGCAACAGAATTTTGCTGCAAGTATTACTCATTATAATGATTGATGTAAGCTTCTTGAGATCAGTGGAATGAGAGTAGTGTTTCTCCTATGGAATCTTAGCAACTGACCCTGTGTTGTGTCAATGAATAGTTGGATAAGGGATGACTTTGTCTGTATCTCTAAAGATGAAGACCAATTTGACCTGAGACCCATTTTGGAGTTTTTCCTCAGCTGTACATGTGTCCTTAGGTAAGCCCCCGATATCAGTGTTGCCCCAGAGATTTTCCCCGTTTTGTCCCTCCTCTTGGCTCTTAGATGGACATTCATTGTCTACTGAATGGAGAACAGATTTGCTGTCCAGGATCAGCGCTGTGCTTGAGACGGAAATGGGAGCAATTTACTTTCTGAGGGAGATTGACAATCTAGGGGCTTGGTCACTCGTACAGGCCACAGGCTGTGTGGCTCAGGCCTTGGCCCCATCAGGGTGGCATTGTCCAGTATGTGAATTGCTGGGTTCGTTTTGGGAAGGGAACACCTCCGTGTCTCCAAACCATGTTGTGATTGTCCAACACAGCTTCAAATATCCAAGCCTTATTAAACTGAAGACTCAGAGAGAATTTGAATGCATACTCATTAACGTAAGTACCTGGTTATACACATAGGGCACTAGGTCAGGGTCTATGCCAGGACAAGGTGCAGGCTCCCAGTGCCCTGGAATTGTATTGGACATCCACAGCAAAGGCATCACTGAAGGCTCTTCTATAAGGGAGTGGACATTGCTAGGGTTTTCCTATAAGTCATGGGCGTGTTCTCCCTGGACATTTAGCACCAAGATTTTTGTACCAACTTGTGAAGCAGTGCCAAGTTCTATTGCCTGAAAGCTCCTTAAAAGTTTGCTCAGATGCTGGCAGAAGCAATCAAAGGCATGTGTTCTGTTTATTCTTTTGCCTTTTTTTTTTCTTTTTGCAAATGAGAACCAGAAGTGTAAATGTTTCATACCAATAGAACGAGATTGTATCAAAAACCACACCTTCTGCCCACATACCCAACTCCCATGCACATTCATTAGTTTTAATCACACGGGCTTCCTGGGCTTTCTGCCCTGCTAGGTCTGTCAGTGGGAATTTGCTCTGCTTGTCTGTATTGCTCCAGGGCACCTTTCCGATAAGAAATGAATGGTCTCAGTTGGCTAGGTCATTTAGACATTTGTGGCTTGCACACTCCAGTGTGATTCTAGCTGTCCCAGCTACTGGTTTCTTCCCAGGAAGTGGGAGAAGACTTTGACCCTTTGTGTTCTGACAAGAGACATTAGGGCCATAATTTAATTGGTTTTCCCAAAGTTTGGCAGTAGAGGGCTGCAATCTAACAGGATTTAGTATTGCTTATGCCAATTTGATTTTGTGTTCCGGCTCACCAGCCCCTTTTATACTCGGCAGCCTAAGGAGAACGGACTATTGTGAAAGTCTATGCCTGACTTTGGGTGGTGGCTTCACCTTCCCTGTAGATGACTTCTAGAAATGCTTCAGAAGTTGCTGAATGCTCCAGGTATAGTTTCACACTCAGACACATCCAGACAAGCCTTTCTGACTCACTACATTGATTCCTGTTGAGAAGCTGCAACGCTGGACAAATGACCCCGAAATACGGTTTTGCTTTCCTTGTAATTATCTATCTGACTTCACAGGAAGTGGGTGTTTGGTTGCTGAAGACAAAGAGGTGCTCTTCACCCTTATGCTCCTGACTGGAGCCTTGCCATTTTTGTAGGTCTATTAAAAACACACTCAGGCAAGTGTAGGACAGGATGTGTATACCTGCAGGTCTCTCAAACAAAGGCAACAATGTGCATCTTTGGTATGTGAGGTTGACTTCACAGAGGAGGTGACCCTCCCAGGCGATTCTCAGATCAGATATTGACAAACTCTGGAACCCACTCTAATGCATTTCTTAAGACATTTTCTTAGTGTCTCCTGTGGAGACCTGGCCTCCTTTGCCAGGGGTCACATTTAGGGCACATGTAACTCTCAGACCTCCCAAAGCCACAGTTCATTTCCTGTTGACTTCTAGCATCCTCTGCTTTCTTAAAGATTTTCTCTTCAGCTCCACTCCTCATTAGTATAAGGCTCTCCTTGTTTTTCTAGCTCCTTTCTAGCCTTTCACAGTTCTTCCCTGGGCTTTTGAATATTTTCATTTTTGTTTTTTTCCTGAACTTTTTTTTTTTTTTTTAGGTTTCCTGGTCTTCTCTTTCTTGTAACCCTGTGGAAGGGGACTTGTCTTTTCTTTCAGAATAAGTTTCTCATGTTTAATACTCTACTTTCTTACTGACTTGGAAAAACTGTGTTGGAACGTTTGCTCTGACGCAGTTCAATCACATTTTGGCTGGAAACATTGTACACATTAAAAGGATGGATGATTTTATTTGCCAGTCTAAGCAAAAATCTCTAAAATGGAAAAAAAAATCTTTCTGAAACTACTGAATATGAAAAAGACTCTTGAATATGTAAAAGATCTTAGGACACTGCATGGTGGGACCATGCTGGGATAAATGAGCCTTAGGGAAGCCTCTTGTTTGGGCCACTTTGCCTTGACTTTGAAAGGCATTCATTTTCTGCTGAGTAGCTCTTTTTACCCTGAGCTCTTCTGGTGTATAGCCTTTGCCTCTATCTTAGGAGGCAGGGGTCATTTAAAATGCTCCCAGTTGAAAATTGATATCACGGAATAACTCCAACCTTACACACATTTTTTTTTTTTTTTTTTAGAAATTTATCTTTATTCATAGATCTGCTGTCTTTCTTTTTTTTTTTTTTTTTAAGATTCTTTAGCAGCATTTTTTATTTCCCAACTCAGACAGGTCTTGGTTATGCTGTGATAACAAACAATCCCCATGCGTCAGCGAATAATACAACAAATATTATTTCTTGTTCTCTCTAAGACTTCGGCTCCTGGAAGCCTGTTCTCCATGGATGACTGGCCAAAGCATTTACAATATGAGGCATGTGCCCTTCTAGGAAAACATGAAAGAGGAAGAGGAAACACGAGAAATCTTGAACAGGCTCCTGGATGCCACCTCTAAGTGGTACTCTTCACTGCTGCATCTTAGCCAAAGAAAGCCACATGGCTGCACCTATATGCAAGGAGGTGGGAAAGGCTAGTCTTCTCAGGTGCCAGAAGGTGAGGAGAGTTGGAAATGTTGGAGAGGAGCAGTGATGTTCACCACACCAACCTACCGCTGTCCCAAGCATACAGAATAGGAGGACAGCTGCTCGACTAAGTGAAGGAGTTTGAGGCAGAGAAATATACCAGTTCTCCCTTAAATAATGGAAATAAAGTTAATTGGATAGATTGATTAGTAACTATATTTGATAGATTAGTGATGATATTTTCAAAACTATTCTTTATTTCTGAGAGATCGTAACCAAATAAAGCCATTCCAGAGAAGACTTTTAAATAATAGTTCAGTCAAGAACCTCCAAAAGGTTAATTTAGCCCACATAACTTATTGTCATCAAAATGTAAAATATATTCTCCTAATCATGCATTCTACTCTTACAGAATACTGACGCATTAACCCCTTCTACTAAAAAGTCCATTTATTAGCAATTGATACCAATATGATAGTCTTTAAGTGACTGCTATTCAGAAAGTTCAACCAGAAAATATTCTGTATTTGAAAAATGATTCCAAAAACTACCCAATAATATTCTTTGACATTTTTCTCTTCTTCTCCTACTTCTTCTCTACCCTGCCTTCTTTATTAACTCCAGTTTTCAATGTCTATTGTTAACTTAAACTTTTTTAAACAAAATAATTTTTGAACTCCAAAAACGGTGCCTATTTAATCTACTTTATATTTAGCTGTATTTCAATTTTTATACTGCTCTCTAGCTTTTGTTTTTTATTTGCTTATAAACTAGTTTTGTCAAACAAAAATTTTATTGAATATGTGTCATATCTCAGCTTGTGTCCATACCTGTTCTACAAATGAGTAGAATATTTGTGTGCATTTATTCATCTGTCTACTCCACACACCCTATCCCTGTCCCAATATTGCTGACTTAAGCCTGCTTACAATAAACAACAGCTCCAGTCCAACAACTGGGTCGCTAGGGAAAGAGAAGGGGATATCTTTTCCTGGCCATTATACTCTCCATATAGGGATTTTCCCAGTGGCTCAGCAGGAGAAGAATCCGCCTCCAATGCAGGAGACATAGGAGATGCTGGCAACCCACTCCAGTATTCTCATCTGGAAAATCCCGAGGACAGAGGAACCTGGCAGGCTATAATCCAGAGGCACAAGGACCTGGCCGTGACTGAGCACAAGCATGCACACACAGTCAGTGTAATGACTTGCTTTCCTAATGAACGGTCCTTCATCAGAAGTAACCACTTTCAAATACCAATAACACCTCCAAAAGTTTGTTGTCTTTAGAAAAGGTGAGACATTGTGCTTTTTATTTTAGTTTTTATATTTCCATGACTAATTGGTATACTTTTCAATCTGCCTATGCTATGTACAGAGTCATTAGTGAGAAGTTATATAACAAACTATTATGGTATAAAAATGTCAAGCTGGGGAGGTGTCAAGGCGAGGTCTGTTTAGAGAAGGAAAGCTGGATCAACCTCCTTCCTTCCCCTTTAGTCTAAGCAGCAGCCAAGTGTGGTATGAGGTTTGGGTGGAAGGGGAGGGAGAAGTTGTGGTTAGAAAGTACTTCCTGGTGATTCTGATAGGCTCCTCCCACTTCACACACACACACACACACACACACACACACACCCCTGCACAGAGTCCCAGCTAAGGACTGTGGACTGGAGGGAAAATCACAGCACTTGGGGAGAACTCCGCTCTACTGCTTACTAGGTCTACCATGGTCTGCAGCAACTGCCTAACTCTCAGCCTCAGTTTCCTCATCTGATCCATCATTTATCTCCTAGTGTTATTCTGAACGTGGAATAAGATAATAATCATCAGTTCAGTTCAGTCGTGCAGTCGTGTCCAACTCTTTGCGACCCCATGAATCGCAGCACGCCAGGCCTCCCTGTCCATCACCAACTCCCAGAGTTCACCCAGACTCACGTCCATCGAGTCGGTGATGCCATCCAGCCATCTCATCCTCTGTCGTCCCCTTCTCCTCCTGCCCCTAATCCCTCTCAGCATCAAAGTCTTTTCCAATGAGTCAACTCTTTGCATGAGTTAGCCAAAGTACTGGAGTTTCAGCTTTAGCATCAGTCCTTCCAAAGAAATCCCAGGATTGATCTCCTTCAGAATGGACTGGTTGGATCTCCTTGCAGTCCAAGGGACTCTCAAGAGTCTTCTCCAACACCACAGTTCAAAAGCATCAATTCTTTGGCGCTCAGCCTTCTTCACAGTCCAACTCTCACATCCATGACCACTGGAAAAACCATAGCCTTGATTAGACGGACCTTGTTGGCAAAGTAATGTCTCTGCTTTTGAATATACTATCTAGATTGGTCATAACTTTTCTTCCAAGGAGTAAGCGTCTTTTAATTTCATGGCTGTGATCACCATCTGCAGTGATTTTGGAGCCCCCAAAAAGAAAGTCTGACACTGTTTCCACTGTTTCCCCATCTATTTCCCATGAAGTGATGGGACCAGATGCCATGATCTTCGTTTTCTGAATGTTGAGCTTAAGCCAACTTTTTCACTCTCCTCTTTTACTTTCATCAAGAGGCTCTTTAGTTCCTCTTCACTTTCTGCCCTAAGGGTGGTGTCATCTGCATATCTGAGGTTATTGATATTTCTCTCAGCAATCTTGATTCCAGCTTGTGTTTCTTCCAGACCAGCGTGTCTCATGAGGAATTCTGCATATAAGTTAAATAAGCAGGGTGACAATATACAGCCTTGACGTACTCCTTTTCCTATTTGGAACCAGTCTGTTGTTCCATGTCCAGTTCTAACTGTTGCTTCCTGGCCTGCATACAGATTTCTCAAGAGGCAGGTCAGGTGGTCTGGTATTCCCATAAAAGAGTCTTAATATTGTGTATACTCACAAACTGGTTTGAAACATCATATTGAAGTCAGTATAACATGTCATCATCAATATCTTGGAAAATAATAATCAGCAATTAAATTCAATACTTAAAATAAGAACAAAATGCATACTGTGTGTTTAAAATTTAGACATGCAAGTCTACTACTTAATTTCCATTAGGCTGAATTTTTCTTATCTTTTGTGCTAATGTTTCTCAAAATTATAAAAAAGTCATTTATAAACTGGGTGTCACTACCCACTGGTGAGCAATGAAATAAATGAGTGGCTTGTAACTAGCATTTTTTAATGAAATAAATAGATGGGATAGAATAGAAGCAATCAGAACACATGGTTTCTTAACAAGAATGGTGTAACTTTGCAATAAATGCATAATGATGTAAATTCTATTTCATACTAAGTACTTTTTTTTTAAGTTTGTAAAATTCTCTTCCAGAACAAACACAAGTGAAATCTGGTATATTTTTCTACTATCAATTATATCTGATTTTATCTCATCATCTTCTTAATTAATAATAATAAAATATAAAATGTTTTCGCTATCATTCAAGCCAAGTTTTTCTTTAGTAACTCCTGTATCATTATATATCCTTTAGAATGTTTCTTTTGTACCTGGTAGCTCACATAAAGTGAGTCTACGTAACAGAGAATAAGTGATGTGCCACACCCGAAGTGTCTGCTGACCCACTGAGCAAATGGTGAATCCAATTAGAGGTACACCCTTCATAGGAGGGACCTGTCCCATGTAAATGGCTTTTAAATGTTTCCATCTCACATCAAGGACAGAATATAGCACCAAAGGAAAGAAGACAGCTGTCACAAAGACCAGAGGCAGTGGGATGAGGGGGGGCAGGTGGAGATGGGAGGGAGGTTCAAAAGCGAGGGGATATATGTATACTCATGACTGATTCATGTTGAGGTTTGACAGAAAACAAAATTCTGTAAGGCAATTATCCTTCAATTAAAAAAGTAGTTAACTAAAAAAACAAAAAGACCAGAGGCACAGCGACTATGAGCACCTGAGTCCTGAGGCAGTAACACCTTCCTGGTTTGCCTGCCCATTTAGGACGAGGTCACTAAACCAGGGTCCAACAGACAACACAGACCTGGAGGACCCAGAAGCAGAGACACATCACAGGGTCCTTCTATAACCTTTATAGGTCATTTGCATTATTGGTTGGAGTCGACCACAGTTCTTATTCCAGAGTTCAGTCATTCTCAAGAAATCAAAAAAAGCCATTTTTGTAAAGAATCTCCCCATATAAGGGAAATGGGTTTTCCGCATTGATTAAGTCAGAATTCTGATGCCCAGGGTGGACTGACACAGGTTAGCAGCCCCCTTTCAAATCCCGCCTTAGTGAAGCTAACGTGTGTGTGGCTGTGCTCCCCACCGGGCACACAAATGAAGGGCCCACCAGACACGGAGCCTTTCTGGTTCATCACTGCACCACAGGAGGCTGTGGACCAAGTCACAGGCTGCGACTTCCACGAAGCCTGTGACCAATTTAATACCATATCACTCGCGTTTTCTGCACTAGGATTTCATTTGGTGACATCACTGGATACAACTGAAGTCGAAATTTGTGTGACCTTTTTGCAAGTGCTGCTTTTCACACACACAAAAAAACCCCACATTATTTTACATAGTTTAGCCACAGTGCAGCAGTGCTTTAGGACTAGAAAGAAGCTTGGGAAATCTAATGAGGTTGAAGAGAAAAGTGAAAGTTAACGGTCTTGGCTTTAACAAAGGCTTGTCCTCCCTCAGGCTCTGAAGAGTCGGTAACTGAGTTCAGTAACTGAAAATTAAATTAGAAGAAAATGCCACCTCTGCAGCTCCCGCTATCTTTAGCATTAATGGTAATAAAGGATAGGGTGGAAGCTATGGACAAGCTCTCAGAGCCATACTTTCAGGCATGGAAATCTGCTCCTACACCATGCTATACACTTCCTCCGAGTGGTATTTCCCCAGTCTCTCATCCTTTTCTTTCATAGCCATATTCTTACGGTATATTTCCTCTTTTCTTGTTCTGTTAGTTTTGTCCTATTAGTCTTAATTTCCCTGTTCCTATCTTCCCCACTTCCTCATTTCTTTCCTCAACAGTTTGGATGTTTTCCTCCCCCTCTTATATCTTTACAATAAAGAGTTTAACTAAGGCCAAGGTTTTTATGGTTTTCGTTGTTCAGAATCTAAGAGAAAACAGTGAAAGATTCTCCAGTGCTAGGAAAGCACAAGGCTTTTGCCTTTATCTGGTCATATCAAATGAACAGGAACCACTCTCTCAGGATGGTATTATCAGGTTAAGTGATAAGGGTGAGCAGGAAGGACTCAGGCACAGTGGCCCACATTTTTTAAAAAGGCAGGGACAGGGGCATGGAAAGAAAAACAAATTAGACCTTATCAGGATCCTTGCCATTCTTCAAACAAGCATCTCTAAAAAACAATCAAGCAAGTTGTCAATTTGGCTAAAAATCAGCAATGCTTTAATATAATAAGATGGTACTGTCACTCCTTAACTTCTAAACAAATAACTGAAGAACCTAACTATATTATATAGCCATAAAGAAATAAAGGCTATTTTATCATAATTTGATTATGCTACAAAGCACTATGCATTGCAATTCGTGGATCTAATTTTAGTTGTAATAATCTCTTGCCCTGTTATGTAAATGGGAAAAGACTTTCTACAGGCTTCAGATAGAGATAAGTTAGGATGGAAAGCATGCAAAAGCCATGGTTCAATTACTCTAAAGTGATCTGCATCATACGTTACAGTACATCTTTCTGCCTTTGCACAAAAGCTAGTATCTGCTGCAAATTAACTATCCTTGTCTAAATGCTTAGAGATGCCCTCTGAGAGTTTACTGATTCAAATTCAACCCAAGCCGCACAACTACAAAATAACAGACGGCACTGAAAATTTTCATAAATATTTCCTTCTTCCATAAGTGGTCCCTCTCGAAAATTTTGCCCTTCTGTTTCAAAACAAGGCATGTTGACCTTTTCACCAAGTACATGTGCATAAGGGTTGACCACCAGCACTGTCCCATTTCACTTAAGTCTCTTCAGGCAACACAGATGCAAGTCCTGACCTGACCCCTGTGCAGACATAATTCTGACTCCAAACTTCATATCTTGGAATGCAAAAGAGGAGAGACAGAGAGACAGACCTGTTCCCCAGGGCTCTTCAGTTGCTCTTTGAAATGAAGTTTGTAATATTCCAAAATACTAGCTCTCCCCAGGTGGGACAGGCCTTCAGGGACAGCGGGGACCACCCACTGGAACTACCAGGCTCCCCTCCTCACTGGCTCTTTTCCTTCGCCTCTCTCCAGGGCAGCTTTATGTGCTCCTGCTGCACATTTTCCCCCACTCTCAGTGCAAACCACTATCAACCTACATCCAGGGCTTCACTGCGCGGGAAGAAATGGCCCGTAGGAGCAGGCATAGGATGTCCTGGGGGAGGGCCTTCCTTGGCCCTGCTTAAGTCAGATGCTGCCCCCACATGGGCCTCCTCACACCACTCAGCAGGGCAGGAGGGAGTGTATTGCAATATATTTCCGCTCTGCATGGGCTATGGCTTTCTGAGTTTGCAAGGTGGGAAGAAAAACAGCTAAGAGTTAAATAATGATACCTGATGCCAAGCGTATCTTTGTTCATCTTTTCCCCTTCAATTTATCTGTCTATCTATCTATCTAATCTATCTATCTATCTATCTATTCTTGGCTGCACCAATGTGGCATGTGGGATCTTAGTTCACCAACCAGAAACTACAGTGGAAGTACAGAGTCTTAATTACTGGACTGCCAGGGAAGTCCCCCTTCAATTTAAAAATAAACATTGTTTCCAAAATTGTCCCTTTATTCCTGTATTCTATTTCTATTATTGTTCCATGGGGGGAAAATATTTGTCTACACATAATCCCTATTAATCTAGAGATTAAATATTCTTAGAGAGTGGCCAGGTTGGGACATGAGGCCTACTGTTGATTAATTTACATCAGAACTGTGATATGCAAGCGAAATGTGAGAGAACATAGAAGGCCTACTGTTCTATTTGCTGACTTTCTATATCTGTCCCTTCTAAAAGAGCTCTCCTCACCCAGAACTCCATGCCCACTCCCCTTTCACCTCAAGAAGCATAATAATTGTAAATAGCAAACACTTTGCTAAATAATCTGTGGTATTTTTTTCCCCTCTCATTTCTTCATAAGTACTGGGAATTAATCACAAACCTCAATACTCAAATATGAAATTCTATATAATTTTTGGAATCTATTACTAAAGAGAGAAGTTGTTTTAACCCGAATTACAGTATGTTTTTTCATCCATACCTCCAAAAAAGCTTTCCTGCACTTTTATAAGCTTTTTTCCTGCAAACACGTTGCTGTTACAAGGTCGGTAGTCAGGTAAGGGAGCACGTGCTTTAATTCACATCTTGACTAGGCCACCTGCTGGCTGTGTGGCATGGATTGGGTCATTTAGTGTTTCTGGGCACCACTTTTTTCATCTATGCTGTATATTAATACAATAAAATATGCAGAGATAGTAAACTATAAAATGATATACAAAAATAAGGTACTGTATCAGTCAAGATTCAACCAGAATGTATATGTACTTTATACTTTTGAATTTACTTGTATATACATTCTTACATAAATAATTATATATATATATGTGTTCATGCTTAGTCATGTCCAACTCTTCGTGACCCCATGGAATGTAAAACCCACCAGGCCCCTCTGTCTGTGGAACTTCCAGGCAAGAAAACGGGAGTGGGCTGCCATTTCCTGCTCCAGGGTTTTATACATGTATATACATCCCCAAATAAATATTTATACATACATACATGCACTTTTGTGTATGTCTATATGTTTAGTACAGGGGAATCCTGGCTCAGTAGGCTATGCCAGGCAGTAACCACATCACCTACTGGAGCCCAAAGTACACAGCCAAGCAGGAGCGAAGATCATAAAAGGCTGAGCCCCAAAAAGAAAGAAGAGACTAAAACATGTCTATTTCTGCCTCTGATGTTGGTGAGAAGGGTATTCTGCAGAACTGAAGGCCCCTCACCACAGAGCAGAATATGGGCACCTGTTTCAGGGAGTCAGAAACTGAATAAAGATCAGAGGAAAGGGAGGGCAATTGTAGGCACACTTGGTCTTTCATTCCAAGGAGGCAAATGTAGATTATAGTTTTCCTTCCTGTCTGCTACGTGGAATACAATGGCCTATTTTCTCTTTAGAGGACTTGTGCCTGGTTAGGTCAGGTCCACCCAGGCTATTATCTCTTTTGATTAACTCAAAATCAACTGATTTGGGATTTTAATTACACCTAAAAAACTTCTCTGAAGCAACTAAACTAGTACTTGCCCAAATATCTGGGGGAAGGTGTGTGTGTGTGTGTACGTGCCCACACACACTACAAAATGGCTGCTGTCTCTTTTCCACTCTACAGGTCTTGTGAAAGCAACACCCTTGAAGCCCTCCTGAATTAGAAGCAAACTAAAGGGGGAGTTCCGGGCAAGCTAGTTCAGCAGAATCAATACACCTCAAAGCCATCCCATAAACTGTACTAATAATTTATATCCTAGGTGCAAGTCAAAACTACAATGAAGCACCACCTCACAACAGTCAGTACGGCCATTATGAAGAAGTCTGCTGCTGCTTCTGCTGCTAAGTTGCTTCAGTCATGTCTGACTCTTAGTGACTCCATAGACCGCAGCCCACCAGGCTCCCCTGTTCCTGGGATTCCCCAGGCAAGAACACTGGAGTGGGTGCCATTTCCTTCTCCAATGCATGAAAGTGAAAATGAAGTCGTTCAGTCATGTCCAACTCTTAGCGATCCCATGGTCTGCAGCCTATCAGGCTCCATCCATGGGATTTTCTAGGCAAGAGTACTGGAGTGGGGTGCCACTGCCTTCTCTGATGAAGAAGTCTACAAAATAACAAATGATAGAGAGGGTATGGTGAAAAAGGAACACTACTACACCACTGGTAGGAATGTAAATTGGTACAGCCACTATGGAAAAGAGTAGAGAGGTTCCTTAAAAACTAAAAATAGAGTTATATATGATCCAGCAATCCCATTCATATATCCAGTGTGTGTTTTTAGTCATTCAGTTGTGTCTAACTTTTTGCGACCCCATGGACTGCAACCTACCAGGCTCCTCCATCCATGAGAGTTCCCAGGCAAGAATACTGGTATGGGTTACCACTTCCTTTCCCGAGGATCTTCCTGATTCATGGATTGAACCCAGGCCTTCTGCATTGTAGGCAGATTCTTTACCATCTGAGCCACCAGGGAAGCCCCTTATATGCAGATGAATCTGTAATTCAAAAAGATACATGCATCCCTATGTTTATAACAGCAGTATTAAATAAATAGCAGCTATTTAAATAAATAGCCAAGACATGGAAACAACCTAGGTTCTCATCAACAGAAAATTGGTATAACAAGATGTGGCATGCACACACACACATATATATATAATGGATTATTCAGCTCAGTTCAGTTGCTCAGTCATGTCCAACTCTTTGCGACCCCATGAATCCCAGCACGCCAGGCCTCCTTGTCCATCACCAACTCCCAGAGTTCACTCAAACTCATGTCCATCAAGTCGGTGATGCCATCCAGCCATCTCATCCTCTGTCGTCCCCTTTTCCTCCTGCCCCCAATCCCTCCCAGCATCAGTCTCTTCCAGTGAGTCAACTCTTTGCATGAGGTGGCCAAAGTACTGGAGTTTCAGCTTTAGCATCATTCCTTCCAAAGAACACCCAGGGCTGATCTCCTTCAGAATGACTGGCTAGATCTCCTTGCAGTCCAAGGGACTCTCAAGCGTCTTCTCCAACACCACAGTTCAAAAGCATCAATTCTTAGGCACTCAGCCTTCTTCATAGCCCAACTCTCACATCCGTACATGACCACAGGAAAAACCATAGCCTTGACTAGACGGACCTTTGTTGTACTCAGCCATAAAAAAGAATGAATAATGCCATTGGCAGCTACATGAGTAGACCTAGAGATTATCATACTAAGTGAAGTAAGTCAGACAGAGAAAGATAAATACCATATGATATCACATATATGTGGTATCTAAAATATGATACATATGAACCTAGCTATGAAACAGAAACAGACTTACAGACATAGAGAAGAGACTTGTGGGAGGAGGGAAAGTTTGGGAGTTTGGGATTAGCAGATGCAAGTATATATAGAATGGGTAAACAATAAGGAAACTATATTCAATATCCTGCAATAAACTGTAATAGAAAACAATATGAAATAGAAAAAAATATATAGGTATGTATAACTGAATCACTTCGCTGCACACCAGAAACTAACACAACATTGTAAATCAACTATACTTCAATTTTTACAAAGGGAATACTTTCTATATGAGAAGACAAATAGAAACAGTCTACTACACCAAGGTCCAGGGACTCATTCTCTGTTCCTGTTATTCTCTTCCCCCTGCCCACCCCAGACGTGATCTCTTGCATCCATTCTTCCGACAACACCACCTCTCTCTGGTTACTTGGTCCTCAGAGGTAGAGCACACGTGGAGGGGACTTGCCCTTCATCACCCTGCTCCCCGCCTGTCCTGACCATTAGAAATGCAGTCGGCTAATGATGTCCTAGTTTGAACATAAAACAGCGTCGCCACATCACTATGTTTCCTTTCCTTTTGGACAGAGGATGCTTTCCTGCCTTCTTTAGAAGTCAGTCTGGGCCCTTCTCCTACGCTCTTGCTGTGCTTTTTCTCACCTTAAGCTTGGCGTTGGGGAACAGGTTCAAGGTGTATTTTTAAAACACATTCTCCCGCCACTGTTTCTTTCTTCACTCTTCTGAACTGTACAGAATATACAGGTCAAAGCACAGTAAGGATGGGGCTATTTGAGGAATTTGTTTTCAGTGCAGTCACAAAATAAACTTAACTAGACCTTCTGGTATTTCTTGATAATTCATCTTTACTAGTGGAAGAAACTTTTGACACTATAGGTTCCCAGGATCCTGACTAAAATGCATTTTGATTTGTTGTCCATTCTCACTCGAGTATTGAGGGTCATTTTCACAAGCTATAGATTCCGGCTTTTGCCAAACAGCTCCCATACCTGGAGCTGAGGAGACAGGCAGAGGCCACACGTAGTCCCTCCACATGGAGTCAGTTCTCCCTGCCTGCACTGCAGTGAGGCTGCGTCTACTTTCCATAGTGAGTTCTTCCCTTGTCCACAGTGGCCAAGCCTCTGCCACATAGCCCCATCCTACTATCCTGGGTCTCCATGCTAATTTTCTGCTTTACTCTCTGCTTCAGTCCTGATACCTAAAAAGCCAGCACTTGTGACGTCCAGGCCTTCCGAGGGTTGTCAACTGCCTCAAAATACCACTTGGTGTGACTGAGTGTCCATTATTTATGGCTGGATCTCCTGGAAGAAGCCTTCATTATATCTGCCTGCATCACTCCTTCTTTGCCACCAGCGGTCATCAAATAGCCTTTGTCTGCTCCCTCCTCAATATCCTATTCTAGTCACCTGCTGATATGTGCATATCTTGCTTATTTGTGGGTCAGTCTCACAATGACCGCCTAATTGTTCCAAAGGTGCCTGAATAGCTACTGCCAGCACTTCTCCCCGGGAGCTCACCACAACGGCTTGTTTGGGTTCTCAGTTCTGAGTCTTATCAGGCAGGTCCATTTTACCAGTGATCAAACAGTTGTGGTTTCTAACTATGAACATGTGATTTTTTTCACAGAGATGCAAAAATTCTGCGGAAACCAAAGTATACACACATCAACATGAATCAGCCATAGGTTTACCCATGTTGATGTTTGGTAGAAAGCAATGCATACTGTAAAGCAATTATCCTTCAACTAAAAATAAAAAATCAGAAAAAAAGATAATACAGAAAGACAAAATAAAAAGAAATCAAAGTATATCAAGAATAAATTTCACAATATCTTTGTTTCTACATTTGCAAAGTAATTCAATACACAGCTCCTGAACACCTTAATGAAGTAATTACAGATGTTGATTAGAATACACTTTATAATTAGTATAGATAGGGCTTCCTTCCTTCCTTTTCTTTTTCTTTCTTACTCTGAAAGATACAGCTTGAGCCAGAAACTGTGCTAAGTACAAGGAATATAAGATAAATTTATATAAGATACATACACAAACACATGTTATTGGGCCCTTGGGCTTTTGCATCATAAAGGTTGAAACAAATAAAAAACAAATAACTCAGCTCATGACAAGAGCCTACAGAAATGAAATGCTTGATTTTGTCTAGAAATGGGGGAGGGGGGAGACATTTTAAGAAAACAAATTTGAATTGACTCTTGAAGAATGGTTAAGATGAGTTTAGTAGACAAATAGGGTGAGAAAAGGACTTTCTAGGTAGATGAATATAAGGACAGAGACCTAAAGAAGACGGCAGTACATTTTGGGAACTGCAGGGAGTTCCATATTGCAAGCATTCAGAGTTGGTCCAGGAATGGTTGGAAGCAATTAGTCTGAAAAAGCAGACAGGTCTGAAATCATAAAGTTCCTTGTAAGTAATGCTATGAAATCAAGACTTTATCCTGCAAGTGATGAGGAGTTATGGGAGGATTGTAAGCAGTAGAGTGACGTGAATTTGTTTTACATTTAATCAAAGGATATATAGAAGAAGGAAATGGGAATAATTAGAAATTTTCCAGAAAAGTTCAAACAAAAAGTTTTGAAAACCTAAAATAAGGTGACTGATAAGGAAACAAAAAGCCAGGTGTAAAAGAAATAGAGATGTACAGCTCAGAACCTCTTTAAGGATGAAGCCTTTGCCATTTCTATACAACATGGAACAACTCAGAAGCCATTACAGTTCTCAAGTCCTTGTGGCTGAGGTTATAGGGCCTGCCTCACAGCTAAGCTTCCCCCTCTACTCAATCCTGCTTCCTTCCCTTTTCTTCCGCAGATAATGATTCAAAGCAGAATATACATCCCAAAGAACCCAACCTATATGAGAAGAGGTGTCAAGACAGGGGTCAGTTCAGTTCAGTCATGTCTGACCCTTTGCAACCCCATGGACTGCAGCACACCAGGCTTCCCTGTCCATTGCCAACCCCCCAGAGATTGCTCAAACTCACACCCATCAAGTAGGTGATGCCATCCAGCCATCTCATCCTCTGTTGTCCCCTTCTCCTCCTGCCCTCAATCTTTCCCAGCATCAGGGTCTTTTCAAATGAGTCAGTTCTTCATATCAGGTGGACAAAATATTGGAGCTTCAGCATCAGTCCTTTCAATGAATATTCAGGACTGATTTCCTTAGAATTGACTGTTGGCTCTCCCTGCAGTCCAAGGGACTCTCAAGAGTCTTCTCCAACACCACAGTTCAAAAGCATCAATTCCTTGGCACTCAGCTTTCTTTATGGTCCAACTCAGAAAAACCATAGCTTTGACTAGATGGACCTTTGTCAGCAAAGTCTCTGCTTTGTAATATAGTGTCTAGGTTGGTCATAGCTTTACTTCCAAGGAGCAAGCATCTTCTAATTTCATGGAAGAAGTCACCATCTGCAGTGATTTTGGAGCCCAAGAAAAAATAAGTGAAAGTGAAGTTGCTCAGTCATGTCTGCCTCTTTGTGACCCCATGGACTATGTAGCCTACCAGGCTCATCCGTCTGTGGAATTCTCCAGGCAATAGTACTGGAGTGGGTTGCCATTTCCTTCTCCAGGGGATCTTCCTGACCCAGGGATTGAATCCAGGTCTCCTGCATTGCAGGCAGATGCTTTACCTTCTGAGCCACCAGGGAAGCAAGAAAATAAAGTCTATCACTGTTTCTATTGTTTCCCCATCTATTTGCCATGAAGTGATGGAACCAGATGCCATGATCTTCAGTTTTTGAATGTTGAGTTAAGCCAGCTTTTTCACTCTCCTCCTTCACTTTCATCAAGAGGCTCTTTAGTTCCTCTTCACTTTCTGCCATAAGGGTAGTGTCATTGCATATCTGAGGTTATTGATATTTCTTCCAGCAATCTTGATTCCAGTTTGTGCTTCATCCAGCCTGGCATTTTCCATGATGTATTCTGCATATAAGTTAAATGAGCAGGGTGACAATATACAGCCTTTTAAGGTATTCCTTTCTCAATTTGGAAACAGTCCGTTGTTCTGTTCCAGTTCTAACTGTTGCTTCTTGACCTGCATACAGATTTCTCAGGAGGCAGGTCAGGTGGTCTGATATTCTCATCTCTTGAAAAATTTTCCAAGTTTGTTGTGATCCACACAGTCAAAGGCTTTAGTGTAGTCAATGAAGCAGAAGTAGATGCTTTTCTGGAACTCTCTTGCTTTCTATGATCCAATGGATGCCAGCAATTTGATCTCTGGTTCCTCTGCCTTTTCTAAATCCAGCTTGAACATCTAGAAGTTCTCAGTTCATGTACTGTTGAAGCCTAGCTTGGAGAATTTTCAACATTACTTTGCTAGAGTGTGAGATGAGTGCAATCTCTTTGGCATTGCCTTTCTTTGGGATTAGAATGAAAATTGACCTTTTCCAGTCTTATGGCCACTGCTTAGTTTTCCAAATTTGCTGGCATATTGAGTGCAGCACTTTCACAGCATCATCTTTAAGGACTTGAAATAGGTCAACTGGAATTCCATCACCTCCACTAACTTTTTTGTAGTGATGCTTTCTAAGGCTCACTTGACTTCGTACTCCAAGATGTCTGGCTCTAGGTGAGTGATCATACTATCGTGGTTATCTGGGTCATGAACATCTTTTTTGTATAGTTCTTCTGTGGATTCTTGCCACTTCTTCTTAATATCTTCTGTTTCTGTTAGATCCATACTCTTTCTGTCCTTTATTGTGCCCATCTTTGCATGAAATGTTCCCTTGGTATTTCTGATTTTCTTGAAGAGATATCAAGCCTTTCCCATTCTTTGTTTACCTCTATTTCTTTGCATTTATCACTTAGGAAGGCTATCTCATCTCTCCTCGCTATTTGTTGGAACTCTGCATTTAGATGGATATATCTTTCCTTTTCTCCTTTGCCTTTAGCTTCCCTTCTTTTCTCGAGTATTTGTAAGGCCTCCTCAGACAATCATTTTGCCTTTTTTGCCTTTCTTTTTCTTGGGGATGGTTTTGATCACGGCCTCCTGTACAATGTTATGAACCTCTATCCATAGTTCTTCAGGCAAGATGGAGCAGAAGCAATTAAACTTAGAGGTGAGTTATATGTGGAGTTGAGAGAAATGATGGAATTTAATGACTCCAAAAGTTTAGATTGATGACAGGGTGATATATGGTGCAGCCAACTCAAGTGGATCACATCCAAAGAGAAGAGAAGAATGGATTCTGGTGAAAGTTCTTATTGGACATTAAAAAAATATATATTCACTATGCATCTGGCTAGTGGAGCATGGGTGAGAACAGGGTACACAGAAAACATTTGGTATCTATAGAACATAAATAATAGCTATAGGTGCAGATGCATATGAGAATATGAATGTGTAGAGTAAGGTGGAAAAAATGAAGGAAGACAGATTTCTAAATGGGTCCAAATCTTCAGTCATTTCAGGTATAATCTCAATCTCCAAGCCATTGTGTAATGATGCATGTTCATCTTTTTCTTGGTGATATTCTTTTCTTATTTGGTGTGACCACCTTTAATGGCAAAGAATCTGCCCACAATACAAGACTTGGGTTTGATCTCTGGGTCAGGAAGATCCCCTGGAGAAGGGAATGGCTACCCACTCCAGTATTCTTGCCTGGAGAATCCCATGGACAGAGAAGCCTGGCAGGCTATAGTTCATACGGTTGCAAAGAGTTGGACACAACTGACTAACACTTCATTTTCTTTGTCACTTTCACCTTAACTGGAATGTAAAGTCATTGAAGGAAATAACTGATTTTGTTCATCTTTTTAGCCCAAAACAAAGTAGGGATTCAATACTGAATAAGAATGGTACAAATATTAAAACAGAGCAAGTCTAAAATGTAGGTTGAAGTCTTCAATTCTTTCTAGGCTGAAGATGGTTGCTCTGAAAACTTTGAAGCTTGTATAACACATATTTTGCTGCTTAGCCTATGTTAGCATTTCTTATATTAAAAGATCAGATAATGGTAGCATTTTGTGTCAAATTTATGCTTCGTATCCAAAGACTGCCTTTATTTCTTGCTGGCTCTCTAGAAAGTCTTCTTTTCATTTTGTATATGCCTTGCAGTTCACTCATCAGCATACACCAGTCCCAAATGACTCTCTCAACAACTTTTAAGGATCCTCACAGCCAGAAGAACCTCTCAGAGGATCAGAAACAGCTAATACCAGCTTACGGATTCCTTATTACATCCTTACGCATGAATAAAAACAAGCTAGACCTATTATGCAGGCTGTTTCCTCTCCACTGGTGACTGGGAACTGATCGAAGAAAAATTCAGGCAAACCAACACTCCACCTTGTATAACCTTCTCTTGGCAGCTGAATCTGTCAACTCATAGCAACTATGCCATACCGTTGCCCCAAATACCCTTGCAAACCTAGGACTACGCAGCAGGTGAAATTAGCATGTAGGCAGTCCACAAGATCCCTGACAAGTACTATGCCAGAGCAATTCAACGTCTAGACTAGCTGTTTCAGTCAGGAGATTAACTGGCTTATCTCAACCCCAAGGGCAATCTTTGGCTCACATCCAGGAAGTCGGCAGTTTTCAGGTTAGCCCCTGGCTGATCAAGCCATCCATCAGCAGCTTGCCTAATCCTAGCATCATACACAGAATTACGGAGCAGGACTTCTCCCCACACACTTTGTAGAGTGAACTGTTTTTTCTTTTTTTCAAGGTTTAGTATACCATCTTAAAAACAAAATTTTTTCTCAATATTGCTGGGAAATTTCATAAAAATGGTACACTCTTTGGTAACATCACAATAATCCTTTAGCTAGAAAAGAAAATCATATATTCTAATTAATAGTAAAATATATAATGACAATATAGAGTTAATAATATTAATATTTGGTTATTAGTTGCTGTTAATTACTACTATACTGATAATAATCAAGAAAATATTAAATATTTATATACATATATAATCACTGTGTCTATTTGTTGTTCAGTCCCTAGGTCGTGTCTAACTCTGCAGCCCCATGGACTACAGCACGCCACACTTCCCTGTCCTTCACTATCTCCTGGAGTTTGCTCAGATTCATGTCTGTTGACTCAGTGATGCTATCAAACCATCTCATCCTCTGCGTCCTTTTCTCCTCCCCTCAAACTTTTCCAGCACCAGGGTTTTTTCCAATGAGTCGGCTCTTCACAACAGGTGGACAAAGTATTGGAACCTCAGCTTCAGTCCTTCCAATGAAGTAAGGATTGACTGGTTTGATCCCCTTGCAGTCCAAGGGACTTTCAGGAGTCTTCTCCAACACCACAGTTCGAAAGCATCAATTCTTTGGTATCCAGGCTTCTTTATGATCCAACTATCAAATCAGTACATGACTACTGACAAAAGCATAGCTTTGCCTATACAGACCTTTGTCGGCAGTGATATCATTGGTCTATGTGTAATATATTCCAAATATGATCTTAGGAACATGGCTTACAAAAAAATCAACTGATTCTAGAAAAACAAAATATGTTTCTATTCCTTCATGAGTTACAGCTTTTTTCTTCAAGGTCATTTTCTTAATGACCTTTCTTAAATGGGCCACAGTGGTTTAAAAAATTGTTGAGTCTTAATCAGTTTTGAAAATCAGTATAGTGCGAAGGAATGAGTGTGAGAAGCAAAGTTTAAATTCTGACTCAGTTGAACTTGTGTAAATACTGATCCACTCTGGGCTTTAGATTCCTCCTTATAAAAGGGTTGCTAAGGACAGAGTTGGTAAGGACATCCTAGAGAGGAGCCCTGAGCTCCTGCCCTCCAGTTCTAAACATTCCATCCTCTCAGGGGAGTGAGCAGGGGAACACAGCCCAGGGCAGAGGTAGCCAAAGAAGATGATGAGAAAATTCGAGAAATAAAGACTAAGCTGGATATACTTCATACAGCCAGTGTTATGAGTGTTGGAAAATCAAAAATTTCAGAAAAAATTAAAACTTCTTACTTTTTTTACTCTCATTTTCATTGTGCAAACATTTGCACATTTGAAAACATCAAGAGGTACTTTTTAAACATGCATTTAACCTGAATGATTGTGTTCTACAAACAAAGCTATCAAATCAAACGTCAGCACTGAATAAAGCTGCTACTATGATGATTATTCATTACATTTACTTTGTTTGACCCCTAACTCTTTGCCAAGTATTGTGTAAGAGATTACTTAAATTATTTTGCTTAATACAGCCAACAAGCATTAGTTTATTTTTGCTACCTATGTGACAGATATTATCCATATCCCTATTTTATAACAAAAAGAATCTGAAACTTAGAGAGTAAATAACTTGTCCAAAGTCACTCAGTAGCAGATGAGAAATTCTATCAAAAGTCTGTCCAGCTCTAAAGTACAGGTTCTTAACCACAGTATTCAATATATTACTGATATTCAATAATACTAAATTCAAAAATTTATAAAATTATATATAACAGTTCTTTGTAAAAATATAACGAAACCTATAAAACATTCACCAAATTGTAATGCTACTTTATGGGACTTTAATTGGGGCTAGCTAAAGGGCTTTATAGACTCAAAACCTGGAAACTGACTATTGCAATTAGTTGTGCAGAATAAAAGCCCGGTTTGAAAGTCCTTCTTTGCATTGAATTTCAAATGTTCCACTTTGAATGAAACAGATGTTGAACTTTAGATTAGTTCAATCTGCATTAGATTTAGCCTGTGCACACAGTAAGATGGCACTAACATGGGCACTTACGCTGCTGTCTCTTTAGGGACACCTTTCCCCAGACCAGCATCATCTGCAATTTAAAAGAGGTCTTTTCAAAGAAATAAAAGACTTTACTTAAAAGCACAAGAATTAGTCTAGTGGTTCTGAGCCATGGTCCATCCAATATTCTAGGAGTATAAAGGGGCATGTCATGTATAGTAGCCTTCTATCGTATGAAACTCAAAAGTTTAGCGATATTTTCCTGACATTTGTGAATTTAGATTCACCTTTCTTGAAGTCTATTATAGGTTCAAACCTATTTTAGGTTTTCATGATGTAAAGTTCCATATATGCACTACTTTTTCAGTAAACTAACATGGCAAACACCATGGATTTGTGAACTCCCCATCTACTACTGTAAACATCTACAGTGTTCTTTAGCATCAGTTCAGATAACTCTTGTTCTCTTAATGAGGCTTATCAAACCCAGTCCCAGGTTCATCAGAGATTCAGTTGTTTACTGAACGCTTATTCTCTGTTGAAAGGGCTATTAGTGAGTGTTAGGTGTTAAGGATACATTAACACCAGACTGTGACTTTCTTCTTGACGTAATCAGAAGGATTAAGTAAGTGTTTAAAAAGGATTAACTTTGGAAATCAGAAACTATTGGAAGCATTTTATGTAGGGTAAAATGCCTATGTAAGTGACAAGAAGTCACTTATTTCTGGAAACGCATTCCTCATTTTCTAAGTAACTGAGAAATCTTGATGGTCTCCTATTGATATTTTAGAGAGGATACAGTGATTCTTTTTGGTATTTCTCCCATAAAGTGTGTCCTGCTTGTATTCAGTCACGTCTGACTCACTGCAACCCCACGGACGGTAGCCTGCCAGGCTCTTATGTCCATGGAATTTTCCAGGCAAGAAAACTAGAGTGGGTTGTCGTTTCCTACTTCAGGGGATCTTCCTGACCCAGGAATCGAACCCTCGTCTCTTGTGTCTCCTGCATTGGCAGGCAGATTCTTTTATCACTGTACTACCTGGGAAGCCCTTCATAAGGTGTATAATGGTTTCCAAAGTAGTCCTATACTTACAACTGGGTATTCTTCATGGAATGAAAGAACCACACTCATTTATAAATTTTACCCTCCTTAAATATTGATACATGGACAAAAAATATATAGCTTTCCTAGGATAGCTAATTGATTGAAAGTGGTTCTACAAAATAGTAATATTCAACAATTGAATCAGATTGTTTCCATACTCTTTCATGAAAGTGAAATACTCTACCAAAGTTATTGGGCATGAAAAATTTTACAAAGAGTTGGTGGATATGAAGGTGATCCAGACCACATCATCAATACATGTGAGATGCTTTCTGGATGTTGATGTCTCTTATATTCATCCCCTTAGCACTGCCACTATAACTCCGACTCCTTTCTAGATTTGGGAGAAGAAAACCTGTCTAAATTCATTCTTATAGCTATGTCTGTTTGTTTGGGGAGCATCCAAAGTACAAAAGAACAAGAGCCCAATAGTGGAAAATCTACACCCCTAGAGAGTGTCATGTTGGCCTCCACAACATTGATTCTCCTTTCCTCCTACATCCATTTATTGGGATATTCTCCTATCCCCTACTTCAGTTCCTTGTGGACTGGAAGAGACTTCACCCCTCTGATTCTGTGACTGAAGCCCAAGGACCAGGTTCATTCAGCTAATTCCCTAATGACCATGTTGATTCAGTAATGGGCATCTGAACTAAGCCAGTCTTGTCAGAGAAAAGGCAGAGAGCTTGAAAGAAGATACGATAGAGGCTGCCTGCGAAAACAGCTGAAAGAGGATAAAAGTCTCAGAAAGAGAAACAAAATCTTACTGAAATCATTTGATCCCTATATCCAACTGTATCTGCAGCCAGAGTGCTTCAGGAATTTTGTGTTAGGTGACTCAGGTTTAAGACAGGTTTTCTATCTTACCATGTGCTGCATAAATGGTCTTAACAAATGCCCTACCATAACCTTTATTTTCTTACTTTTTAAAAATGACAGCACAGGAGAAATGAAAACGCCCTCCCCCTATCCAATGCAAATGGTCAGAACAACCACAATAATAAAATCTAGTAGGTTTTCTACAATAGCTAAAATGTATGCCACTTCTCCATGTTAGCAATTTTATGGTTGGTGGCTTCCCCTTGGTTAACAGTTAAAGGAAGGCCCTTTTCCACAAAAGCAGGCTGGGTAAGTGCTTCCACTAGAGCAGGCTGGTAGGGGCTTCCACCAGGGCATGCTGGGAAGGGGACAAGCAGAAGATTTTCAGGACAGTGCTCATACAATTTGATAACATATGATTTTAAATGTGGTGTGACAGATCCCACATGTGCTGAAAATCAAAGAGTAAGAGGGCTTTCATTTTCTAACTACTACTCTCAAATATGAGACATTAAAACAAAAATAAAAACCAAAGCAACACCAAAAGTGACATAAGCATAAGAGATATCACTCAGTGCATAAAAATGTTGTGGTTAAAGAAATTCAATGTGATACACTGTAGAAAAAATTTGAAAGTAGGTCATTTTTTTTTTCTCAAATTCTTGATTAAAAGCTATTTTCCTCCTTGAAAACGAAAATTGGTTTTATGGTCCTCTACTTGTCAAAGCCATTTAAGTAGATCCGGTTAGAGGTCCTAATTACAACTTGTTGGCGGCTTGTGTTTATTCTGACACATGGTCTGACAGGTATACTCTTTGTTTGTTTTAATTTAAAGATAATTTACTACCCATAAAAGGTAAGAGATTAATGGCCCTAGAAATTGAAATCAGTTCCCCATTTACCAACTAGAGAGTCTAATCTAAGGAAGTCTATGTTTCCATACCAATTTGTCTCATAGGTTAAAATGTATTTTGTACTCCACAATCACTCAGTCCTTGGCTTTTCTCTTGAGATTGCCCACAAGGGTGCTAATTGCACTGATGACTCTTGCTAAACTGACATTAAGAATTATTCCATGTTCTCAACATCATTTTGTATAATCTTGTGACTGGCAGATAGCAATGACTTTTTATCACCGTCAATACTACCATTTTTGAACCAGAAGACTCTATAAGTCATTAGCAATTCCATAAGCACTGAAGGTTCATTTCTTCTGTCTTTCAACATACTAAAAATTTTTTAAATTTACCTCTAAATAAGCATTTGATCTATTCCCAGATTGGTGCCTTAAATTGAGTCCTCCAATGTGAAACTATGTATGCAGACACTACTGAGCAAAATTAAGAAAGTATTCAAATGGGTGGATATTATTGTATATAAACTTCAAATATAAAGACTTACAATCATTTTACTTAGTCAAAAGTTTTTTTTAGTAGTTTTACACATATGATCTCTAGTCAACCATTTGTTGCAATGCATTAAGTATTTAAATTTAAAAAACAAAACTGTAAAAGATGAGAAATCAGACATCTCAATGAGAAAAAATATGCAAAGAACATGCACAGGTAACCCACAAAAGAAAAATACAAAGATTCAACATATACATATGAGTAAGTAGTTACTCTCACTAATAATAAGTAAAATAATAAATTAAGTGATAAATTATTTTTCATTTATCAGATTAACAAAGATTGAAAAGAGCAATGATACTTGGTATTGACACTGAGATAGTGCAAGAGGAAACGTAAAATGTCATTATAATTGTGTAAGAGAATTTAACAGAATCGATAAAAATCCATTTTTCAAAGCATTTTTCATTTTTAAAATTGCATTGTTCATTGCAGCACTATTTACAATAGTTAGAACATGGAAGTAACCTAGATGTCCATCGACAGATGAATGGATAAAGAAATTGTGGTACATGTACACAATGGAATATTACTCAGCCATAAAAAGGAACACCTTTGAGTCAGTTCAACTGAAGTGGTTGAACCTAGAACCTATTATACTGAGTGAAGTAAGTCAGAAAGAGAAAGATAAATATTGTATTCTAATGCATATATACAGAATCTAGAAAAATGGTACTGAAGAATTTACTTACAGGGCAGCAACGGAGAAATAGACATAGAGAATAGACTTGTGGAAATGAAAAGAGGGGAGGAGAGGGTGAGATGTATGGAAAGAGTAACATGGAAACTTATATTATCATATGTAAAATAGATAGCCAACGGGAATTTGCTGTATGGCTAAGAAACTCAACCACGGGCTCTGTATCAACCTACAGGGGTGGGATGGGGAGGGAGATGCGAGAGAAGTTCAAAAGGGAAGGGATACATGTATACCTATGGCTGATTCAGGTTGAGGTTTGACAGAAAAAAAAAAATTCTGTAAGGCAATTATCCTTCAATAAAAAAAAAATTAAAAAGTGTATCTAAAAGAAACAATTTAAAAAGTACAAAAATATCTGAACAAAAATGTTCATGACTATATTAAGCCATATACCAGACAGAAGCCTGCTGTGTGTGTGTGTGTGTGTGTGTGTGTGTGTGTGCTTTCTCACCACTGTTTCTTCAGTGTCAAATATAGTGTCTGGCATACCACGCTTGTGCTTGAGCTCAGTCACTCGGTCATGTCCAACTCTTTGTAACCCCATGGATTGTAGCCCACCACGCACCTCTGTGTCCATGGGATTTCCCAGGCAAGAGTATGGGAATGGGTTGCCATTTCCTCCTCCAAAGGACCTTCCTGACTCAGGGACTGAACTCTCATTTCCTGTGTCTCTTGCATTGAATGGCGGATTCTTTTATCACTGAGCCATCTGGGAAGCTCCCTGACATACCACAAGGATTCAATATTTGATTAATATATGATTTATTATACATTGTCAACAGATATCACTGTATCTAAATACCTAGCATTAAGGCACTGAGTAAAATGATGTTATAGTTTTTCAACAGAATATTATGCACCTTTAAAAAATAATGTCACAGTTAATATTTATCAACATGGAATGACATTTGAAATAAATTATTGTTTAAAAATAATACAGCTTAATTTTTTAAAATAAATTTTAAACTGTTTCAGGATATATCCTACACATACCAGACTGAAAGTGATACATATGAGTTATGAGATTTTATTCTTTATCTGTATGTTCAATATTTCTACAAAGGCTATGGATTAAAACTTTATAGCAAAATAAGTGAATTTTTATAAATTCATAAGGAAAATTTTTCTTAAAATAAAAAAGCAGAAATCATAAAGAAGATTAAAATTACATTAAAAAAATTCTGTTTTACACTATAAATTATTAGTTTGGAGGTTATGTCAAAAGGGAAAAATCTTTGTCTTTTAAAGATATATATTGAAATATTTACTGATTAAATGATACAATGCATGGGTTTCTTCAACATACTCAGAAGTTGGGAATAGATAAGGTAGAAGAATTGAGGAGAGGGTTTAGGCATGAGCTGATAGTTGTTGAAGCTGGGCAATAAAAAATGGTTTTTATATATGTGTGTTATCTCTATTTTTTTGTATGTGTTTTAAAGTTCACATCATATAAAAATTATAAGACAGCAAACAAAAGTGATAGAGAACCACAAACTGTGGAAAATAGTTCCACAGTTCAAGAACAAGATATGAACAAGAAATTAAATAAATTCTTAGTATATAATGAACTTATAAATCAATTAAAACTATTAACTATTAACTTGGCAAGTACATGAACTGACAATCCACCAAAGCAAAAAGGAAATGACAATGACCAAAAAGCATATGAAAGTAATTGTATCTTATATAATAAAATATGTCTAAAAATTGAAGAAATTTTATTTAAAATGAGATGAAATTTCTCAACTAATAATTCTGTTTCAAAATGACAAAAATTTATACCTGAGTTGAGTGAAATGGTCATTTAAGCCAGTGCCATACTGTTTTGATTATTGTAGATTTTTAGTATAGTATAAAGTCAGGGAGCATGATTAACTTTCAGCTCCATTCTTCTTTCTCAAGATGGTTTTGGCTATTTGGGTTCTTTCATGTTTCCAAACAAATTAAAAAAATTTTTGTTCTAATTCAAAAAAAATGCCATTGATAATTTTATAGAGATGGCACTGAATCTGTACATTGTCTTGTATAATATGATCATTTTAACAATATTGACTCTTCCAATCAAATAACACAGTATATCTCTCCATCTGTTTATATGATCTTCAATGTTTTTAGTCAGTGTCTTATAGTTTTCAGGTTACAGATATCTTTTGCCTCCTTAGGTAGGTTTATTCCTATTTTTTTTTATAAAATGGTTAATAGAATTATTTATTTAATTTTTCTTTCTGATATTTCATTGTTAACACAGAGAAATATAAAAGATTTCTGTATATTAATTTTGTATCCTGAAACTTCACTGAATTCACTGATGGCTCTGGTAGTTTTCCAGTGGCATCTTTAAGATTTTCTGTGTATACTGTCATGCCATCTGCAAACAGTGACAGTTTTACTTCTTCTTTTCCAATTTGGATTTCTTCTATTTCATTTTCTTCTCTGATTGCTGTGGCTAGGATTTCCAAAACTATGTTGAATAAAGGTGGCAAAATGGACACCTTTGTCTTTTTCCTGATCTCGGAAGAATGCTTTGAGCTTTTCATCATTATTATGTTAGTTCAGGGTTTGTCATATACAGTCTTTATTATTTGAGGTATGTTCCCCCTATGTCCACTTTCTGGAGAGTTTTTCTCATAAATTGATGTTGAATTTATCAGAAGCTTTTTCTGCATCTATTGAGATGATCATTTTATTCTTCAACTTGCTAATGTGGTGTTTAACCACTGATTGATTTCCAGATATGGAAAAAAACTGTTGCATGCCTAGGATAAATTCCATTTGATTATGTTATATAATCCTTTTAATATATTGTTGGATTCAGTTTGCTAGAAATCAAAACAGTATGGTACAGGAACAAAGACACAAATCAACAGAACAGAATAGAAAGCTCAGAAATAAACCAATGCACTCTGGTCAACTGATCTATAACAAAGGAGGCAAGAATATACAATGGAGAAAAGATAGTCTCCTTGATAAGTGGTGCTGGAAAAACTGAACAGCTGTATGTATAAGAATGAAAGTAGAACATTCTCTAATAACATACACAAAAATAAATTCAAAATAGATTAAAGACACAAGTGTAAGACCAGATACTATAAAACTCCTAGAGGAAAACAGGCAGAACACTCTATGACATAAATCGTAACAAGATCTTTTTTGATCCACCTCCTAGAATAATGGCAACAAAACCAAAAATAAACAAATGGAACCTAATTAAACTTAAAAGCTCTTGCACAGCAAAAGAAACCATAAACAAAATGAAAAGACAACCCATGGAGTGGGAGAAAATATTTGTAAATGATGCAACTGACAAGGAATTAACTTTCAAAATATACAAACACTTATAGAGCTCAATTAAAAAAAAAAAAAAAAACAGAAAGCCCTAAGAAATGGGCATGGAGCCGCCCTGATGACTTAGTGGTAAAGAATTTGCTTGCCAACGCAGGAGACATGGATTCCATGCCTTGTCCGGGAAGATCCCATATGTCATGCAGCAACTAAGCCTGTGTGCCACAACTATTGATAGTGTGCCCTAGAGCCCAGGAACTGCAATTACTGAAGCCCATGCAACCTATAAGGAGTTCAAATCAGTCAGTTCTAAAGGAAATCAATCCTGAATATTCATTGGAAGGTGAAACTCCAGTATTTTGGCCACTTGATGCAAAGGGCTGACTCATTAGAAAAGCCCCCGATGTTGGGAAAGAGTGAAGGCAGGAGAAGGGGATGATAGGGGATGAGACTGTTGGATGGCATCACTGACTCAATGGAAATGAGTTTGAACAAGCTCCGGGAGTTGGTGATGGACAGGGAAGCCTGGTGTGCTGCAGTTCATGGGGTCACAAAGAGTCAGACACGACTAAGCAACTGAACTGAACTGAACACACCCTAGAGCCTGCTCTGCAACAAGAGAAGCCACTGCAATGAGAATCCCACGCACCACAACTAAAGTGTAGCCCCACTCGCCACAACTAGAGAAAAGCGGCACAGCAACAAAGACCCAGAACAGCCAAAAATAAACAAATAAATAAAATCCCTTTAAAAAGTGGGCAGAAGACTTACCTAAATAGACATTTCTCCAGAGGAGATATACAGATGACCAAGATGAACATGAAAAGATACTCAACATCACTAATTATTAGAGAAATGCACATCAAAACTACAATAAGATATCACCTAACATCAGTCACAATGGCCATCACCAACACATTGAAAAATCTGTAAATCAACTATATTAAAATAATGTATTTTTTAGTAAGTCTACAAGTAATAAATGCTAGAAAGGGTGCAGAGAAAAGGAAACCCAACTGAACTGTTGGCAGGAATATAAATTGGTGCAGTCATTACGGAAAATAGTATGGAGGAGTTAAAAAACTAAAAACAGAGCTACCATATGATCCAGTCTGCTCCTGGGCATATATCCAAAAAAAATTAAGAGTCTAATTCAAAAAGCTACATGCATCCCAGTGTTCAAAGCAACACTATATTCAATGGCCAAGACATGGAATGTTCAACCTAAATGTTCATCAACAGTTGAAGGAATGAAGAAAATGTGATGTACCACAAAAAAAAAAAAAATGAAGTAATGCCATCTGCAGCAACATGGATGAATCTAGAGATTATCAGACTAAGTGAAGTCAGTCAGAGAAAGACAAATACCATGTGATCTCACTTATATGTGGAAGCTAAAATATGACATAAATGAACTTATCTACAAAACAGAAACAGATCCACAGACATAGAGCACAGCTTTGTGGTTGCTGTGGTGGGAGGGAAAGATTGGGAGTTTGGGATTAGCAGATGCAAACTATTATGTATAGAACAGATAAACAACAAGGTCCTACAGTACACCACAGGGAAGCATACTCAACATCCTGTGATAAATCATAGAAGAATATGAAAAAGAATACATGGGTCACTGTGTGATACATCTGAAACTAACACAACGTTCTAAATCAACTACAATTAAAAATGGCAATTTGAAATACTATTGATGAGTGTGTACACCATCACAAACTTTCTGCTAATATTTATTTAAAATATTAACATTTTACTTATCCTTAGACCCAGCAATTTTACTTCTAAGAACATAAATTAAGAAAATAGTCACAAACGTGCATAAAAATTTATTCAAAGAAATATATGAAAGTGATGTTTACAATAAAGAAAGAGATGTAAATAACCTGCATATATACAGATGGGGCATTAAGTCACTATGGTAAATGTATCAATGGAATTTTCTTCGTCCTTTCATTCCCTCACTTACTCACTTTTTCAAAAATAATTTAAGCAAGGGTCAGACACTGGTTAGGCACTGGGAATGCAATAATGAATAAAGACACAGTCTATGCTTCAAAGAGTGTCATAGGATAGAGAAAAGCTGGGGTGGGGAGTGGCAGCTACTTGCTACAGTAATCCAGTAGGCCTCACTCAGGAGATGAAAAAGGTGAGAGCTGTAAAATAATATCAGGCATGCAATGACCTGGAGAAAGATAATTCCAAATCATTAAATTATTTCCATAAAGAATCTAGAAAAATAGTACTGATGAACCTATTTGCAGGACAGGACACGAATAAGATGCAGAGAGAACAGACTTGTGGACACAGCCGGGCAAAGAGAGGGTGGGATAAATTGAGAGAGTAGCATTGAAACATACACATTACAGTATGTAAAACAGACGATCTAGTGGGAAGTTGCTGTGTAACACAGGGAGCTCAGCCTGGCACTCCGTGATAACCCAGAGGGGTGGGATGGGCTGGGGGCTGGGAGGGAGGTTCAAGGGGAAGGGAACATATATATATACCTGTGGCTGATTCACATTGTTGTATGGCAGAAACTTACACAACATTGTAAAGCAATTATCCTCCAATTAAAAATAAAACGGCAACCCAGTATTCTTGCCTGGAGAATTCCATGGACAGAGAAGCCTGGTGGGCCACAGTCCATGGGTTGCAAAGAGATGGAAATGATTGAGTGACTAACACTTAAAAATAATAATTCCATACAGAATATTTAAAACCCAGGGAAATGTTTATGTTAAAACAACTGAGGAATGAGCAAGTGTCAAAATCATATGTAACATAGTAATAGTATCTATAAATATGTATATCACACATATAATTAGAAGGATAGATACCAAAATTTTAACAGTAGCTATTTTGAGTGTGGAAAATGTGAGTGATTTTTCTTTTCTTTTTATTTATCACTGATTTGTAAGTTTTCTATTATAAGAAAATTTATCTTTATAATAAGAAAATAATTAAAAAAGATTAAGAGACTTCACACTTATGAAATTATGGTTTCAAAATCAGGTGCTCTGGACTTGAAGGTGAGCCAAGTATTATAATTACCTTTCTTAAATGGTGAGCGCATGGGTATGTTTAGAGAAACAATGACAATAATTCAGATAAGTAACCACACAAATTGCTAGGGAACTCCCACTAAAAAGATCGACAGTCATGTTTTACCTGGGTGATTTTTACTGGAATATTGTACTTGTACAATATCCTCATTTATTGAAGATACACTATATTATTAATACCAAGGCACTATGTCAAGTAGGAGACATCAAGTGACAATGTACGCAGGGTTTCTATAATCATGAAACTTGTATTATAATTTTATCACCACAGGATGATAAATTTGTTAAATTTGTGGGTCAATAATTTTATTAACATCCATTCAACAAATATTTATGAAGTGCCTACTATGTCAATTAACAAGGATATAACAGTGAACAAAATACTCCATATTTCTCTCAGTTTACACAAATTCCAAATAAGGAAAAAAGATAACTTATACATAACTAATATAACTGTTATTTACCTAAATTTTAAGACTGAACAGTCCATAAAGGTGCAATATCTAAGAAAATGATTTCCATATTTCTTTTTATATAGTCAGCCTTAGCCAAACACTATTCTTGCCTGGAGAATTCCATGGACAGAGAAGCCTGGTGGGCCACAGTCCATGGGTTGCAAAGAGATGGAAATGATTGAGTGACTAACACTTAAAAATAATAATTCCATACAGAATATTTAAAACCCAGGGAAATGTTTATGTTAAAACAACTGAGGAATGAGCAAGTGTCAAAATCATATGTAACATAGTAATAGTATCTATAAATATGTATATCACACATATAATTAGAAGGATAGATACCAAAATTTTAACAGTAGCTATTTTGAGTGTGGAAAATGTGAGTGATTTTTCTTTTCTTTTTATTTATCACTGATTTGTAAGTTTTCTATTATAAGAAAATTTATCTTTATAATAAGAAAATAATTAAAAAAGATTAAGAGACTTCACACTTATGAAATTATGGTTTCAAAATCAGGTGCTCTGGACTTGAAGGTGAGCCAAGTATTATAATTACCTTTCTTAAATGGTGAGCGCATGGGTATGTTTAGAGAAACAATGACAATAATTCAGATAAGTAACCACACAAATTGCTAGGGAACTCCCACTAAAAAGATCGACAGTCATGTTTTACCTGGGTGATTTTTACTGGAATATTGTACTTGTACAATATCCTCATTTATTGAAGATACACTATATTATTAATACCAAGGCACTATGTCAAGTAGGAGACATCAAGTGACAATGTACGCAGGGTTTCTATAATCATGAAACTTGTATTATAATTTTATCACCACAGGATGATAAATTTGTTAAATTTGTGGGTCAATAATTTTATTAACATCCATTCAACAAATATTTATGAAGTGCCTACTATGTCAATTAACAAGGATATAACAGTGAACAAAATACTCCATATTTCTCTCAGTTTACACAAATTCCAAATAAGGAAAAAAGATAACTTATACAAACTAATATAACTGTTATTTACCTAAATTTTAAGACTGAACAGTCCATAAAGGTGCAATATCTAAGAAAATGATTTCCATATTTCTTTTTATATAGTCAGCCTTAGCCAAACACTAGTGAAAGTATTTTCCATTTTTCTGACTTCTAAAATAGTAGTGTTGACCACTACTCTCTTATAGGATAAGAGAATAATAATATTCTTTTTCACTAGAGACACTGGAAGAACATTCAAGTTGAAATGTTAATAGACACCAAAATCAACTGCTGCACGTTTTTCTTATTGTAATTCCCTGGGTAAACCTCACTCTCCCGAGGCTGCCAAGGAAGACAACTAATAGAGCTAAGCGACTTGCAGAATGTTGCAAATGCTAGATGGTGATTGACTGGAGAAGCCATGATGTATAATTTATCCAAGTGGCAAGCAGCTTGAGCAAGCTCTAATGTAATTTTGGGCTTAATTATTTGGAAAAAAGGTAAATGGCACATGAATGAAATCCATAAATGATACAAACCTGCGAGTTATAAATGCCTATGAGAGGAGAAAATAGTGCAAAGGTGTAGGGAAGTAACACGTATCAGGAGGCAACAGCCCAGAGAAGCTCCGCTTGGAAATATGCAGGAGATACTGAGGACAGATGCTGTCTGCTGGGCCGGTCAACTGGAAAACTGTTTCTAAAGGTTTGCAAACTGCATATGCACTCTTGTACACACATTGCTGCACTGTATATACTTTCATAGTCAAGATTTGTAATCTTCTAATATGGTTCTTTATTTAAAGGGTCTAGAGCTGAATGGATTTCAATAGTGCAACAGGTATGTTTATTTAACTAGGACCCTGGAACAGAGACAGTAGTTAGCTGGAGTCAATTAAACGGATTTGGAAAGCAATACACCTGGTATCATTGTATTTTACCTTTAGAACTGCAAACACAGTGATGACTGCAGGTGCATGCTTCAAATCTGCTTCTAAAATTCACCACTGTCCTAGAGGAAGACACACAACAACAGTACTCCCAAATTCATTTTTTTTTCAATCTAATTCTTCTGCAAAGTATTTTTTCTGAGACTGTTACACAATTTTATAAGCAGACCAGTTTCAAGTCTTTCTACACATGTGGGTCTGGGATTAGTTGTGAGGCACTTATTTTCTAGTAAGAAGGATTAGAACCCTCACCAGCTGGCGGTGATTACTTCTCCCATCATGGTCTACCACAAAGTGAGGTGAGAATTCAGAGTATATTTTTTTCTACAGTTTTCTCTATTAAAAATAGCTTTTCCCCTACAACAGTGATATATGTAAATATTACTATTAATGTGCATACTATGTTTTAAAATAATATTAAACAAAATGAAAATATTAAAAAAAATGTGTTGGCCCCTAGTTACAAGGAATGTTCTTCTGTATCCTTCAGCTCTTAGCTTCAATGTTAATCACTTACTTGTTCTAACTTCACATCAAACTCCCTGGAACTTTTCCTGGTGTTAGAATCTCACAAAACAGTCTTTCAGGATTTTGATGGTCAAATCTCTCTCTTATCTGTACCATGCTTCCTCTTCAGAAGCTTTCAGCTTCCTTCTCTTGTGTTTTCAGAGTTGGTGGTGGTGAGAACTTTTACTGCCTCACTGACCATCATTTCCCCATTTCCCTCTTTCTTGTCCTGGAGAAGTTAGCAAATCACCTTTATGTCTCACAAGGATTAGCAGAAGTTGGCAGAGAGAAAAAAAATGTGTGTATATGTATATATATATATATATTTTTCCATGTATAATAAATACTATCTTGAAAATTAATTACCTGCTTCTTTTCCTTCCCAGATACTCATTCTTAACCTTTCTCTTTTGGGACCGGCCTCATTCTATGATAGAGTCCATCACCTTTCAAACCAGTCCCAGCTGAGACAAACCTACTGAAATTGATTTGTATCTAAAAACTTGAAGTTTAAATAAGATCAGATCAGATCAGTTGCTCAGTTGTGTCTGACTCTTTGCGACCCATGAATCGCAGCATGCCAGGCCTCCCTGTCCATCACCATCTTCTGAAGTTACTCAAATAGGACTGTATTAATTAATAAATGTTTAACAGTTTGTTCTGAGTGGGAGGAACAGAGGTAGGGAGAGGCCTGACTTATGGCAGTTCCCATTTCTGTGGTGTAAATACTTCCACTCTGGCTGGTTTCAAGCTTCCAGTGTGATGCCAGTGTATGCAGAATTAAGAAATGATGACCCATGTGAACCAGTGTATACAGTGCCCAACACACCACTGGAACACTTAGCTTATTAGACCAACTTTTAAATTTAAATGTATTACATAGCACGTAACAAGTTTCGAAGCGGAGAATTTACTTACCTCATATGGCCACCCAGCCATAAGTTTTGGAGCCCTCACTTCCATTTCCGGTCCTCGCTTCCTGAAATGGCTATACGCATTACCTGAGTACAAAGTGAGATACATATCTGCTATATCAATTCTGAATGCAAAACCACTGGAAATTGTTTTCTAGACCTAACACAGGTTAATACTATTAGGTACTATATATATCAAATCTATTACCTTGCCACATGAACGCATTAAGCAGCACCTCTCTTCATCCTCACATTAGCTGGATTACAACTGTCCCATTGCTAAGATTATTTCAAATTAAAGCAATGTGTTTGAAAAATATACACCCAGGAATAACCCTGAGTTGAAGGAAGTGGATACATTGTGGGAGGAAAATTGCCCGATTAGCAAATAAGAGTCCTCAGGTTGTGCTTTCTGATGTTCAATATTAATAGCATAATCATGTACAACAAATTTTCCTTTGAGACAAATGAAGTCATTCAAAATCATTCAAACAATTTTGATATTCATAATTTATCATTTATAGCTCAAAATCTTCCTCTTCCATAAAGACATTCCACCACATCCTATGCAAAAAGGCCTTGTTTCATCACCCAGGTGATAAACTCTCAGAGCACGTGGCAGGCCAGATATATTTTGTATCCTCCACAAAAATCCAATATTTAGTAGTTTATTAACTGATCATTTCATGAATTTTAGCTGAATCTGAAGGGTTCTGACTGAAATAGCGATTCTCTTAATCCATAGATAGGTTTTCTCTAGCGGAGAAGGCACTGGCACCCACTCCAGTACTCTTGCCTGGAAAATCCCATAGACGGAGGAGCCTGGGAGGCTGCAGTCCATGGGGTCTCGAAGAGTTGGACATGACTGAGCGACTTCTCTTTCACTTTTCACTTTTATGCACTGGAGAAGGAAATGGCAACCCACTCCAGTGTTCTTGCCTGGAGAATCCCAGGGACGGGGGAGCCTGGTGGGCTGCTGTCTATGGGGTCGCACAGAGTCGAACACGACTGAAGTGACTTAGCAGTTTCTCTAAACTAAAAGTTAGGACATGTATGAGGACAATAATTTTTTCTAATTTACACATTTCTTTATATGGAAAGTCATAAAAAACACAGATCACAGTCATTTGTTAACACAAAACAGTTTTTCCTGAAAAGAAAGGAAGTTATACTATGACCATAGAAACCCTGGACTAGGTAGTGCGTGTGTTGGTCGCCCAGTAGTGTCCAACTCTTTGCGATGGACTGTAGCCCACCAAGCTCTGCCAACCATGGGATTTTCCAGGCAAGAATTCTGGAGTAGGTTGCCATGCCCTTCTTCAGAGGATCTTCCCAACCCAGGGATTGAACCAGTGTCTCCTGCATGGCAGGCAGATTCTTTACCTTCTGAGGCACCAGGGAAGCCTGGACTAGGTAGATTTCTAGCCATTTATTGCTGTGTAACAAATCATCCCAAACTTAATGATGGGGAGCAACAACACCTATTTTGTCTCTCAGAGTTCAGCTAGGTGGTTCCAGTTGGGGATATAAATGATATCATATGATGGCTGGCATTTAGACAGCCTGTCAGATGGAGGCAGGCTAAGCAGCTCTCTGCCTGCTTACAGTCTTAGGACCTCTCCAAGTGATGTTACTACAAGGTCTTCTCAGCAGAGTAGCCATGCCTCTTACATGGTGGCTCAGTATGGCTGGTGAGTGCCTTAAAATAAACTGGGAGAAGCTGCATGAATTTTCCTTACCTAATCCAGAGACCACACAAACTCAAGGCAGCAACATTCATTTAGTTAAGGCAGTCTCAAAGGAAAGGGAAATAGACTCCACCTCTCATGGCCTACTGATTTAACTTAAAAAAAAATAACTGACATGCAATAAGCTGATATGAACTATCTGATGTTTTGACAAATGTATAAACCCATGACACCATCACCAGAACAAAGGTAATGAACTTACCCATCACTCCTAAAAGTTTTCTCACACCCTTTGGTAATAATCCTCCCTTTTCTTCTTCCCCGAATAACAAGCAATTATTTTCTGCCTGCTTTCTGGCACTAATGACTAGTTTGCATTTTCTGGATTTTATATAAATTGAATTCTACATGATGTGCTCTTTGTCTGGCTTCTTTTCCTCGGCATATTTATTTTGAGATTCGCTCATGTTGTTGTCCATCTTAACAGTTCCCCCACAATGTTGTACGTGTGAATAGTTATTCCTTTGTATGAATATTCCACAATTTGTTTAGCCCTTCAGATGTTATAGATATTTGGGTTGTTTCCAACTTGGGGCTATTACAAACAAAGCTGCTGTGAACAACTGTGTACAAGTTTTGGCATGCATGTGCATTTTCATTTCTCTGGGATAAATGCCCAGGAGTATGATTGCTGGGTTGCATGGTAAGTGTATGCTTAGCTTTTTTTTAAGACTGCCATTGAATAGTATGGCACTCTGGAAAATATTCCAGAGTGGTTGTACAATTTTACATTCCCATCAGCAGTGTACAAATAATCCAGTTTCTCTGTATTCTCATCAGCATTTTATGCTGTCACTAATTTTTAATTTTAGCCATTTTGATAGATGTGCTCACTGCAGTTTTAATTTGCATTTCCTGAATGATGTTAGACATCTTTTCATGTGCCCATTTGCCATCTGTATACCTTCTTCAATGAAATGTCTATTTATATCTTTTGCACATTTTGAATTGGATTTTTCTTTTTTACTGTTGAGTTTTTGAGAGTTCCTTATAAAACATACACAAGTCAACTATCAGGTAGTTATGTTTAAAAGAGTTTAAACAAGAAAAAAAAATATGATATAGCTATTTCCAGTGTTTTATTGGAATGTGGTCTCACTCTCTTCCTTAAGAAATTTCTTTAGCATATCTTGTAGTGCTGGTGTGTGGGTCATTTTGTTTGTCTGAAACATCTTTATTTTTGAAAGTTATTTTTTCTGGGTATGGAATTTTAGGTTGACAGGTTTTTTGTTTTTTGGGGTTTTTTTTTTTTTGGCCTTTCAAAGAGTAAAGAGTACTGTCTTCTCACGTGCATTGTTTCCAAAGAAGACTCTACTGTCATCCTAATCTTTTTTCCTCTGTTCAATATGCTTTTGTAATCTGGCTGCTTTTAAGATTATTTTATCACTGGTTTTAAGCAATTTGACTATGATATGTCTAGTGTGATGTGTCACATGCCCATCTCTAATCCAATCTCTGGCAAAGGAGAACAAAATTCTGATGAAAGATTTTAAACTATGATTCATCTCCTGGGGATATGCTCACCTTCTCTGAGCCTATTTTTGCATGACACCTGCAAAAGAAAACAGTTTTCTTAGCAAGTAAAAAGACATAAGAAAAATTTGGGAAATGAAAGACCTGAAAACCTTGAGTATATCAAGGAACAGGATAGATATCAATTAAAAGATCTTAACATCTAAATGTACATAGCATGAAATAAAATAGAATCATCCTGGGTATGACATACTTGTTTAGTTGGCTTGGGATTCAAGTTAGGATAATGTATGTAAATAAATATCTTAGGTGTCCAGGAAAAATTAGGCCTGCATAGGAAAGGAGTTCACTCTTCCTGTGTACTGACAGTGGTACTCAGGTGACAAGATTTGCACAAAAATCTTTACCTCCTGCAAGAAAAGTGCTTTATTGCATTCAGAAGATGACAGTTGTGGAGTAGGTGAGAATATACTAGAGCAAAGCAAGGGGCAGCATTATACTCTCAAATAAAAGCCTTAAAAAGACACCCTGACCTTCTTCAGTTCCTCAAATGGTGCCAGTAGATAAGTGAACACTGTATCCTTGGTCCACACTTCTGTTTGTCCCTAGGAATTCATCCAAGAACCTCAGGACTGAAGAAGTAACTTATCTGATAGTCCCAAGTTTCACTGCATTTAAAAATCCTGTCTTAGCAAAAAGCAGAATTCTTCACAAATGTGGGAGTTTCATAGCCAGATCCATCACCATAATCTAACAAAGCTGATGATTCACATCAGGCTTAATTATACTTCCGCACAGTAGTAATATCACAAGAAAATAAGGGCATAAGAATACATCACAAAACACCATTCATTACTTTGTTCATTTCATTCTTGAAAGAATTATCTAAGGGGGGCAGATAGCAAGTACCAAGAAAGATTAGACAATTCCCAGTATGACTAGGAATGATGGTTTCACCAAGGAACTGTGCTCTTATACAAGAAGTTAGAATGGAGTAATTTGAAAAGACCCTGATGCTGGGAAAGATTGAAGGCAGGAGGAGAAGGGGACAACAGAGGATGAGATGACAGGATGGCATCACAGACTCAGTGGATAGGAGTCCGAGTAAACTCTGGGAGTTGGTGATGGACAGGGAGGCCTGGCGTGTTGCAGTCCATGGGGTCACAGAGTCAGACACAACTGAGTGACTGAACTGAACTGAACTGGAGAATGGAATCATAATTCTTACATTCATGTTCTTCCAGTATTTGAATATGGTTTGATAGGAAGTGGGAAATTTTATAATTTTGCTAAAGTTATTCCCAAACTAGCATAGCAGGAGTTCATTTATTCCATATACTTTCGGGAATAAACAACATATATAAACCTCTTTGGTGGCCCCATCAGTAGGAATTTCTCTGCCTACAGATGATATGACACATCTCTCAGTTAACTCAAATCCAAATGTAAAATCTGGTCTTTAAGGACATTGCCATGTGGATTTGTTACACACCCTGAGACGCTTTGGTTCTGTAATCCAAAGACTAGAATATGCTCACCTGTATGAAATTTTGTATGAAAAATGTACAATGTAGATATGCGATGTCACTTTACATGCTGCTTTTTATGAGAAGATGTAAGCACTAGAGTGAAAATGATGAACAGAACTCCTATCAAGTTGACATATTCTTCATTTAACCATTTGAAGGCACCAAAGCAAGAGAAAGGTCATTATCAAAAACACGGCATAGTATTTTTATCTGACCAGTGAAGTGTGTTGCCCTGGTTCACAGTGAGAACCGTGACCCAGCCAAAGGAGAGTGTCACACTTAAAATCTGGTTTGCAATGTGTCTTTCATTTCAGCAGATGACCTCCTTTCTGCTACATATCAAAGAAGCTGTAAAGGTCAACTGACCTCTTAAAAGTGGGAGAGACAAAAATCAGTGCTGCTACATCAGCTGTAGGATTTCAAGTCAGAATCTTTCCCCCCAAATGCAGTAGGGTAAAGCAATCCACAGCCATCTAAGTAAGAGACAGACAAACAACCCCCTCCCTTTTGGTCTGCAGAAGTCATCTGAGGTAGTTCTTTGGCAGGAGGGGGGCAGTTTTAACAGCAAACGTGTATGGGTTTTGCAAATTTCTCAGATCAAATTGAGACTGAAAGAAAGCACTTTTAATAATTATGTCAGAACACAGACATACATGAGGTGCTTCCTAAGCAAACGGGGGCATATGATCATATATAAAAATGAGGGCAGGATTGTAAGAAACATAAACAAATATGCATAGTAGAGTTACTAAAACTCTGCACTTTATGGCCATTATATTGTCATAGAAACACAAATGAGTTTGCATGTGGAAATTTCTTCCAAGACAGCACTGGTTGATGTCATTTTTGTCGTTATCACAGGAGGTGGAAAGTGTAGATGGGAGACAGCACTTCTGCAAATAGCACAGGAGCTTCTGCTAATAATTATAATGTGCGATTGCTATGGGGTAAAGTGATACTTAAGGATAGAGTGGGTTAGGAGGGTTTCATTTGCTGCCTTCCATTCTGGCCCCTTGTTCCTTTCTGGATGGCTACCAGCACAGAGGAGAAAAAGGAATCTGTCCAGAGCAAGAGGCTCTGTCTCAATCCAGCTGTGAGTCTCTCATGGGAATACCCACCGCTCAAACTCTCCCAGCTGAACAGGGCATCCTTGGGGGGTTCCTACCAGAATTATTTCTGTGAGCTCATACTTTTTATAACTAAAACCATTTCCAAGGATGGAGGAATATCAGAGTTAATTTTTGTCTTAAACCCTTTACATGTAAAGCACAAATGATTACTAATTGGGAAATTTATTTAGCAAATATTTGGGGAAGAAAAAACATACCTTTTTAAAATTGTTGTTGTTGTTATTGTTACAATGTTTCCCACTCTTCACCCCCTCAAAAAAAGAGGGGTGCAGGTGTGGGGGCAGAACAGAGAAAAGGAGAAAAGTGGCTTCAGCTCAGTGAAACACTAAAAAATGCACATGAATCAATTATGAAAAAGAGAAGGTCCCTTTGAATGAGGAAAAGCTGATTGGAATTAAGATAGGCTTTGTTCCTATCTGCAAGGTACAAGGAGGGGACTTTTCAGTGGAACAGAAAAGGGGGATTTGGGACTGTTTGGCTGCTTAATGCCATAGTGCTTCAGAGCCCATGTGAAAATTTGCTGCTGGCTATTAATCATCATTGTGCCCCTGCAAAGAAGCTGTTACAATGATGACTATATGTCATTATATTCCCACTGTAAGTAACGAATCAGAGAGCTGGGAAAGTTGGATAAGAGCGGCTGGCAAACTTTTAAGCGGTCGAATCTATTTAAATAAATTTACATCACATTTACTACTTTCTCTGGTATGGGAATCATACTTTAAAATGAAACAATATGCTGTGTTCATGGGGCCTGGTCTTTTATTCCCCTGTCTCTGAGCCTACTTTCCAGGTCAGCCTTTGCCAGCGCTGACAGCACGCTTTTCTCATAGCCTCTCCTTCTCATAGCCTTTGGTTGCTTTCAAGTTCAATTTAGCACAATAAAGTTGTTATGCATGACAGTTTGGAGCGCAGAATAGGTGGTGTCTGAGCCCGCTGTGTCGCTACAAAGTGGGCCCATTCTCTGTGGGCCGGTCAGTTACTGGAGCCTTACTGGTGGGATTCAGCCATGGACTTCCAGACGTTCCCATCCTGACGAAAACAATTAGCTTCAAACCGCACGAAGCCGCGGGGTCAGCCTCTCTTTGACTGAGGCTGCGCCATTTAATGTGCTGCAGTGGATTTCAAATTTATGTTGATTTATCCTGTTGCGCTCCCCTTTTATGCACTTTATTTACAGATGTGTAAAGAACAGGGAAAGCTGGAGTCCCACATGCTTCGAAAGTTTTATCAGAAATCTAAACCATTGTTTTTATGTTTATTTTCTAGAAAAATAGAGTTGAAACGTGTCAGGCTTAATTCCATTAGGCTCAACTGCCCAGAACAGAGCCCTGGGGTTTGCAAGACAGAATCTGAAAGGAAGTGTCTCCTTGGCTAAGCATCATCAACAAGCCAAACAACAAACAACCCTAAAACACTGGTGTTGTCAGTATAGTTTTCTATTGTGGGAGATTACCCTCCAAAATCCCACTCTGACCTGAAAGTGACAGATCTTTTAATAGAAGCAAGATGTAATTCTCCACTATTATCAGCCACCATGTGTATTTGTGTGTGTGCATATGGATGTATCAGATCAATTAGTGTTTAGTATTCACTGATGTCCACCCAAGTCCTTACTGTCCTTAGACATATGATACATTCTGCTGCCAGAAAACAAATATCATTTGATTTTTTTGACATTGCAGAATTGTCCTCCTGCAGAGAATATAACCTCTTGTCCCTCTGATGAAAATCATGTAACAAAGCAAATTTAGGCATAGTTTGAATTTTACCATCAGAGTCATCTAGGCCAGATGTCTTCAGTCCCTGAGCAATCCCAGTAAAAGAAATCACAGTTGTCTTGATTACCGATCTCACTAATTATAGGGTACCACCATCAAATAAGCTTCCTTCTAGATTAGAAATTAACTCAAAGCATATTTCACTATCTTAAAAGAGTTCAGTATTTTTCTCTAAGCTATTGTAACACCTAAAAAAATTTCTTTTTGCCAAAAAGGGAAATACAAATGGAAACAGTTCCACACAATGTTTACTTTAACTGTGTACTAGCAGAGAAGAGTAAAAATTAAAATTCCACATGGAGAGAGTTTCTGGAAAATAATTCTGTCTTTCTAACATATCATGCAATATAATTTCAAAGTGTTTTGACCAAGTTACATCATTAAAAATACAAATATATTTCACATCAGCAAAGTTTGTGAAGGAAACTCGACTGTTTGCGCTGGTCAGCCCTCTCCTTCCGCCAGCGTTAGAATATTATTTGGTGTCAGTCTAAGTAGGGCATTTCTTTTGAGGTACTCATTTAGAATGGATTTTGGAAATAAGGCTAGACAGACAAAGAAAAATTGCATTATAAGAGAAAGTAAATGTGTTTATGTCAAAATCACTACACCCTTTCTAATTTTCAAATGGGACAATTTTTTTGCCATTCAAATGAGTGAATACTCCAAAAACTGACTAAGATATTTAAGTGATAACTTAAATCTTTTTTTCTTGAAGAAATATGTCTTAAGTGTATTTTTAAATCCCCCACGCAAAAGTAGTGAGAGCAGAAGATGGTTTGATGGGAAGAGTATGCCTGGAAGTTTACACACACACACACACACACACACACACCAGGGACACAATGTACAGACGTATACCACACTATAGGCTAAAAAGCTTAACACACATCTCATCTGAAATTTGGAAACACAGAGGTACTTACTATAAAAGTTCATTTCCTCATCTCAGAAGAAATTTCTGAGAAAATATTGTTAAATTAATAAACAGAAATAAAAGATGGTCTTGGAGGGAAGCTTGAAGGATTATAGTATGCCATAATTATTTTACGTAATATTACAGACTGACAGAGATATTCACATCCTTTATTTGAGAAGACGAAACCCAGCAGAAACAGGTGTACATGGGTAGACCATCTTCACTTGTCAGTGAAGCTGCTTCTGTTAAGCTGCTGTGAAAGATGTCTGATATGGAAGATGGTCAATCTTCAGTCTCAGGATGAAGGAAAGAAAGGAAGGAAAGAAAGGCAAAACAAAAAGTTCTTTATAGACAGTGAATTTGAAGTGAGGCAATATATATAGAGAGAAGGCAGTATTCACCAAAAATGGCATCAGCAACATTAGCCAAATTTTACCAAAGTCCTTTGGCTAAAATAGGTATACAAGATAGCATAAGCTTCAGGAGAATATAATCTTGAGTTTAAATTGCAGTTTTATCACTAGTTTGCTTTGTGATACTTACCTGATAGCCTCAGGTAAGTTTCTAAAAAATCCTGGAGCATCTCTTCTTCCCATTCATAAAATGAAATAATAATCCCAAACTATTCATGGTTCTTATGGAGACTAACCAACAGAGTAAAGTGCCCAATATAACATTTGGAATATAGTATTCTATAAATATTGATTCTCTTTATCTTAATTTTTTTATATGGCTCTTGCAATTCTCATCCTCAGATTCTTCTGTTGGTCAAAGAAGTCAAAATTCTGATATAAAATCTTAGAGAAATAGAGACATTCATGGTAACAAATCTTATAATGGATCTCTGATGGTTTGGACTTGAGAAAAACTATACCCATATAATTAGTTTTTATTTGGCTATATTTAGCTTTTGCTTATACTAGTTTGAACACTGAAGCAAATTAATAAAGACCTGAAAAAAGGTGCTAATACCATGGCAATGGTATCTTCCCTCATGTAGACATATGTTTAAAGAGACACTGGCATGAAACCCACAAGGTAATCTCCACAAAAAAGTCTCCCAGAGCCTTAGTTAGCAGTCTGAGATACCAAAGTAAAGGGGCGCTGGGCATTATAAGAACAACTTGCTTAATGTTTACTCCTGTTGTCCCAAAATAGTATCCCTTGGAGGAATAATGCTTTAGTGCTCATGAAAAAAAAAAAAAGAGTGAATTCATTGATCTAACACTCATTTATAAAACAACTCCTCTGAGGCAAAGAATAATGCCTCTCAAGTAATAAAACTTCATTCCTATGATACAGTCATGAAACAGTATCTGAGTTTGACAGTGGGGAAGGGGAGAAGAGGAGGACCTCTTCTCATTCAGTGTTTGAACTCCAAACTGAAGGCAAAACTTTCAGAAGAGTATGTTCTGTTTCTTCTTACTATGTAAGTTTTCCAGGTACTAGTGATGATCTTGACCAAATGATTGGCCACAATGATTTTTTTTTCTACTATACTGCTACCTAACTGAATTCCTCTATTAATGACAGCTTTATTTTAAGCACTGCAAGTATATTGTAGAGTTAAATAGGCATACATAATTAAATATTATAGTGAACTGCAAAAAAGGACTCAGTTCTATGTTGGAAATGCCACATATGATGGAAACATGATAAACACTTTTACTAAATACAGTAAATGGACATACTAGTCCTTTTTTCCAAAGTCTATTTTTTTTTTCTATCAGTTGATCACATTCCTTAATGACATAGTTTTTGCATTTTTAAAAATATACAAAGCATGAATCAGCTTTTGAACTTGACTTTTACACCCATCTTCCTTTACAGATATTGATAGTAAACCAAGAAGAAATTAGCTGCATTAGATTTCTGCCTACTTCCCTGTCTTAACTATTCAATGGGATATGTTTTCTTACATCTTCTCAACATTGACGTGATAATTTTCAAGACCTGTGAGTATGGAATTAAACATACACATGTAAAGTAGGCTATTTGCGCAACATACCATCTTTAAACAATTTTTTTTTGTTTTTATGGGCAAGCTGTTAATCAAGAGACATATGTGCTGTTTTATATACCCACATGCTTTACTACCATTTTTTAGATAAGCACCATAACTTAAGTTGTCTTCCACACAAAGTTCTGGCAAGCTTCAATAGATTCATTAGTGGGTTTTTCTTTACAACCAACGAAGCTCAAAGAGCTTCTAACAATGGAGCTAATCACTGCCTCTTCCCTGACCCAAGCTTAGGTTTTCCCTCCTTTCACTTCAGACTCTTATTTCATTTCTGAGCAATTGGATTTCCGTGGCACTCCTAGAACAAATAAATATCTCCCTTTTCCCCCTGCTTACATCTTTTTGTATATTTTTTCTATACGACTGCTCGTATTTAAACTAGTGTGGTAATGGCAGAGTTCTTCAGGTAATCTTTCATTGGACATAAATGGTGTAGCATTAAAATGCAGATAATGTTACCTCAATTAGAGAATGCTGTGCAAAACTTGAAAAAGACGTAGCTAAATGTTTGGACTAAACAAGTAAGTCTATGTTGTTAAGAGTGGGGCTAGGCAAGTTGCATTTTCAATAGATCCCTTAATGAATAAATGTTAGACTGTATCAACAGTCCTGAACAGGCTTGTGGTTTGTGTGTGCATGAAGTGTAATGGTATCAATTGACTAGCTCTTTGTGGTTGCTATAAAGTACTCTTGAATGTGTCAATGGAGAGAAGGCCTGCAGACAATGAAGCCATGACAGCTGAATGTCAGCAGCGACCTTGAACCTAAACTGGTTTCACCATTCCAGTGACTCCAGCTACAGTGAAGACATGCACTGGAGCCGGACCTTCGGCATTGCCTGTCATTTTCTGTGTTCAGATTCCAAGCACTTAAGTGACAATTTCACCACATTGCTAGACCCTGCTAATATGCATCAGTGAACGTTCACTTATTAGTGATGGGGCTAACGATATGTTCAGCATCTTAATCAGACTTGCATTGGCATTTAAAAATACAAAACACAAAGCAAAACAAAGCATCACTCTAGACTAAATGTTTCATATAAGCAGACTCATCCAGAGAAGAGACTCAAAACATGTCTTTTCTGCAGCAATGAATTCTTTGATATCGATCTTGCATTACATAGCATTATTGCACATACATTACTGCATTCGTTATTGCTGCAAATAGCACATGATTAGTTAATTAAAATATGGCATCAAGGAATAATTAATATTTGTAATACAGTGTTTCTTTAATGAAAAACAAGAGAATTCTTCTAAAGGTCACATTTACAGATTAAATGTGTCTTTAACATAAATGGAATGTTATTAAGCTAGGCTCAATGTTCAGGAGAGAACTACAAAGGCTTTTGTGGCAAAATACATTAATGAATTCAAGAAACTGAATCCCTTTGCTAATGCTGGAGTGGAGCAAGGTTAGAAGCCCAAATACAACTGGATGTTCCTAATACATTCACTGTATTCTGCAGTGGGGAACTGAGGGCAGGGAAGCAGGGGACTGGCTGGAGAAGGGGAGAGACTGCAGGAAACAGAGGGGAAAAGGCAGAGAGAGAGAAAAAGAAGATTTTGACTGGTGAGAAACACATAAGCATGTGTATGTAGCACAGAGCAGTAATTCTGAAAATTGGCATTCTTATATTGTAGGAAGGATAGCTAGTTTTTTTGGTATTAAAACATGGTATTCATATGAAAGCATGATAAACTGATGACAGTGCATTCTAAAGCGAATGGAATGTTTGTTAAGAATGAACAATATAAAGATAATGATTAACTTTATAATTATGAAGATTTGTAAACACAGATTTGTTACTAGAAAGTTTTTGGGTATTGATACGAGTGAGGTATGGCACACATATTTCATTTAATTAGCACATCTTTGAGTCCTAATCATCAGTAAAAACTTGTGTGACACAATAGTCTTTGAAGTAAATAAAATGGGGACACCACTGACCTCTTGTTTCTCTGTGCTTATCTCAAGCTCTTATATACTGTAAATAGTTAACTGCCTGATTAAATATGTCCTTTTAAGTCCTTTACCACATACAGTGGGAAAAGGAAACCCGTGAAGAATAAACCTGTTCCTTTTACTTGAAAATAGTTCAATGTTGGCAAAAATGTTTCAGTAAGTTCCTAAAAAGAGGAAATCATATGTATGTTTTAAAAATAGCCAGAACATATCTTAAAAATAAGCATGCTACTCTAAAAAATGTTTACTATCCAGAAAACACTTGAAAAAGAAGTTCATTATTTGTTTATTTATTTAGTAGTAAGTGTACTTTATCAGATCGTACAATACTATAGAAAAAAGGTAACGACATCATCTTGATTTTATCATTTTGGTTAACGACATCATCTTGATTTTATCATTTTGGTTAAAATATTCATATGTTATCAAGCCACCAAAAAAAAAAAAAAAGGAATACTTTTAAGACAGTCGAATAAAGACTGAAAACCATTATCAATTTCCCTAAGATAAAAAAAAAATGGTCAAAATTAAATTTAGTGCATAAAGTAAGGTTCTTTGGAACCTTAAATTCAATATATAATGAAAACAAAGAGTAAAATAGGAATTTTTTCTGCATTGAGTTTTATGTATGTATTTCTTAGAAAAAAGGGTAAGTCCCTTTCTACTCTTTATGGGTGCAATTGCAAAGTTGAGAATTCAATGTACACCTTTTTACATTACTATTATTACCTATAAGTGGGCTGGTACATTGGCAGCTGTAAAAAATTAATCTGCTTCACTTACTTATGAGAGTTTGAGATGACTCTATTTTTATGATTTTTCCAAATATGTCTTATACCAGAAAGAAAGTACTAGTATCACCCAGTTTTAATCTGAATCATTGAGATTTATATGAATTATATACATTAGGAAAAAATCATTTAGAAAGTTTTTATATTTATATTGGTACTTACCATATATATAGATGTGGTATAATTTTTATGAATGCCAGAGAATAAAGGAACTTCACAGATGCCACGATCCATTATGAAGTGACATCTCTGCAAACTCTTATTGACATCATTTTAAGTTGCCTCCTCTGCTGTACAGAACTCTCAAGAAGACAAGCTCCAAATCTTGAAAAAATATCTTGATGGTTGAAATGAACACCGATTTTTGCTGTTATATGTATTTTAAAGTAGGATGATAATTCTCAAATGAGAATTAATCCCCTGTGAATATATAGGTTATGGAATTTAAGTTTAAATACAAAAGTTGTCAGAAATGAAATTCAGGTTAACAGGTCAACACAATGCCTACAGCCGAGGTGCTCATTTCTATTGGCCTACATACACTGGCAATCTTGACTAGACCCAAATTTATGTGGATGTCTGAAAATATATCTTTCTTCATAAGACAATTAAAGGGCATGTTTGGTAAATATTTGATTATATTATTTAGGAAATATTCTAAATAGATGTTTGTACTATGAAGAAATGATAGGCTATTCTATGAACAAATATTTAACTATGCTAGAATGTGTATTTAAAATTGTACAACAAACATGTATTAACATGGGATTATCCTTGTACTTAAAGCTACATTCCATAAATGTGTATATCAAGTAGGTTTTTCTTCAACATACATGAACATAAAGATGGGTCATTTTAGAATACCCTTCACTCTCTTAAAGTCCCTTGAACTTTTTTATTCTCAAAATAAATAAATAAAGAGTGGGTTGAAAGTAAACTTGGAATTACTTTCAGTTTTCTGGGTTACATATTTAAAATTTACCTTCGTTTATTTGTATATTCATTCAGCAAATGCTTAATATGTTAGGTTCTGGGTTTAGGGAAAAAAAAGGATTTCTGTGCCAACTTTCATTCTTTTTGTTTGCTTTTAAACATGTAGTTTTTCAACTCTTTCAGCTATGAGAAAAAGACTGAAAAGTTTCACCTGGTTTGGTTAAACATGTAACTCTGACCTGAAACTCAAGCAGCAGCCCCACACAGGGCCTCACTTCTTTTCCCAAAAGATGAAGGGGCTCTATGCCTACACCCTACCTCCACTCCACGTATCACTCAAGATTAAAAAATTCATTCTTAAAAAAATCCACTCAGCTCTGAATTTTCCTGGACTATATCTACACATTCAAATTTTAGTTCAACCAACCAGTATTCTACAGCATCTCTTATGTTCCAGACATACAACTAGTTATTCTGTCAGATGGTATTTTATGTAATCTTTAGAGACTGTGTAAGGAAGAAATTTTTAAAGCTAAGACAATGCTCCAAATAAGGAAAAGCTACAATTCTAATCCAGATTTTCTCACTCCAAAGCCAGCTCTCTTACAGATAAATTCCTATATGCCAAAAAGACCACCTGATTCACTCAAGCCAAGCAGCATCTCTACTGAGTGGAAATATTAAGCAAACTAGAATTTGGATGAATGGATTTTCTTAAGCTCCTAGATAGAGAAGCCTAAGAAAAGAGAGTGAACAAAGATACACTTATTCAGTACATATAAGCATGAGCTCAGGTTAAAAGAACTCTGACTACATTCTAACTCCCCAACCCCTATCCCTTTAGTCAATTCTCCTCCAAGAAAACTGTGCATTTCTTCTCTGAAACAAGGGTGACAACCAGGAGGAATTTTTAGTGAGATTGTGCCTCTAAGTTTAGCAAGTTTGAGGTTATGATGCTATAGCAGAAATCAGTTGCTACTAGGCCCAGCCATGATTTTATTCCTACTCATCCCCATCTGCCTCTGCATGGTACCACACTGGAGTGGTACAGGGCTAGGTGAGAACAACCACAGAAGTTCTTTCTCATTAGAGCTCTGATCAGGGATGACATCTTTCAAAAAAGAGAACTCAAAGAAGCTTGCCCACTGCCCAAATATCCAGTATTTCTATATACTTAGTTTCTTTAGCTACATTTGAATGATTCTATTCTTACCAAACAAATTTTTTCAACACATTAAGGAGAAAAGTTGATTCTTCATATAGTATGGAAAATAACATAAAACTCATTTTAAAGGAAAGTTTAATTAAATTCATGGTGTATATTTCCTGATCTAAATAAAAGCATAATTTCTTCTTTTATTTTTGTTCAAATAAGTTATAAACCTGTGCAAATTAACAGTAATATTTATAAAAATATAAACTTCTTTAAATGTTTTGTGATCTAAAATAGACCCAGATCACTATCAATCAAATATATGTAATATTAATACTCATAGCCTTATCTACTCTCACCCAAACTCTACAGCTTCAGTTCAGCTTCAAACATTTTCACACAGGAAACTTCTTTGCACTCATTTTGTCAGTAAAATATTTAATTATATGCAATATACATGTGTGATGTTTTTGCTAAAGCTGAAACTCCAGTACTTTGGCCACCTCATGTGAAGAGTTGACTCATTGGAAAAGATTCTGATGCTGGGAGGGATTGGGGGCAGGAGGAGAAGGGGACGACAGAGGATGAGATGGCTGGATGACATCATCACTCAATGGACCCGAGTTTGAGTGAACTCCAGGAGTTGGTGATGGACAGGGAGGCCTGGCGTGCTGGGATTCATGGGGTCGCAAAGAGTCGAACACGACTGAGTGACTGAACTGAACTGAACTGAAGCAGAAATATTTTTGTCAAATTTTGCTTTAGGTAACATGAACTATTTTACTCTATTCTATTATGCTGCTGTCTCAAAGAAATCTAAATAAACACACACATATTTTATAATGTTATACTTAAGATGCAATGAATACCAGCAGTAAAGATTCTCTTGTACATTCTCTAGTTGCATGTCCTGTTGATACACAACTGATTCATAAAATTGGTTGGACAATTTTAGAAATGAACATAAAGTGTAGTCATATTAATGCTGAAATAATTATTAATAAAATCCTAAAAAGGAGTTCTATTGATCATAGAGAAAAATGTAGTCTCATTTTACTTGTTATCACAAAGTTTTATTACTACTATTGTGCAGCTAAGCACATTTGGAGACATCATGCAAATCTACCTGTCATATTTAATTATAAACCACTGAGGAGACTGCTAATAAAATTAACAAATAAAAATAGCAATATTCAGTATTTAACTGCTCTTGGTCTGAAAGCATATGAGAATTGTCACTTATAAATACCAAGTGCCATTTAAATGATTAATCAATGAATTCATTGTAACAAATTCTCTGAGAAGTGTTTGTAATGAGGTCAGATCCCTACAACATGACCTCACATTTTGAGATGCAGTCACCTTAAAAAGGTGATATCCATAGTTCAGAGTATTGAAAAGTATGAGCACTAGGAAATATGAGATATTTTTTAGTATTTCAAGGTCCATTTTTGTTTGGTTATTTTATATACCATGGACAAAACCCATGTCAAACATAATATAATAACCATTTAGGAGGTTAATATAATAACTTCCCAAGTAAAAGTTGGGAGGAACTTAGCACAAACCACCATATTGGTGATATTTCCTGACACTAATAGAATAAAGGGGATTCATTCCCACCACACTGAAACATAGGACATATTTTAAATGTCTTTCTCATAAAAAATAATTTTTTAGTAATTAGGCTATACTGTTTGAGTACTGTCTTTTCATATGTCTACAGAAAGCTACTTTCTGAAAGAATACCTAGCTGTCCATCTTCCTATGTTTTCCATCAGAGCAAGGCAAAGCACAAGAAGGGTCTCCTCATTGAGTTTTCATTTAAAATATCTGAGAATCTGCAAAAATCAAGTATCTCTAGTACCAGTATAGGTATTACAAAATCTTGCCCATTTTCTTTCAACATGCATCTAATTTTTAAGAACCACAGATGCATTATGAACCTTTCTTGGGTAGGCCCTCCATACAAAGTGTAGAATAGAAAGTATTATTTCTTTAAAGTATTCCTGTTTCCTTTGGAATAATATCATTTAGAATGCACCTAAGCCATATTAAGTGGTTGACAGATAGCATAAACAAAAACAGGTTTTACACTGCAGCTGTACACAATACACCTTTGTACAGCTGACTGATTGCTTACAACAATAAAAAATAATTGTAGCATTCTGCTGTCAAACTTTCTGGCTAGTTTATAGGGAACTTCAAAAATATGATTCTTTTTTCTCAAATGCAATTAATCTGAAGATAAAAGTAACGTGGTGCCATGAAACATAAATGTTTCACTCCAAAGAGGAGATTGTTTGTTATCCAATTACAATAGATAAAGTTTCACATCCCAGTTTTTCAAAAGGCGGCAATGGTACCACTTAAGCATGTGAGGAAATGCTCCATGAGGCAAGAAGTATAATATGATTAATATTAAAAAATGATAAGTATTTATTTACCAATTTTGACAGTTGTCATGGACATCACTGTTTCAAGTGGCATTTTTGACAAAACAATTTGCTGGCTGATAGTTACAGGGGAACTGAAAGATTTTTTTTCCTATGTATTTACAATATTTAAAAAAATGCATCCTCAATGTAACTTTTCTGCTTAAGAGAAAAAAAGAATGAGTTCTACAAAACAACTCATCCAATGCAGTTTCTAAAGAACAAATGAATGCAAGTGTTAACAAGGCCTAATCTTCCCTTTTGTATTTGTTTCTTCATTAAGCGCTAACTATGCTTTAGCTCTTGTATCCTGAAGATTTGATGTGAAGATGGTATGACAGGCTTGGCTTCTCCTGATGCAGCTGGCACTCCTCATGCCAAAAGCCAGAGTTTGTGGTAGTGGGATCAGAAGAGAGTCGTTCGGAGCACAGTTTGCCTGTCAGTTTCCCATCCGCCTCGCAGTGCAGCACTCCCTCCCGAGTCCCCTTAATGAGAAGTGGAGGACAATACCAGTATTGTTGTTTCTACTCGCAATCTTGTGGAAAGAACAATCGCTGTTTACCCAAGCATTTGTATTACCCAAACTCTGTCGATAATTACTTCTAGAGTCCCTGATTAACTCTGCTCTCTGCCTCAGCACAAAAACGCTATTGAGATAGACACCAGACAACTTTTCTATCTCTTAGAGCCTTTTAACAGTTTACCAAATATGATTCCCTCCTCATATTTATCAGAAGAAATGCACCTACGTGATTTGCACTCAGCTCATCAAGAGCTTTGCAACCATGGTAAAAAAAACCAGTGAGCTACTTCGCAGGCCTGAAAATTCGCCATCACCTCACCATCTCCCCTCCCCCACCTCAAAAAAAGTTAAAAAGCACCGTCCCCTTTCAGTTGCCATAGTCCTATATCTAGGAATCTGCGATAAATATAAGCACATTTCAAGTCACAGTGATGTTTCTAGTCTGTTTATCGCGGTTAACTTTTTATGGTGAAATATGTAGGAGAAAAATTTCAAGTTATTTAATTACTATGCAATTTTGTGATATGCTTTTGTTTTCCAAGACCTAACAAAATGGAACTGTTGCTATGTCTATTTCCATGATACTGGTAATAATTTTAATCTGTCACATCACCCCTACCCCCCTTCTCGTCCCCACCCCACACGCAGTCTGCTGTTAGCGCTATGCAAAACAGCATCATGAATATGCGTAATTATGGAGATTCATGGTAATTTTTAGGGTTATCCGATGTGACGTTTATAGGACAGCAGCATACATCAATTTAAATGAGAGTGACAAATATCTTATCCTTTATATTTCTATAGTATTTTTAATATTTTCTTGGCCCCTCTCTAGGGACTAGTGTGAAATGGTAAGAACTTGAATAATAAAAATGTTACACAATCAAATGCTTTACTAGAATGTTTTTTAAAGGCAAATTTGAAAGTGATTCTCTACCTGTTGAAGTTTAAAAAGTACAATACACTGAATTTTCTTAGAGGATACTTTTATCAAGCATCTTACACATTTCCAAACCAACAAAAGCATGGACATTCACACGTGCCATTTTAAGATGAGGCCGAATTGCTTAATTACTTTTAAACTATGATGGCTTGCCTGACAGAATTATTTGGCCAACAGGTCCACCAACTTTATTAAGCACAGGCATTTGAAACAATAATCTAATTGTGGCATATCTGAATTTTGTTCTAAGTCTTGTTGCATCTCTTAAGAGACTTGCATATTATCTTTATCTCAGTGACTAATTAGGACTAGCTTGACAATTTCATATTTACAATGATTACCAAGTAGGAATCCTCTTCCTTGTTCCTTATGTTTGTCATGAATACTGTATAATACTAATTACATTGAGGATATAAAGAGCCCACAATTTGATTGAGAGACATCTTGAGTTTAAAGTGAGTAAATGTGAATTGTACCAAGAATTTCAAATGGCAGAGCAATTAATATCTATTTCTTATGCAGTCACTAGAAAGGACGAAATAACTGGATGAGTTCAAGTCATTATATCAGCCATATTTTTAGTGTATTAACAATAAAGTCATTAAAAATTGGTTTGATTGAAAATGATCCTCCCCATTCTAACCACCTGGATTCAGAATTCCTTTTTTCTCAAGCATATACTTTCAGGATTTCAGGTGGAGGGCCAAACTTTCACAATTATATGTTCCTCAGGACTATATTTGTAACACACCATCAAGAATACTGTCCATACAATTATCAGGGCCTACTGTGGAAAAGACTGTTAATAGAAATAGTAATGAAGGAGACTGGGGCATTAGTATGCCAGAGAAGATTGGAGAAACCTAGTTTGCATGATGCATATATAATTGTATGTTACACCTAAATATCACTATACGTTGCTTCAGAAATAATTACTTAGGAAAATATATTTAACTCCTCCCCTTTTTTAAGATTCTGTATTTCATTAACAAACAAGTCCATTGGTTTATTAAGTCTATAAGGTAGCAGGGCTGTAAGTGAATGTGTTCTGTATTTGCATGTTTTTAAAGTGGCAATTTCTAAAGACACACAATTGCTATGTCTATATACTCGTATAAAGCAAAGTGAAGAATTGATGCAATCATCCAGATAATTCAAGGGAAAAACACTTTTGCTTCAATTATCTACTGCAAGTGAAAGTGAGGGGTTTAGCCTGAATTGTTCAAATAAGTGCCTGATTCTCTTCACTTTGCATGTGTAGACACATTTTGCAATAATATTTATGTTAACATTTGTAATTTACATACATATAAAGGAGATATATTTCCACACTTGAGATGATCGAAATCTTTCCAGCAATAATTCCTTTTTGGTTTTACCTAATTTTTGGTAAAGAGTCTGATTATTCATGTGCATGTTATGTATGATAATTAAATTAAGGCAAAACTAGATGGACTCATTTGTTCTTTTATTAAGTGCTTGCTTAATAATCTAATTTGTATATAAGATATTGATCTATAAGAAGTTCATTGATATATTCTGTCTAAAACTTAAATAATATATGCTCCTTACTGAGTATAATCATAAATTGATTTGAAAAAGTAAATGTGATTCATCTGTACATGTACAATAAAATGCAACATTAAAGCAAACAAAAATTTCCAAAGACTACATCCTATATAGTCCATGTTTAAGATTTGTTATGAATAAGTTAATATTCATAAAGAAATTAAATACAAGAACACATTCTCAAAAGTTCCACTGACACATTAAAAATTCAAATATATAGCAGATTTTACAGTGTTTCCTCCATATGTCTGACAGAAATAATAATATATTTAATTGCTGATATTTGTATTATTTTACTATACATTTATTAAATATATAAAGTATGTTTTCAATGCATTTGAAAAGTCTGTTGTGTTTATTAATACACTAGGAATTTTAAATTTCTTCTGGGCCTGCTTAATCACAATTTGCAGTCTTTACTCTGGCCCACATAGAAAGTGAACTCCAAAAAAAGTAAAGCACCTCTACCATGTTTCTTCATATTGGCATTGTGTCAAAATATGTTTTGTTTGAACATTAGAAATTAGACCTTGGTTTATTTAAAATATTGTCTAAGTCTTGGGTTACAAGTGTTTGTCTGGACAAACAGTTAATACCTAAATGTTAAAAGACACTAGAATATTTTATGGATCTATTTGACAACAAAAATGAACTATCTATGTTATAAATTTGGTAGATAGGGCTCAGGTATAGTGTTCATTTGTAATTTTCATGTTTTATATAAAAGTGTGTAATTGATGCTTACAGTATAACCAAAGTCCTCTCCATCCTCATAAAAACACATGTAACAAATATAAAATTAAGCATTTCAGAGTATTTTACGACTCCAATACTGTTTTAATTTGTTTCAAAAAGCAACTATCTGTCTCTTGATTGTACTTATGAAAAATCAAGTTCCAGAATTAAATGGATATGTTTTATAAATACTGAGAGGAGCCTTGATAGATATTTTCCTTCAGTACTGCTAAAGAGAAAAATACACTAATTTGGTGGCAAACATCTGTCTGGTAATCATATATGATAAATTCATACGAAATATAGGAAAGATATTTATTTATACTGTTACTGCTAAGCCAGTCTTTATTTATCCTAGAAGATTTTTCATCTATGAGTGGAAAACAAACTTTCCTTCAAGAGGTCTGTGAACCGAATAATAAATGTCAGGTCTAAATCCTGTATGAAAATCAGTCCGGTTTAATCCTGGATATTCTTCAGCATGCAAATGAAGACTAGAGGTTTCCCTGGGCCTGCTGTCATACAGGCAGCCAGC
>SJXQ01008277.1:8630-51493 GCA_006408695.1 Aepyceros melampus | reverse complement strand
TAAGACTTGGTCTCAGCTGCCTGCCTTTCACAGAAAACCACAAGCCAAGGAAACATATCAGTAATAGCGCCCTGTAAATTAACTTGACATTTGATGCAGAAAAAACCCTAAAAGCTTACAAAAGACATTGAAAACAAAAGCCACTCAGGACCCACACTACATATATTGTGGATTTAAGAGATCTGGAAGGTGGTTATTCTATTGTAACCAACACATACAGCCCTCATCTTCTTTGTTAAGACAATTCAGTCATTCTTTGTTACAGGCATAGTATCCGTCAAACAGGAACACAATATTTTCCACCAGAAGACAACCACCACCACCTAAAAGTCCAACCGATATTAAAATAATTCAATCAATGGGATTTTTTACATTGAAAAGTAAAGCTACACATTCCTAATGTGAAAAACAGAGATGCTAAAAATAGGACTTTATGTTTCCTTGGTAAATAAGACATGTTGACATTGCTAAGATGTAAATAATGTAAGATGCATTGGAGAATGGTGTGAATCTTGCTGAACATGAGGTATGCACAAATATGTTGTGTTTTAAAATTTGCCATTCAAGAGATTTAATTTTTTTTCATGCTTGGAAGCCCCTGAATTCTTTTTATAGGGAAGAAAATTTTTTTGGTTCAAAGAAGGACTATTGATAAAATATTAAATGGTTCTTTGACATCAGCTGCTGTGTGGGGCTAGAGTGAGGCACACAGCATATTTAAGCCATTAGACATGCAGGAATGCTAACATTATTATGCGTTATTGTGTCTGGCTATCGGGCCCCCCTCCCTTCTCTCTCTCTCTCTCTCTCTCCCTCTCTCTCTCTCTCTCTCTCTCCCTCTCTCTCTCTTTCCCCCTCTCCCTCTCACTCACTTTCCCTCCCTTCTTCCCTCCTCCCCACCTTTCTCAGTGTCTCTCCTTCTTCTCTCTCCCTCTGCAAAGCCTGCTACGCTGCATCTTACAAATGTCTGGCCTTATAGTTTACAAGCACAGAACTGTACTGGTAAAAATGCATAATCTCAGCATCTGTGCTTCTTGATATTCATGGATTTATTTACAAGTCCCTGTTTCTACTTTTTTTGCCTGTTTCTATGGTTTATATTACTGTCATGCCTATATTCTTGTGGGAATTTCAAATAAGAATCAAGATATAACTGGCAAATATTCTGTAATGCAGTCTGCATTTCCATAATTTAGTTGTTTTTTAAAAGAGACAATTTAAAGAGGTTTATGGACTTAAGGATATATGAAGAGTACTTTGATTGGCTTTTTTTTTTTTACTACTTCAACTGCTTAAGGTTCAGTTTGTGTAAAATGGATGTAATAAAATAAATTTATGTACATATATGTGCTTGTGTATATGTAAATGCATTTAGAATGAAACACTTCATAAATCTAAGTTAAATTTACTGATTAAGTTCACTATGTTCACATTTGGCCACATTAAGATATTTCACCAAAGGGTTCAAAGGTAAAAGGCTACCATTTTATTTCTTCCATAGAGTATAACCTGCAAAAAGCTTAAATATTTACAAAGCAAGTATTCAGGATCTGGTGTTTCCCCAACCTTCCACACACACACCCCTCCCATATGCAGAGCTAATTTAACTGAACCCTTTTATTACACGTCACCAGCTCCAAAGAAATCTTTTCTCCCTTTTTTTAAACTGTAAAGACACAAATTATCTTCAATGATTTAACTAATGCTTAAACTAGAAATTTAACTTACTTTACAATAATTTTTCAATTGATTTTCCACCTATCTCCCCCCCAATAGAATTTCACCTTCATATTATCAATACACTCATTTCTAGGGATTAATATTCTCTAGTTTAATGTAATTTTGAAATAAGAAAAGTCCATGTATATGCTTTGCTGTTTATAGCTCCAGTTTAATTGCTGTATGTTAAACTGCCTAGACACCGAAATGAATTTACAAGTATCTTTCAAGACAGCCATAGTTTAGAACTGCACATGAGAGAAAATGGGATGATGGCAGGACACTGCATTAAATGATCTTTATGCCAGTATTTTCAAAAATTCACACTCCGTGTAGGAAAATGTTAAGTCTGAGAACATTAAGATAAAGGTTCTTATAGTCCTGAAGTGTGGGATATGTAAAATACGGAGATTTTCAGACATACAGTTTTAACACATGCTAAGCAGCACAGATTATTAAGCAAGATTCATTCCTTTATTGGAGAGGGAGGGGAGTAATTTACAGACAAGAGCTAAGCAATTCTGTTTAACACAACTCTGTCTAGTTGATTGTAAGGCATGTGTAGTATTTTTCCAAAGCCCGTCATCAGTCGTAAAGCAATTTACAGCTCAGGATATTTTTTAAAGCATACTCATTTTATTAAGAGTTAATCAGATAGGTTGTGCAGAAAGATATACATGTATTTGCAATTCATATTGTTGCTATGTCCCTATTGTGTTCTGAGCTTCCATCATGGCTGGGAAATGGGAAGCTGGCATGTAGTCCAGGAGGGTAAGAAAGAAAGCCCCCAATAAACACCTACAGCATTTTCTGATCATCTTTAATTATAACCATGTTTCTTTTTTTTTTCCTGAAGTGGGTGGGGGAAGTGGCAGAAAGAAGACGATTATGAATGCAGACCATATCTGTGCTATTAAATAATATTAATAATTCTTTTGGTTCAGGGGGTGATGTTTTCATTCTGGACTTTCAAGCACCTCAGTGTACCCATTCAAAGCGATGACAGAAAAATGAATCTGAATGTGTAGGCATTAAACATTTAAATTCTCTACTCCCTGGTCATTATACTGACTGTCATATTTTACACCTCCCCCTCCCCCACTATGCTTTTGCTGATTTGACTTCATTTACATTGGCTTATTATGCATTGGTCTTTGTTCTACTGAACTGAATACAGTACAGTGACAAAGCAAAACTTACACATCGGCTGGAGTATTTTTCTGATTTAAAAATTAGGTTTTTTTTTTAACTTAAAAATTAAGTTAAATTTACATTTAACTTCCCAACATTGTTTAAATTGGAAGCAAGTCTTTTCTTATACAATAACTATAATCGATATGCAATTATTTTAAAAGTGGTTAAAATCACCTAAAGATGTCATTAGGAAATGACTTTAAGGCCTTTTATAACAAATACTCTACTGCTACCTAGGCAATATTATCATATTAGAAGTATTAAGTTGTTCTTTCCAGGTTTCTGTCTGAATTTCCATGTAGGCCCAAGGAACAAGCTTTTATCTATTTTATATGAAGTTCATTGTTTAGAGTTGTCCCTTATGGGTCTTGTTTTAATGTATCAAACGACAAAGGTAATGTCAATCCTTAAAAAAAAAAAAAGATTCCTGCTTTGCATTTCTTGCAATTAAAAGGTTTTCTGATTTACAAACCAAATTTTCATCAAATTAAAAGGAAGTCCTAGCTGACCGATCGCATGGAAAAATATGAAAGTTACATTGAGCTTTAAATGTCTATCCCCATGACAGTGCATACTATCTTTTCATTTGTTACAACCAATGGAGACATGGGATTAATCTAATACAGCCTAATTAAAACCCATTCACACATGAGAGTTTTTAATGGTACTAGCAGCACAAATGCTACTTTGTACCACAGTTATATTTGCATTTATTTGAAGTTAGACAATAGATATTTTTGAATACAAAGAAAATGGCAAAAAATGCTGGGGAGCATGTTTTTTAAAATGGAAGCAATTTCTTGTTTCCTGCAAAGATAATTGCCACATGTAAAATTTAGACTTCATGCCAGATATTTTGACCAAGATACTTTTTGTATTTCTGTTATTTATCAAAATGTATAATCATGCTTATGGTAGCTACATGCACAGGGCACCATATTGGAAGAAAAAAAAAACCATCATCATGTCTTCTTGGCTTTGTTAATGACTCACTCTGTGACCTCTGGCTTCTCCCCTAACCTGATTGTGCCTTACTTTTTTCATCTTTGAAAAGGGAGTATCTGTCCTTTACTTACCTACTAATTGGGCTATTGTAAAGCTTTATTGGAATAACATATGTTCTTAAGAAGAAAGTATCTTAAGAATGCAAGCTTTTATTTTTTTCATCGATTAATTTTTACTATACTGTGGGAAAATACAGTGCTGTTTGTTTGTCTATATCAATTTCTTTTACTTAAGTTTGGCACTTTTGGTTCAGAGTTAATGAGAATAAAACACAAATAGTTAATTACACTTCCTGGAGGTGGGATCAATCGCCTACATCTTGGCAATTTATATAATCTTGTTACCATCTGCAAGATATTGCTATGAGCGTAACTGGTTTTAGGGAGAAGGAAATGACAACCCACTCCAGTGTTCTTGCCTGGAGAATCCCAGGGACGGGGGGAGCCTGGTGGGCTGCCGTCTATGGGGGTCACACAGAGTCGGACACAACTGAAGTGACTTAGCAGCAGCAGTAGCAGCAACTGGTTTTAGAAAATGGCTTTTGTAGTAGAAGTAGTCAACATGATAACATTTAGTATAAGGTCAAATTTCCATGAAAACTAGAAATTTGGCAAAGACTTTTTTTACAGTGGCATCTCACGGAAGCAAAGTAGATAAAGTTTCTAAGCTATAGCTGCTTTATTTTTTAAAATTTTTTGGCCACATCACATACAGCATGTGGGATCTTGGTTTCCTAACCAGGAATTGAACCCATGACCCTTGCAGTGGAAACACAGAATTTTAAGCACTGGACTCCAGGAAAGTCTTTATAGTTGCTTTAAAACTATCTTAATTTTTCTTTTGAGTACTAGAAATTTTAGAGTTTGTACATCATGTGACTCTGATGCAGAAATGTGTAAGATACTACATTTTGAGCATTTATTGGGATTTATCCTAAAGTCAACACCATTGTCAAAAAATATGCCAAACACAGTTAACTTTATTTCCATTTCTAGGATTAAAATGATGTTATTTAATTTCTTCACACTTCAATGGAATCACCTGTTAAATGACAAGGTTGAGCTAGATTATCAATGAAAACCTTCCCAGATTCAAAATTAACCTGGCCAGTATTTGGATATATCATTCCTATTAAAATTTTAGGTATATAAATGTTGTGTTATACACAATATATCTAAATGATATTTTATCAGATACTTGTTCACTAGATGATGAATATTTATTAAATACTAAATACTGTCAGGCATTTGTTAAAGTCTAGAAAACTAGAAAGAAAATTTGGAGGCAAAGATAAAGATTACCTTACTAAAATCTGACCAAGATCAAAGTCTATGAGCATCTAATCACTTGACACAACAGAGTTAAATATGCTTTAAAAATATTAGTGAATGTGGCAGACAGTATTACTATTCACTAATAGCTTGTGTCTAGCCTTATAGGAGAGCTAAACTTCTCTGCCTCCATGAAGTCAGGCTAGGATATTGCTAGCCTGAATTGCTTTGGCTAATGGCATAGGGGGTAGAAGTAGTAGGTGTTATTTACAGGGAGGAAGATATAAGAGTCAGCTCATATTTTGCTATGCCTTCTCCTTTGCCATGGTTACCAGCAAAGTTCTAAGGAGTTTCTGCTCCACCAAAGTGAATCCCAGAGTGAGGGCTACAATGACGTGGAACAGGAAGTCCAACTGATATACAGTGGATATTAAAATGAGAGAGAAGAAAAAGAATTACAGTTAAATCACTAAGATTTAACTTGTGTATTATCATAGTATAACTTAGCCCAGTGGATCTCAGTCTGAAGAACACTGGGATTCCTGAAGCTTTTTCAAGGAATCCACTAAGTTAGAATAATTTTCATAATAATATGAAGATCTTATTTTTCCTTTCACTCTTACCCCCTCACAAGTGCAAAGGAGAGTTTTCCAAAGTTTACGTGGTGTGTGAGATTGCAACCAGCTGATGCAGAAGCAGATAAACAAATTCAGTAGTTAAAGAGCTCTGAAAAAATGATATCTTGATGGTGTTCTGCTCCTCAATTTTTCTTGCTTGGAAAATTTAACAATTTTCCACAAAAATGTGTTTTTTATATTAATATTTGATGGATTTGTTGATATTTTTAATTATACATATTTTTAAATTTTATTTTTAATTTCTGATATGAAAAATCAGCGGATAGAAAGCCCACTTTGACAATTTTTTTCAATAATTTTTAAAATAAAGAGACCAGAGAACAAAAATGGGGGCCCTAGCCTATCCTGACGATGTGGCATGCTCCACCAGGTGTTGCTTATTAGTGCTAATTAAGCCCTGTCACTGAGGAGCTCTGTAGATAGACAAACTATAACTTTAAAAGTATGGTTAGAGTCAATCACATTATTTAGTTACTTAACAGAATCAAATGGAACTTTTTCATGTTGCATAACAAAAGAACAGTTGCTGCCGAATGCAACTACTATAATAATTAGTCTCGACATAATAAACTATCTCTTCGGTTGAATTTGACACTGGATTTTCCTCCTTATTTTGTAGAAAAAAATAAATGTAATCTCTTGCAGTAAGTATGAAAATATATAAGCTGAACTATAAATCATCCCACAAATGTACAATTTGTCCAATTTATAGGGCAAGGGTAACAGGAAAAAGAATGGAAGAGAGATGAATTGTGAGATGTGAAAGTTTCAAATCATGCTTTTGACAACCATTCAGACACATCATGACTGACGGTTGCAGATCAGACCCAAGCAGAAAACAATCTGGATTAAAAGTATTTGGGCCCATCATCACTCCTTCAAGCCAGCACAGTTTCTCTGTCAATCTGCTCTACCTGGCATGTTGATCCATAAATGTGTTGCCCCTTGTTTCGAACGTGGATATGCATTCCTTCAACGGGATCTGAAGCTCCTAAAGGGTGGTGATGATGTGTTCTATTGAATTTGCTTCCAGCCTCACCCTGCCTAGACATGTGAGACTGCGACTCCATATGTGCTGGCAGGTTAAACAAAACAACATCTCTAACTTCGTAGTGATGCACCAGCAATGGAATGAATAAAGAACTTGGGCTGGAGGGGGAGGATAAGGTTGACAACTACTTTCTATTAATTTAAATGTACCTATCAATACAAAATAACACTGTATGAAGCATTAAAGGGTTGTTTAAGATAAGAATTAAAAGATTGGACCTAGCATCCTAATACCCATTGAAGAAGTGTTATTCCTCTCAGTCTGACTCCTGGATGGGCCATCCTCTGTTCTGATTGCTGTACAGGGACATACTCATTTAAAGTGTTTTCCTTCCTTATATCATTGAGTTGTAGAAATTCCTAAAGTGATTCATCTTAAAACATAAAATATTTCTTCTATAATTATCAATGCACTGGACTTTTCCTACCAACTCCATTAACTGATCTAAAAAATGTTTTATGAGTAGGTTTATGTATATAATGTGTAGGGTTTGCTAGTTTATATACATCATCCACATCATATACAGTATCTCATCTGACATTCTCAATGAGCTTGTGAAATACTTTTCCTTCTTACCCTCATCTTATAAATAAAAAAGGTAAGAGCTTTACGAAATTAAGAGATTTGTCCAAGAACATATACCTAGTAAGTACTAGAGAGAGAATTAAAATTAAGAATTATTTACAGAGTTATAGTGCTTTTAAACTATTAAGATATGAACATAACAGAAAAATTTATTCTAGTAAAGAAGAGAGCATTGTTTCCCTCAGATTATTTCTAAATCGTATTATACAGACAGTTTTTCCACACCTTGAGTGAATGAGTGTATAGGTGAATACTTTGAATGTAAATATAGGTGACTGGAATTTTTATATACATTCCTGAGAAAAATCACTATTTCTGAAGTTCAAAATGTTTATTTCTTATTTCCGTAATTTAATTTTCTTCTTTTAAAAAATAATTCTATTTATAAATTTGAGCAAAGTATAAATGTTAAATAACTCAAATGGATTGTCTTGAAAACAATCTAGAGATAATTATACCTCAAATTTTTTAAAAAGGAATATTATGGTAGCACTTATCGTAAGATTTCTAGCAGGTTGGCTGATGGTAACTGCTAACACAATAGTTAATCTATTTGTATTTTCAGTAGACATTACCATAAAAAATAATTAATGGGCCTTTCATTCAGATTTTCTGATGAATTATGAAAAACATTTTTCTCATAATTCTCTTTAAAAAAATGTTAAAACACCTACCCAAAGTCTACAATACAGAGTAATTTAAAGATACAAGGAAATAAGCTATATGCCAGGATTAATAAAGGCAAAGGAACAGAAAATACTTTTTACTTGGTTTCTAATGGCAGTAATCATAGTGTCTAAGTTCTCATCCTTCTTTATCTGCACAGTTTGACATAAAAGGTTGTGAGCCCCCAGATGCTCCAGATGAGTGACAGGCCATCTCAGAAGGCTTGAATGGTGCTGAAAGATGAGCACAATAAGGAATATGGAAGCAGTTCAGGAAACAACTGCTAGTACTCTTTCTTCGTTTTCTTCTGGAAGCTGAAATTCTACCTCAGGTTATATAGAAATGTCTGCTGATTGTCTAACTCTTATCTGACAGGAATACACAAGCCCCCCAAAAACTTAGTGGTCCAGATGTTCTTAATATCTCCAGATTCGCAGCCTAACACTTGCTTGACATGACCTCTTCCTTTCTTTGCAACAAGCAAAAATTTTCCCATGGGGCTTCCATCTGATTAAGATGGTTGCTCTCAGCCATTTAAAAAGAGAAGTCCCTTAGTCTTTATCAACTTCTTAAATTCATCTCTCCTCACATCCTAAAAAGATACCTTCATTGTTTGAGTGACCTCTACAACCGCAACAATGTTCACATGTATAGGAAAACCACAAAATAACCTACTAAACTCTTGATATTTATAGATTTATCATTCCTGGCCTTTTCTCCTATACTGCTGAAGACTCCATGAAGATAAGGACCTTGTCTTATTTATCAGATGTTCAATATTTGTTGAAAATTAAATAGATGACAGGTAATGAACTCAGTGTTCTATAATGTTTAATATACAGCAATGGTAGGAATAAATGAACACACACAGTGTGTGATGAGGCTAGTCTACAGGAGAGTCAGCAAGGTCTTGAATAATTTAGGAAACTATCCACTGTTCGTAGGAAAAGTGGTTTCCTTTGGTGGCATTGTGAATCTCAGAGTTCTCAAAGGTCTCTCAGAGCTCTGGTGAAATTTAGAGGTATATTTTATACAATCCTTATATCTGGAGGCAATACAGTACAGGAATAAGGACTCAGACTTTGTAAGCAGACTCTTTGGATTCAACTCTCAGTTCAGCTCTCACGAGCTAAATGGTCTTGGGAAAATACCATTCACTTTCCAAATCTGTGAGGCTTCCACGATACATAAAGAACACAATAACATACCACATAAGTAGGTACTCTATGTTGCTTCTTTCAATTGTTCAGTTGTGTCCAACTCTTTGTGACTCCATGGAATGTAGCATGCCAGGCTTTCCTGTCCTTCACCATCTCCCAGAACTTGCTCAAACTCATGTCAGTTGGTGATACCATCCAACTGTCTCATCCTCTGTCATCCCCTTCTCCTCCTGCCTTCAATCTTTCGCAGCATCAGGGTCTTTTCAGATGAGTCAGTTCTTCACATCACGTGGCCAAAGTATTGGAGTTTCAGCTTCAGCATCAGTCATTCCAATGATTATTCAGGACTGATTTCCTTTAGGATGGAGTGGTTGGATCCCCTTGCAGTCCAAGGGACTCTCAAGAGTCTTCTCCAACACCACAGTTCAAAAGCATTAATTCTTGGGCACTCAGTTTTCTTTATAGTCCAACTCTCATCCATACATGACTACTGGAAAAACCATAGCTTTGACTAGATGGACCTTTGTTGGCAAAGTAACGTCTCTGCTTTTGAATATGCTGTCTAGGTTGGTCATAGCTTTTCTTCCAAGAAGCAAGCATCTTTTAATTTCATGGCTGTAATCACCATCTGCAGTGATTTTGGAGCCCCCCAAAAATAGTCTCTCTATTTCCATTGTTTCTCCATCTATTTACCATGAAGTGATGGGACTGGATGCCATGATCTTAGTTTTCTGAATGTTGAGTTTTAAGTCAACTTTTTCATTCTCCTCTTTCATTTTCATCAAGAAGCTCTTTAGTTCTTCTTTGCTTTCTGTCATAAGGGTGTTGTCATCTGCACATCTGAGGTTACTGATATTTCGCCTGGCAATCTTGATTCCAGCTTGTGCTTCATCCAGACTGGCATCTCGCATGATGTATTCATATAAATTAAAAAAAGCAAGGTGACAATATACAACCTTGATGTACTCCTTTCCCGTTTGGAATCAGACTGTTGTTCCATGTCCAATTCTAACTGCTGCTTCTTGACCTGCACACAGAATTCTCAGGAGGCAAGTAAGGTGGTCTGGTATCCTCATCTCTTCAAGAATTTTCCACAGTTTGTTGTGATCCACACAGTCAAAGGCTTTGGCATAGTCAATAAAGCAGATATTTTTATGGAACTCTCTTGCTTTTTCAATGATACAACAGATGTTGCCAATTTGATATTTAGTTCCTCTGCCTTTTCAAAATCCAACTTGAACATCTGGAAATTCATGGTTTACATACTGTTGAAGCCTGGCTTGGAGAATTTTGAGCATTACTTTGCTAGCATGTGAGATAGGTGTAAAATGAATTGCACTCATCTCATTTTACTCAATAATTATTACTTATTTTTATTATCATAAAACTTCTATGTGAATTCCAGGGCTGAGAATTTGGCCCTTTAAAGTAAGTACATTAATATAAGAATGGAAGAATGCTGAAGAAGTATTAATTAGGTTTAGAATTCAGTTCAGAAGAAATGTTTTACATTACTAGGAAGAAATCAGAACTATTGGAGGTTACATTATAGACATCTATAATTGAGAGTAAGTTAAGTGAAGCCTTAACACTTCTGTTTTTTTACTCAACTTAGTGCTGAGACTCAATCACAGTAAAACCCAGCAGGAATCAGACATGTACACTTCGACATGTTGAAAAGAAAAGATATCACTTATATTGGTATCTGAATAGGCAGCATAACTTCAAAGCAGAATCTGTTTATTTTGATTTTGAAAGCATTAAATACTCCAAAACAATAAATTACCCACCACCAGCTTAAAATTCAACTGTGAGAATTTTGTTTGCCTACATTTAAAAATAGGCACAGAGTTTTTTTTAAACCCTACTTCAATTCTTCTCTTCAAGTCCAATTTTTGTGGGTGGTAGAATCTTCAGTGTAAAGAGACTGCTGCTTGAGCAGCACTTAGTGAAACAAATAATCTTTGCATATTTAAAGGGTCAAATCCTGGAGTATATTACAAATTCATAAGAAATTTCAGTGACTCTGCCCTTCACAGCTAGGCTGTGGTTGAAATTCAGGGCCTACACAGGTAAGCTATAGAGAAATGACTTTCCAGAGACTATTTGTTAACTGCTTCTATGAGACAGGGAGGACTATGAGAAAAACGGAAGTTAGGCTTAGTTTCCTGCAGTGTAGACAAGCAGGAACAGGAGCTCTTCTGAAGTGGGAATCATGGCTTTGGAGAAAAAGATGTCAGACTTATTAGTGAATTGATAATCAGATCCAATGAGCACTTTCGAGCCTTTCTCTAACTTGTCTTGCCTGTTGCCTGTCATATCACTGACCTTTCTCCAACTGCTTTCCTTTCCATTTGAAGCTCACCTAAAGAGCCTCTGGATGACAGTAAAAGAGAAGAGCGAAAAAGCTGGCTTAAAGCTCAACATTCAGAAAACTAAGATCATGGCAACCAGTCCATCACTTCATGGGAAATAGATGGGGAAACAGCAGAAACAGTGGCAGAACTTGGGGGGGGTGGGCTCCAAAATTACTGCAAATGGCGACTGCAGCCATGAAATTAAAAGATGCTTACTCCTTGCAAGTAAAGTTATGACCCACCTAGACAGCATATTAAAAAGCAGAGACATTACTTTGCCAACAAAGGTCCATCTAGTCAAGGCTATGGTTTTTCCAGTAGTCATGTATGGATTTGAGAGTTGTACTACAAAAGCTGAGAGCCAAAGAATTGATGCTTTTGAACTGTGGTGTTGGAGAAGACTCTTGATAGTCCCTTGGACTGCAAGGAGATCCAACCAGTCCATCCTAAAGGAAATCAGTCCTGGGTGTTCACTGGAAGGACTGAGGTTGAAGCTGAAGCTCCAATACTTTGGCCACCTCATGCGAAGAGATGACTCATTTGAAAAGACCCTGATGCTGGGAAAGATTGAAGGCAGGAGGAGAAGGGAACAACAGAGGATGAGATGGTGGGATGGCATCACTGATTCAATGCACATGAGTTTGAGTAGACTCCAGGAGTTGGGATGGACAGGGAGGCCTGGCGTGCTGCAGTCCATGGGGTCGCAAAGAGTCAGAAACGACTAAGTGACTGAACTGAACTGAAGCTTACCGTCTACCTCTCCAGACATTTCTTCTCAGTCATTTTCATGAATTTTTCTGCCCTAAGAAACCAAATTTAGAGCTCTTCTCTATTCTCTATTACTCCAAGTAGGGTCAGCAAACCATGTGCAACAACAGGACAGTTTTAGGCTTGTTAAAATTCATATTCCTTGGCCCATTTTCACTCTCCTGAACTAAAATCTCTGGGTATGGGTGAGAGCAAATGTTTTCTATAGTGGCATTGCAAATCTCAGAACTTTCAAAGACCTCATTATATGTCCTCTGTGAATTTAGAGGGTCTATTTTTATACAACATTTTTATCTAGAAGCAACACTGTGGCAGTTCCGGCTGGGGCTTTACAGCCACAAGTGACCTTGGGAATATAAATTCTCCTTACTTTCTGAGATTGTGAGGTTTCAGAGATAACATAGGTAAAGAAGATACCTATGTAAAGGGTTTAATGCAGCACTACACATAGTAGGTGCCTTCTGACAAGTTCCTTGATTGATTCTGATGCAGACCAAAGCTAGAGAACCACTAGGTGATCTCATCCATTTCTAAGGTTTCAGATCTACTTTTAGGATGAAACTCTCCATTGGCTTCCCAGTGTAGAAGATCCGCATTATCTTCTCTCTTGGCCTTTCCAGTCTCTTCTCTTGCCTTCTTTCCTGGTAGTGAGTGAGTAAAAGTTGCTCAGTTGTGTCCGACTCTTTGCAACCCCATGGGCTGTAGCCTGCCAGGCTCCTCTGTCCATGGAATTCTTTAGGCAAGAATACTGGAGTGGGTTACCATTCCCTTCTCCAGGGGATCTTCCTGATCCTGGGATCAAATCTGGGTCTCTGGCATTGTAGGCAGATTCTTTACCATCTGAGCCACCAGGGAAGCCCAGAGCTAATCATACAGGAACTCTCACTGGTGTTTTCTCTTGGCTCTCAGCTTCCCTATGGCTCTTCAGTCTTTCTCAAATCACTTCTGTGCTCAGGCCACTTTGCCAAACTCATCCAGCTCACCATGTCTCAGCCTAGATGTCAAGACTTTCCCTGATCACTTGGGTCTGAGTTTGGTGCCTCTCCTGTGAGATCTCAGGCACTCCAGATATCTCCCATCATTGAACTTACCACATTTTTATAGCACTAAGCTCACTTACTTGTTTCTATCTCTTCTACCATATATCCAGCTCCATATCCTGGCACATGCTAAGAAGATGTTTAATATCTACAAACTGATGAATGATTGAATGACTCACAGATATATGCTTCAAGGTCAGACCTCCTCCCTAGGTCTTCATACAAGCTGAGCATGTAAAAAAAATTAAATTCATTCTCTTTCCCAAGCAAAATGGTTTTTATCCCTGCCCCTCAATTCTTCTTTTCAGTGAAACACATAAAAATTTGCCCAACTGCTAAAAGCAGCAAGGTGAGGATTATCCAAGACAGCGCTCTCTCCCTTACCCCACATCCAATCTGTCACGCTGCACATCAGCCATAGCCTAGCTCAGGAATTTTTTCCAAAGAGAGATTATTGAAGTTTAATTTAAGAGGGTACTTTGAGTGTGCATGCACCTTCCCTCTTTCCTAAAAACCCATTGAAGAAACAGGAAAGAAGCTTAAAAAGGGAATAAATTTAGAACAGGAAGACTAGAGAGTTTGACCATGTGCTGCAGTATGAAACACAGGTGGAAGCTATCAGATCAGGAGGCAATTAGAAAAAAGGATCCTCCATCTCAAACGAAGCTCTAACAGAAACTGAGGCACTGTTTCTAGCTGTAGAGTCACAGAAAGACTCTAACCGAGCAGGTAGCAGAGAGTGGGATGTGTAGGCAAATGGGTAAAGTGGTCGACGGAAGGACTGTCTATGGGTGGTGTTCCTAACCTTGGCTGATCATAGGATTACTCGGAGTTCTTATTAAACATAGAGAATCTCAAGACTCTTCTCTGGGAACTCTGGTTCATTATGACTCAGGATTTGGATTTTTGACATGAGTTTCAGGTGATTTTTTTATGTAAAACAACTTAGGGCAATATTGGACTGTGGTCTACTCTTTGTTCAGGAACCACTCTCCCACCACACACCCACAGATCTCTAGGCCATATAGGATTAGCAATTATCCCCCAGGCTTAAAATCAGATAATTAATTTACAAAGAAAAATTTAAGTTGTCTGGGCCACCTACCAGAGATTACACCCCATGATAAGGCTGTCCTCATTCTGGCATTTGGGATTGCCAGATGGTTTCCTGCCTGAACATCTTAAAATAATTCCTGCCAGTCTACTCGCCACAATCACATATATAGAACACTGTGTTAGTATCCTCATTTCCGGGAAGAACCTTGCTGTTGATACGGTTAGACAATTAGTATATTCACTTGCCTAGACTTTCATTCATACATATAAATGAAAGCCTAAACATACCAAATATTTGAGGGAAACATAACAGCATAAAAAGGAGAGAAAAAATTAAACAAGCAAAACTTAATAATCTAACCTAAAAAACAAAACAGATGTGGTGGTTGCTGACAAGGACCACAGAGATGCTGGGAGAGCTGCCAGCAGAAAGCTCTAAGGAAATTGCATTGGCTAAAGGAAGCCGCCTCACCCAAGATCATGCCCTACATCCAATGACTGAGCCACAGGGAGACAGAAAATCCTGGCCCTGTTTCTGCTGTTAACAAATTATCAGAAACTTAGAGGTTTAAAAAATGTATTCCCTTGCAGTTATTGAGGTCAGATGTCTAAATTAAAGGTGCAGTGACATTTCTTCTGGAGGGTTTAGAGGAGGAGTCCTCATACCTTTCTTGCTTCTTAGGCCGCGCGTTCTCCTTTGCTTGCAATCCCTTCCTTGACTTGTTCCCAACTCTTGCTTTCCTTCTCACATCTCTGACTACTGATTCTTGAGCTTCCTGCTGCTCTCTTTAAAAACCGGTGATTACATCAGGCCCACTCAGGTAAACCAGGATAATTTCAAAATAATTATATCTGCAAAGTCCCTTTACCATGCAAAGTAACATATTCACAGGCTCCAAAGATTGGGTCCTGAATGTCTTTGGGGCATCATTATTCAGCCTAATACAGTCCCATCCTGTTATTCATGTATTGGTTTTATTTCTAAATGCTTAATGTTATTACGATAAATTGGTCACTGAATTGTATTGATTCCACTCTGCTAAATGGCTCAACCTACTAATCTCCTTCCTCTTACTGTCACTGTAAGGACAGTTCAGTCTTTTATCATTTCCTGCCTGGACTACATCAATGGTAAATGTTTTGGTCTCTTACCTTCTTGAGTCCATCTCCCCCACTTTCCCATGGTTATTTGAGTGAGTTTGCAAAAAAGCAATCTAATCCTCCTTGTGTAAAATAAAGTGTATCCCCATTGCCTCCAGAATAAATTCTGAATCCACTTATGTTTGGCCGCTGGCTACCTCTCTCATGCCTTATCCAATACTAATTTTCACAACACACTCTCACGTGAACCTCACACACTTTCTTGAACGGGCCCCGCTTCCTCACTTCTCTTCTGGCAATTTCCTCTCTGCCTGGAAGACCCATCACCTGCATTCACCTAACTTATTTCTACATGTCCCTCAAGACTAAGCTCACACTTCATATCTTCTGACTTCATGACCACATTCTCATGCCCTTCACTTTTCTTTACAGGCTTCTTCAGGATGCTCAAAAATCTTCAATTGCAGCATTCCAGACTCTGTTTAGAAGTGTTGGTTTACTTGTCTGTCATTGTCAATTGCCTGTGAATTCCTTGAGGGCATTGACAATGTCATCTATTTCTTTGGCTTGGCAGAAGCACTGGCACATATTTATCGCTCAAAAGAGTATTTTTTGGATGAATGACAAAACCATGACACACTTTGGCCAATTGCCTTTTTATATGTTTATCACTATCTACTCTTTAAATCTATCAAGAGTTTTTCCCAGATATCTATGTCAACAAACTCATACATGCATAACAAACACACACACAAAAAAATCAACATTCCTCACTATCAATTCTTACACTGAGTTGACATAAATCAATTAGCAAACATTATACATAAGTACACAGAATAATACTCAAGTAAAAACAGACTGAAGTTTTATCAAGGAACCCATGTACAAAATCACAGAAACTGGAAATGGGAGCAAAAGGTCTTCTCAAGGCTTCTTCAAATTTAATTTTTAAATTATAAGAAAGCTAGCCTGGTTGTCATCATGTCTCATGTTTGTACAGCATGTCCTAGTTTTCACAAGTATTAAAATCATCTCTCCACTTGATCTTCATGACTGTATCAGACAAACAGGCTAGGTATGTATTGCCCTAATTTTAGAGATACGAAAATAGAAACCTAATGGTGTTTGCATCCTTGAAAGGGATTCACAAAGAGCAAATGTTATAAAATGGGAGGTACAACAGTGAACTCACCTAAGGAGTCTGTAAAATACTGATGCCTGAACCTCACCTCAAGCCAACTAAATGAGGCTCTTGGGGATGGGGAAAGGAAGGGTGTCTGTGGGTTTGGAAGCTCACTAGATGTTTCCAAAGGGCATCAAGAGTCGAGAAGCACTGGATTAGAACCCAGGTCTTCTGACTTTAGTGCAATGGGTTTTATAATGGTTTTATAATGCCAAAGCAAAGTAGGTAGTCTATATTATACTAAAAGGTTTGGGCTTCCCAGGTGGCTCAAATGGTAAAGAATCTGCCTGCAATGCAGGAGACACAGGCAGGAGACATGGGCTCGACCCCTTGGTTGGGAAGATTCCCCTGGAGAAGGAAATGCAACCCATTCCAGTATGCTTGCCTGGAAAATCCTATGGACAGAGAAGCCTGGCAGGCTACAGTCTGTGGGGGTCTCAAAACAGTCGGACGCAGTTTAGTGACTGAGAACATTACACTACAACAGGTGTTGGTAGTAGCTTATTCTTATCATGCTGCCTTAGGAAGGGTGGGAGTAAATGTTACTATTTGATTCCATTGACCTAACAAATGTTTTCTGATGGTTTTCAAGGAGACAGTAGGATTGCCAACATTTAAGTAGCATTAAGACTGAGGATCTAAATATGTGTTTTCCTAAATATGTGTTTTCCTGGCCCCTTGATGACTAATAACACAGCTTACTACAGAAGAGAAGGGAGTGAGGTGGAAGGATGGGGAGGCGGGCATGGTACACGGCAACAAATGTGTTCCATGTCTCTTACGTAACACTACAGAGTGATTCCTTATAAAATTCAATCCCGGTGCTGCCACTCAAGTGTGTGAGCAAAGTTCTAAACCCCGTTAACTCTCCATTTTCTCATTTGTACCAGGGTATACTGACAGTAGCTTAGTTGATCACTTAAAATATTAGATCCTAGAAGCTGAATGATTAATGCATCTCCATGTCACTGTCACATAAGGCTGATTGGTAGGAAACGCACACCTCACAAGGACATTCTGAGAGATAAACAACAGTTACACTGCTCTTGGAAATATAAATAGCTCTCATAAAAAAATGTTTCCATGCACATGCTTTCTGTCAAGGTAAACTGTAATTTACACTTTCACCCTAGGCAAAATTGTTAGTTTATCCTTTTTTTCTGTTCACACCCATCTATTCCTCTCTTGAGCCTCAAAGCCACTAGAATTTTCACAAAAATAATCTTTAAAACATATATTTACCCTCTTATTGACCCCTTAAACTAGCTCTTTGTTACTCCAGGGCATTTTAAATTGTTCTAAATTTGTTTTAGAGGCTGTGGGTGTATTCTTTCCTCTGTAGATATTCCTAACCTCCATTAACTTCCATGGGAATCGAACACATAAGTATCAGAGTGAAACCAGGCCCTCATGTGTTTAAATAATGATTAAAATCTATTTATCATCAAATAAAAACTAAGAACTAAAGTCTGGGGGAAAACATGTGAAAAATATGAGACTGTGTTGTGATTAACTAAAGAAATTTACATTTATGGATGACTAAAATGGCATACCAGCCCCCTGGCAATATTTTCAAATGTCCTTGGTCTCAGGTTATCTACTGTAAACTGTCCACATTATAAAATGAAATGTACATGAGTGACTATTCACAAACTATACTTGGCCCCTTGTGTCTTGGCTCTGTTATGCGTACAGAAGAGCAAAGTAACTGTTTTGATCAATATTAAGTCACCTGTGGGTAGAATTTGATCTTAGCTATTTATTGTCAGATTTTAAAGTTATGTCATAAACACTTGCAAACTTTGCATACATAAATCTGCCCACATGTATGCCCATGAAAATTGGGTAATGGACTTCCAAACAGTCCAATTTTTTCTTATAAACCCAGATCTGTGTACTGCATATCCTCTCTATGAACATTACTAGGAGGCAAATACAAACTCTACATACATATTTTGGTGCTCCTTTGAAATGTTTGCTTTGAAATACAGATATATCACACATGAAAATAAATACACTAATTCATCCATGCATTTAATGATATGAAGCCAACTTTAAACCCCACAGCAGTAAGAAGTGCAGTATTAAAATTCATTTCCATTTTACAAATAAACATTGTGCATTTCTCAGATAAAATGTGAGAAAATATGAACCTAGGTGAGTTTCAAACTTAGTTTAAAATAAATGGATCTTTCCTGAAATATATATATATATATATATATATATATGGTCATTCTAAATATATGGTCATTTTGAGGAGAAATGGTAAGGTATTTCTTCCTTTGCACTAAGGTAGTATTTAGACATTTGCTAAGTAAATAATACTATATTAAGTAACACACTGATGAAAGGAAAGCAGCTTTCAAAAGTAGCCAAGGAACATCAAGGAAGTCAATAAATTGGGGGAATATTTTTTCTTTTCTTTATATACAAAATTACATGAAACTAGATTTAAAATAAGCATTGTAAAATAAACAGATTGCATGACATACAGATATTTTGGAAATATGCTATTTTAAACACAATGTGATTTTTAAACACCCCTAAACCTATTTGAATAAAGCAGAAGTAAGCTATATGAAAATCCTGGAGATCTTTATCTTTCTTCATTCCCTTGGGTTTCTGCCTCACATCCTTCAGCCAGTCTCCTCAAATGAACTGAGCTACTCAACTTGAATCCAGACCATTTAATTAAAGTGGCTAACCAGCAACAAGATTTCACAGAGATTTAAGATGACATTTCCTAATACTTTTGCAATCAATAACCACAATCAACACCATTTACTCAGCTCCTGCAACAATCCAAGAACTATGTGCTAAAGCCTTCATAAACAGATGTGTTAACTTTCAAAATGAGCTTACAAAATAGGTATTTTACAGGTTTAAGAAAACAAAAACAGAAGATATAGTGTGAGTATTGGAGCAGGATTCACCTTCAGGGCCTCAGCCTCCATCCTTGGAGGCTATGTCTTCTACCTCCTGCTGACTCCCTCAAAAGCTGAAGCTGCTAAACCTCACTAAGTGGGTACTTAACAATCAGCTCCTTCCCCTGTTTAGAAAACTCCTACAAAACAAGGCCAAATTACCATAGTTTTTAATTTTTCATTTTAATGTGGTAACAACACTTAACATGAGATCTACCCTCTTAACAAATTTGTAATGCAGTATTGTTGACTATGGGTACAATGGTGTACAGCAGATCAGTCCCCGACAACCACCATTCCGCTTTTTTGTTATATCAGTTTGACTCTTAGATATCCACTATAGGTGGAATCATCAGGATTTGTTCTGTGAACTAACATTTCATTTAGGTTAATCCAAGTTGTTGCAAATGGCAGGATCTCTTTCTTTGGGAGAGCTAAATAATGTTACATTGTATGTACATACCACATTTTTTTCAGTCCCTTCATCTGACAGTAAACATTGAGATTGCTTCCACACTCCGGCTAATATGAATAGTGCTTCCGTGAAAATGGGAGTGCTAATAACTTTTCAAGATCCTAATTTCAATTCTTTTGGATAAATATTCTGAAGTAGGATTGCTATATCATATAGTATTTCTATTTTTAACTTTTTGAGGAGCCTCTAGAATATTTTTCATAGTATCTGCATTATTTTGTATTCTCACCAATGGCGTGCAAAAGTTTCAGTTTCTCCACATCATTGACCTTGGCTGCTCTTGGTTTCTTTTTTTTTTTTTTTTTTTAATAATAGTAGTCCTGACAGGTGTGAAGTGATAGCTCATTATAGTTTTGACTTACATTTCCCTGATGATTAGTGACTCTGAGCATCTTTTTCATACACAAGTTGGCCACTTGTACGTCTTCTTTGAAGAAATGTCTATTCAAGTTTATAGTCCAATTTTAATCAACTTGCTAGTTTTTTGTTGTTGAATTATAGGAGCTTCTTATATATTTTGGATGTTAATCCTTTATCAGATGCATGGTTTATAAATACTGTCTCCCATTTCATAGCTTCCTGTTTCACAGTGTTTTCTTTGCTCTGCATAAACTTTTTAATTTGATGTAATCCCACTTGTCTACTTTTGCTTTCATTGGAACCACAAAAGACCATAAATAGCTAAATCAGCTCTGAGAATAAATAGAGCTGAAGGCATCATACTTTCTGATTTTAAAATATATTATAAAGCTACAGTAGTCAAAACAGCTTCAGTTCAGTTCAGTCACTCAGTCGTGTCCGACTCTTTATGACCCCATGGACTGCACCATGCCAGGCCTTCCTATCCATCACCAACTCCCAGAGCTTACTCAAACTCATTTCCACTGAGTCGGTGATGCCATCCAACCATCTCATCCTCTGTCGTCCCCTTCTCCTCCTGCCCTCAATCTTTCCCAGCATCAGGGTCTTTTCAAATGAGTCAGCTCTTCTCATCGGGTGGCCAAAGTATTGGAGTTTCAGCTTCAACATCAGTCCTTCCAATGATTATTCAGGACTGATTTCCTTTAGAATGGACTGGTTGGATCCCCTTGGAGTCCAAGGGACTCTCAAGAGTCTTCTCCAACACCACAGTTCAAAAGCATCAATTCTTCAGTGCTCAGCTTTCTTTATAGTCCAACTCTCACATCCATACATGACTACTGGAAAAACCATAGCCTTGACTAGACGGACCTTTGTTGGCAAAGTAATGTCTCTGCTTTTCAATACACAGTATAGGTTGGTCATAATTTTCCTTCCAAGGAGTAAACATCTTTTATTTCATGGCTGCAGTCACCATCTGCATTGATTTTGGAGCCCCAAAAAATAAAGTCAGCCATTGTTTCCACTGTTTCTCCATCTATTTGCCATGAAGCGATGGGACCGGATGCCCATCTTAGTTTTCTGAATGTCGCACTTTAAACAGCTTGGTACTGGCATATTGACAGAGACCAATAAAACAGAAAAATAAAAACAGCTCAGAAATAAACCCACACATATACAATCAACTGGCCTTCAACAAGGGTGCCAAGAACACACAATGGGAAAAGTATAATGTCTTCAACAAATGGTATTGGGGTATTGGGAAGACTGGATATTCACATGCAAAGAATAAAAGTGGATGCTTTTCTTACAGTACACACAAAATGGATTAAAGACTGAAGGACCTGGGGATGTCTCCAGTGGTCCAGTGGTTAAGACTTTGCCTTCCAATGCAGGGGGCATGGGTTCAATCTCTGATCAGAGAATTAAGATGCTACATGCTGTGCAGTGTGGCCAAAAACATAAAAATAAAAAAAATAAACACTTAAGAACCTGAAACTCAAACTCCAAGCAAAAACATAGGGAAAGCTTCAGGATACTGAATGTAGAAGTGATTTCATAGATATAACATCAGAAGCACAGACAACAAAAGCAAAAATAGACAAGAAAGAATATACCAAGCACAATTTTTAAATTTAGCTCAAACTAGAGAGCTGACGAAAAGCTACCAACCAGCAATTGATGGAATAAGACTGAAATTCATATGATGTAATACCTGAAACTGGACTGATGATCTTCCAAAGCTCAAACTGTTCCCAACTCCTCTGTTTCTTCAAAATGCTAACATAAATATTGCTGCTGCAGCTGCTGCTGGTGCTAAGTTGCTTCAGTCGTGTCCAACTCTGTGCGACCCCATAGATGGTAGCCCCCCTGGCTCCTCTGTCCCTGGGATTCTCCAGGCAAGAATATTGGAGTGGGTTGCCATTTCCTTCTCCAATGCATGTGTGCACGCTAAGTCGTTTCAGTTGTGTCTGACTTGTGCGACCCTATGGACAGCAGCCCACCAGGCTCCTCTGTCCACAGGATTCTCTAGGCCAGAAATTGGGTATGAATAATACACAATATCTATAGTGAAGACCAAGGATATATCCCCAGTTCATGGAATGATAATGTGTCTGCAGCAAAAAGTTGAGTATGATCTATAAGTGATCTATGAAAAACATGACAGTTCACAGTTTCTTTAAATTATTCGTGTATTTATATATACAAATATATTTATAAATTATTTATTTCTAAATTATGCTTATCCTTAAATTACACTTAAAAATTCTTTCTAAATATAGATCTTGACACTGAACTTTATTAAATGGAATAAATAAAACTTTTTTAGTTAAATGGGTCCTTAGGGAATCATTTTGTTCGATCTTCTCATTTAAACAGAGGAAAAAGCAACTCTGTATTTTGTTTAAATACAACAGATTACCCTGACACCTAACTTGTAAGTGTTCCTATTTCATCTCAACATAATAAGACTGTGTCCGCGATTACCTTTTTGAAAAGCCATTTTACTAAAAGGATACCTCCTTTGTCCTATGACATCTTCCTGCTCAGCTGTGTCTAGTCTAAGTACAATATAATGACTTCTCTGGGTCCAAGGTAAAGTAGGCCAACGTTCTTACTATTATTTCTGTTTACATAGTCTTGAATTATATGCATGTGTGTATTTATGAACTATAATTCATCCTCCTTTCCTTACTAACTATAATCTCTTAAAGGGTACAATTCTGTCAGTCTTATACACTGTCACCAGAATTGAGGACAGTGCCTGATACATAATGGATGGTCAATAAAAAGTCCTTGGATGAATGAAACACCAACTTTCCTGCCAAAAACAAAAGATGAATCTTTCAACTGATACCTATCTCCCTCAGATTGATAAATAGTCCACCACCAAGTCCTCTCAACTTTACCTCCTAAATAGTTCTTCAGTATTTCACTACCTACTTCCACTATCATCCCCCTGGGCCAGGAAGTTACCATCCGCTCTTGCATCAGATAAATGAAAACCTACTTCTTGGTTCACCCTAATATCCTCTGACTTGATTTGGATTAGGTCTCCACATCCTGCAGCTGAATCATCCTCGAAAAAGTAAAAATCAGACTAGGTCACTACACCCAGATTAGTTTCCTAGAGCTGCTGCAACCAATTACCACAAATTTGGTGGCTTAAAACAAAAGAAATTCATTTCTTACAGTTCCAGAGGCCAGAGTCTGAAATCAAGGCATCCATAGGGCTATACTTCTTCCAGAGGTTCTACAAGAGGATCTGTTCCTTTTCCCTTCCAAGATCCTGATGACTATTGACTACAGTAAGTTTCCCACATAAGCCTCAAGTTGGGAAATGTCCAGGATGCAAACATGTATTCACACGTCCAGTCTCCCTAAGTTTGTGTGTCTGGTGCACACTGTCACATGTGTCATCCTCTGTAAGTGGCTGTGCTTTGTGTACTTCACTGTACAGGGCTATAGAGAGTACAGCAGAACAGTATCTTTATTTCAAGTCCAGGGTGTCCAAAAGCAAGTGTAAAAGCAGCAGTGATGTAGCTGGTAGTGCAAAGAAGTGCCAAGAATTGGAGTCCCAGGGAAAGGACAAAGAGAGACAAGAAGAAGAAGTAACTGAAGAACTAAAGAGATTCATGATGCAGGAAATGGCAAGGGGATTTTCTCTATTTGAAACACTTTTAGTTTTTGAGACAAAGAACCCAAGCGTAGAATGGTACACGCAGCCATTCAGAAAGCAATCAGTGCTACTGTGCCATCTACGATGAGAAAAAAAAGAGCTACTACCCAGATATCACGGAGGAAGGAAATAGCAACCCACTCCAGTATTCTTGCCTGGAGAATCCCACGGACAGAGGAACCTGGCAGGCTACGATCCATGGGGGTGCAAGAGTCAGACATGACTTGGCGACTAAACCACTACCACCACCCAGATATTACTGAATCATTTTTTTCAAGAGAGTTGATAGAATTTAATCCAGCAAGGAACCAGGATCTGTGCCAACATCAGGCATGAGTAAACTGCAGCTTGCTCTCCATCTCCTATTGCTGACAATTCTTCAATTCTACCATCTCCCTCCTCCTCCAGTCAGTAACTCTTCTTGCCTGTTCACTTGTTGCCAGCCCCTGTATGTCAGCTGTTATACTGTACTACTGTACTTTTCAGGGTACTGCACTAAAAGATTTAAAATGTGTTTTTAAAATTTTTATGTTTGTTTTTATGTATTATTTGTGAGAAAAGTATTATAAACCCACCACCCTTATGGCAGGAAGTGAAGAAGAACTTGATGAAAGTAAAAGAGGAGAGTGAAATAGTTGCTTAAAGTTCAACATTCAGAAAACTAAGATCACGGCATCCGGTCCCATCACTTCATGGCAAATAGATGGGAAAACAGTAGAAACAGTGGCTGATCTTATTTTGGGGGGTTCCAAAATCACTGCAGATGGTGATTGCAGCCATGAAATTAAAAGACGCTTACTCTTTGGAAGGAAAGCTATGACCAACCTAGACAGCATATTAAAAAGCAGAGCTATTACTTTGTCAACAAAGGTCCGTCTACTCAAGGCTATGGTTTTTCCATAGCCTTGAGAGTTGGACTATAAAGAAAGCTGAGTGCCGAAGAACTGATGCTTCTGAACTGTGGTGTTGAAGAAGACTCTTGAAGAAATCCCTTGGACTGCAAGGAGATAAGCCCTGGGTGTTCATTGGAAGGACTGATGTTGAAGCTGAAATGCCAACACTTTGGTCACGTGATGAGAAGAGCTGACTCATTTGAAAAGACCCTGATGCTCGGAAAGATTATTTAACTTATATGCAGAGTACATCATGAGAAATGCTGGACTGGAAGAAACACAAGCTGGAATCAAGATTGCTGGGAGAAATATCAATAATCTCAGATATGCAGATGACACCACCCTTATGGCAGAAAGTGAGGAGGAGCTAAAAAGCCTCTTGTTGAAAGTGAAAGAGGAGAGTGGAAAAGTTGGCTTAAAGCTCAACATTCAGAAAACGAAGATCATGGCATCTGGCCCCATCACTTCATGGAAATAGATGGGGAAACAGTAGAAACAGTGTCAGACTTTGTTTTTTTGGGCTCCAAAATCACTGCAGATGGTGACTGCAGCCATGAAATTAAAAGGCGCTTACTCCTTGGAAGAAAAGTTATGACCAACCTAGATAGTATATTCAAAAGCAGAGACATTACGTTGCCGACTAAGGTCCGTCTAGTCAAGGCTATGGTTTTTCCTGTGGTCATGTATGGATGTGAGAGTTGGACTCTGAAGAAGGCTGAGCGCAGAAGAATTGATGCTTTTGAACTGTGGTGTTGGAGAAGACTCTTGAGAGTCCCTTGGACTGCAAGGAGATCCAACCAGTCCATTCTGAAGGAAATCAACCCTGGGATTTCTTTGGAAGGAATGATGCTAAAACTGAAGCTCCAGTACTTTGGGCACCTTATGCGAAGAGTTGACTCATTGGAAAAGACCCTGATGCTGGGAGGGATTGGGTGCAGGAGGAGAAAGGGACGACCGAGGATGAGATGGCTGGATGGCATCACAGACTCAATGGACGGGAGTCTGGGTGAACTCTGGGAGTTGGTGATGGACAGGGAGGCCTGGCGTACTGCGATTCATGGGGTCGCAAAGAGTCAGACACGACTGCGCGACTGAACTGAACTGAACTGAGGAGAAGGGGACAACAGAGGATGAGATGGTTGGATGGCATCACCAACTCAATGGACATGAGTATGGGTAAACTCCATGTGTTGGTGATGGACAGGTAGGCCTAGAGTGCTGTGGTTCATGGGGTTGCCAAGAGTCAGACACGACTGAGTGACTGAACTGAACTGAATATACAGTACTATAGCTAATTGTGTTAGTTAGGTACCTAGGCTAACTTTGTTGGATTTAAAAACTCACTCTCCAAACACAACTCTTTCATGTGGCTTCCCTGGTGGCTCAGAAGATAAGAATCTGCCTGCAATGCAGAAGACCCGGGCTTGATCCCTGGGTTGAAGATCCCCTGGAGAAGGGAATGGCTACCCACTCCAGTATTCTTGCCTGGAAACTCCATTAACAGAGGAGCTGGTGGGCTACAGTCCATGGGGTTTCAGAGAGTCCAATACAACTGAGCAACTTCCACTTTCTATTGTAACAGCATTCCTTGGCTTGTAGTTTAGCACTCCAATTTCTGCCTCCATCTTCACCTAGCCTTCTCCTTTGTGGTTTTTCTCCTCTTTTTCTCTTATAAAAACTTGCCATTGGATTTAGAGCCTACTGGGATAATCCAGGATGTCCCCCATCTCAAGATCTTTAACTTAATTACATCTACATCTCCTCTCAATAGAAAACTATCTCATATTCCACCCTACTCAAACTTCAGCAGAGTCTTTCTTTCACCCCCAGACAAAGCTTGATTGCTTTGCTACGCGGAGTATGGAGTTGCTTTGAATAAAAGAACATGCTACAGTGCGTGCTAAATCACTTCAATCATGTCTTACTCTTTGCAACCCCATGGGACTAATAGCCCACCAGGCTCTGCTGTCCATGGGATTCTCCAAGCAAGAATATGGAGTAGGTTGCCATCCCTGCCCTTCTCCAGGGGATCTTCCCAACCCAGGGATCAAACTGGAATCTCTCATGCCTCCTGCATTGGCAGGTGGATTATTTACCACTAGAGCCACCTGAGAAGCCCTATAAGAAATAACTGTAATTATACTTTCAGTAGTACAGTGATTTGATTAATGTAAATGGAAGCATTTGTCTAAACTTTATGATAACAAGAATCATGCCTGTTTAGTTTTTTGTACTTTTTCCACTTATAAATCTGTTTTAGGGACAAACATAGGGCCTAACCCATATTATATGGGCAACAGAAAGTTTGCTGGGTGAATTAATGAGAGAACAGATAAGTGGATGATTGACAATGTTTAAATACACTCCTTCTCTGACTCTTTGGGGTCATCTCAGTAAAACAGATTAATTACACTATGGACTACTGCTATAAACTTCTATTAAAAAAATAAGATAACAGTACACTGAACTAAAATACAAAATCATGTAAATGGAATATTGAGTTACAAACTCAGAAAAAACACTTTTATTGATCAATTCTCCAAATTGATCCTTCTTGAGTTTGTTTTTGAAGTGCACACACAGGCCACCAGTTAAGTCTATCACTAATCTTCAAGTCTGTCACTAATCACTAAACTTGAGTTGATGAGACCTAATGGGTCCTACTTGCTTGAAATCCACTGTGAAAAGAACAAGCCTCCATTGTAGAAACAGTAACAGACTTCATACAAAATATAGCTCTCTTTTTGTGATTCCGTGGGAACTCTGTTCTCACAATGTTGTTAGCTGAGAGAAGACTGGCTCATGTTAAATCCAAAGGCATGCAATATCCATGCTATAGCAGGGGAACATTTTATTTTATGACTTAAATAAAAACATTTCCAAAATCACATATCCTGTGATAACAAGATTCAAAAAAGAGCCTAGGGTTATTGGAACATAGAAAATTCAAGCTTGAAAAGAATTTAGTTGGTTTAAAATTATTTGAAGATCATATGAAAGTAAGGAATTTTCTTCCAGCTTCAGTTTAATACCTCCTATCACTATGGGGATACAAGTAGCTAGCAAAAAAATCCTTCTACTAGATGATTCATATTCCTACAAGAAAGTTGCCTAAACTCTATGTTCATGGAATGAAAGACTATGACTAAAGGATATTTTGTTATTCATTGGTTCATATACACTAAAAATCCCAAACAATTTTCAGTTATGATAAATTAAAACTGTATATATTATACCCCTCTTAAAATGAGAACATAAATCTACTAGTATAATATATATAATTACTTTTGCATCTTGCAAATTATTAGAATGTATACCTAGTCACTATGTATATGCTATCAGTTATATTTAATTCTGAATACTTTTAAAATAAAACCATTTAAAATGCTGCTGTGAAGTAGCTTCAGTCGTGTCCAACTCGGTGCGACCCCATAGACGGCAGCCCACCAGGCTCCCCTGTCCCTGGGATTCTCCAGGCAAGAACACTGGAGTGGGTTGCCATTGCCTTCTCCAATGCATGAAAGTGAAAAGTGAAGTGAAGTCGCTCAGTCGTATGCAACCCTCAGTGACCCCATGGACTGCAGCCTACCAGGCTCCCCCGTCCATGGGATTTTCCAGGCAAGAGTACTGGAGTGGGGTGCCATTGCCTTCTCTGATTTAAAATGCTAACACCAAAGAATTAATCAATAAAAGTTGACTTTTTAATGGGCTGGTGTTTTTATTAATTTGAATGATGTTTCCAGTGCACCTGTGAGGTTACCCTTTGTTAGTGATTCCTGACTCTAATTTTGCTGTCCTTTGTTGTTGTTGTTGTTGTTTAGTCACTCAGTCATATCCAACTCTTTGTGACATCATGGACTGCAGCATGCCAGGCTTCCCTGTCTTTCACTACCTCCCAGAGTTTGCTCAAATTCCTCTCCACTGAGTTGGTGATGCCATTCAGCTATCTCATCCTCTGTCATTCCCTTCTCCTGCCTTCAATCTTTCCCAGCATCAGAGTCTTTTCCAATGAGCAGGCTCTTCATATCAGAGGGTTAAAGTTTTGGAGTTTCAGCTTTAGCAAAAGTTATTTTTGTATTAAAAGTGCATTAGAATTTTCAATTTATTTAAAGCTGGGGAAATTTGTAACCACAAACAAATATTCTAAATGAGACATAACATTCCACTATATTTTCAGATCCTATGAATTTAAAGAATGTTACAGTGATTTTAAAGTGAATATTTACATCTGGGAGATAGTGAAGGACAGAGAAGCCTGGCATGCTGCAGTCTATGGGGTTGTAAAGAGTCAGACTCAACTTAATGATGGAACAACAACAACAAATTTATATTCTGCTAATTACTAAAGTAACACTGTAAGAATTAATTTTGAAAATGGTAAGATTTCCAAGTCTAAGTAATATAACAAATAAGAAGATGATCCAAAGCTGAGCATAGTATGAACTTCATGTTATTTAAGGAATTCACTTCCTTTGTATTCTAATATTAAGCAGAACTCTCCTTATCAAAAGGGCTTTCCTCATTGCTCAGTCGGTAAAGAATCTGCCTGCAATGAAGGGATCCAGGTACGATTCCTGGGTCAGGAAGATCCCCTGGAGAAGGAAATGGCAACCCACTCCAGTATTCTTGCCTGGAGAATCCCATGGACAGAGGAGTCTGGAAGGCTACAGTCAACAAGGTTGCAAGAGTTGGACACAACTTAGCGACTAATCCAGCACCTCCTTATCAAAATTTCTGTTTGTCACTGGAGGCCATGACAGAAATCAGAAATTTGGATGTTACTTCTGAGCCCCACTGACTAAAATTCTTTTGCAAATGTTCACCATGGTCTTTACAGAGATGAGATTCCAGGCGCATCTGTTCTCTGTCTGGAATCCTCTGGGCTTCAGACACTGGCACTTTGGCTGGGGGACAGTGTCAACACAGCATTCCCTGGACAGACACCATGGGCATTTTCACCTTGTCGGTAGTATCACCATAGCTTTGCAGAAAGGACCTTCTCGTCTAGTTTCTGGGATTATTCCCAACAATTGTTTCGGTAATTTTTCTAGAAGATAAGTCAATAAGCTATCTTTTCTCTAACACAAAACTTCAAAAGTTGTTTAAAAAGAATTGCCTGCTATCACATAAACTGGCTCAGTTTTGGGGCACTAAACAGTTGTACAAGGAAAGCTTCTTTTGATCCTTATGCTGCTGCTAAGTCACTTCAGTCGTGTCTGACTCTGTGCAACCCTACAGATGGCAGCCCACTAGGCTCCCCCGTCCCTGGGATTCTCCAGGCAAGAACACTGGAATGGGTTGCCATTTCCTTCTCCATGCATGAAAATGAAAAGTGAAAGCAAAGTTGCTCAGTCGTGTCTGATTCTTAGTGACCCCATGGAATGCAGCCTACCAAGCTCCTCTGTCCATGGGATTTTCCATGCAGGAGTACTGGAGTGGGGTGCCATTGCCTTCTCTGGATAGCAGCCCTCTAATACAGGATGTTATGCATAGATTAAGGGATACCTATATGGTTTTTCCAGTAGTCATGTATGGATGTGAGAGTCAGACTATAAAGAAAGTTGAGCACTGAAGAATTGAGCTTTTGAACCATGGTGCTGGAGAACACTCTTGCGAGTCCCTTTGACTGCAAGGAGATCCACAACCAGTCTATCCTAAAGGAGATCAATCCTGGGTATTCATTGGAAGGACTGATATTGAAGCTGAAACTTTGGCCTCGTGATGAGAAGAGTTGACTCATTTGAAAAGACCCGGATGCTGGGAAAGATTCAGGGCAGGAGGAGAAGGGGACACAGAGGATGAGATGGCTGGATGGCATCACCAACTCAATGGACATGAGTTTGGGTAAACTCTGGGAGTTGGTGATGGACAGGGAGGCCTGGTGTGCTGTGGTTCATGGGGTCGCAAAGAGTCAGACATGACTAAACAACTGATCTAAACGGGATATGTCTATACTTGTAAAAAGGTGATGCACGGAAGATTCTAATTTTAGTGTTGTTGTTTTCAAATGGGATCAGGAGCAGATTCTATTTCAACAATATTTAGGCTAAATTCAAATATTCTTCGATGCTTTCGGTGAGTGAGGATCCACATATCCAGGCCCCAAGTATGAGCTGATTAAACAAGTAGACTCTTAACAAGCAAAAGGACTCTAAGGGTCTCTATAAAGGACTCTATTAACCACAAATTATTATTAAACACAAAGAGCAGCTCTATTATCCCAGTTCAAACCACCTTAGCTTTTAAAAGAAATTGGGAAAGGAGGCATGAAATGTATCTGAGTCTTTATACAGGCAAAACTAATTTTGATTGTTTAATTTGTCATCATCAAAATTACTACATGAAAAGACGTAGCTTTTAAAAAAATAAAACTAAAGAAGCAGTAGGAATAGCAGTTAAAAACATAAACTCTGTGGTTAGATGGCTTGAATTTGAATCCTGACTCTACCACTTAATAACTCTGTGACCTTGGGCAAAGTAGGAGCTTAATACATGTCACCTATTTGTATTAGGTCACAATGATGCTCACTAGAAAAGATGTGGCCGGTATAACACAGCACATCACCATGAAAACTCTAAAAAGTTGAGGGAAACAAGTAACAACTTAATAAAATTGTTATACAGTGCATATAAAATTACAACCACATTTTATATCTTCATTATATTCTTACAGATAAGCAAGTATGTATAGCTGTCATCCAAACAATAAGTCCAGAATGACTTAAAAGCATAAGAAAAAGGGGAAATCAGTGATAACATGAAACAATTCAGCCACAAATATTTAAGTTTTGACTAAGTTCCCGGGCTCCACATTTTTCTCTAAAAAAAAAGACTGAGTAAAAAGAATCCCCTCCACATATCTCTGTGGTGTATCCATCCCTTCTGGCTGCAGTGTGAGAGGGTCAACTGCCTACCCATTTTGGGGTCTAATTGTCATATTAACTGTACATACTACATAAGGCCTATCAGGGTAACTCAGCAAAACCAGACAGTACTTAGATATAAAAACTTGCTGATACTTCCTCAGGGAATTTCTGAACATGGTTCTTTAAACAACAGTTCTCATTTATGTGTGCAAAAAGTTCATAGAAAGCTATCCATTGCCTCTAAAAGTTAACTTTGTCAGTGGACACCAAGAAAATACTTCTGCACCATATTTTTAATCTGCACTTGCACTGATACAGTCAATATCAAGTCTATCTCATAACAGGAAAATTAATTCATCATAGAAACCAAGCTCTTATACAACTCTGTTAGTTTCCAGAAGAACCGCAGAAAGGTTAATAAAATTTAATTTAAAAAATTCAGTTCAGTTCACTCAGTTGTGTCCGACTCTTTGCGACCCCATAAACTGCAGCATGCCAGGCCTCCCTGTGCATCACCAACTCCCAGAGTTCACCCAAACTCACGTCCATTGAGTCGGTGATGCCATCCAGCCATCTCATCCTCTGTCATCCCCTTCTCCTACTGCACCCAATCCCTCCCAGCATCAGAGTCTTTTCCAATGAGTCAGCTCTTTGCATGAGGTGGCCAAAGTACTGGAGTTTCAGCTTTAGCATCATTCCTTCCAAAGAACACCCAGGACTGATCTCCTTTAGAATGGACTGGTTGGATCTCCTTTCAGTCAAGGAACTCTCAAGAGTCTTCATCATCATCAGTTCAAAACATCAATTCTTCAGCGCTCAGCTTTCTTCACAGTCCAACTCTCACATCCATACATGACCACTGGAAAAACCATAGCCTTGACTAGACGGACCTTTGTTGGCAAAGTAATGTCTCTGCTTTTGAATATGCTGTCTAGGTTGGTCATAACTTTACTTGCAAGGAGTAAGCATCTTTTAATTTCATGGCTGCAGTCACCATCTGCAGTGATTTTGGAGCCCCCAAAAATAAAGTCTGACACTGTTTCCACTGTTTCCCCATCTATTTCCCATGATGTGATGGGACCAGATGCCATGATCTTAGTTTAAAAAATAAATTAATAAAATAAAATTAATTCATGAAGCTTACCTCTTTCAAGCTCTATCATTAACTTTAGTTTTAATGCAATGATTCCACCTACTTGAGAACCATGCTGCTGCTGCTAAGTCATGTCAGTCGTGTCCGACTCTGTGTGACCCCAAAGATGGCAGCCCATCAGGCTCCCCCGTCCCTGGGATTCTCCAGGCAAGAACACTGGAGTGGGTTGCCATTTCCTTCTCCAGTGCAGAAAAGTGAAAAGTGAAAGTGAAGTTGCTCAGTCGTGTCCGACTCTTCACAACCCCATGGACTGTAGCCTACCAGGCTCCTCCATCCATGGGATTTCCCAGGCAAGAGTACTGGAGTAGGGTGCCACTGCTTTCTCCATGAGGAAGTCTTAAAGATATTAACTATTATTGAAAGTGAAAGTGAAAGTGAAGTCGCTCAGTCTTGTCCGACTCTTTGCAACCCCATGGATCATAGCCTACTAGGTTCCTCCCTCCATGGGATTCTCCAGGCAAGAGTACTGGAGTGGGTTGCTATTTCCTTCTCCAGGGTATCCTCTCAACCCAGGGATCAAACCCAGGTGTCCTGAATTCCAGGCAGATGCTTTAACCTCTGAGCTACCAGGGAAGCCCAACTATTATTAATAAATATATATTCCTAAATCAATAACTTAAAGCACTAAGGTGTTATACAGTAAACATTGCTAAAATATAACTGAACTATTTCTCAATTAAAGTCTAATCATAGCTGTGTACAAATAAGAATCAAATTCAACTAGCAATATAAAAATTCAAATAGTGTCACAAAATACAAGAAGAATATGGAATATTCAGTATCTTTGTCTCCTAAGCTTGCTCCTCTGTGTGCATGCATGCTAAGTGGCCTCAGTAGTGTGACTGACTCTTTGTGATCCCATGGACTCTATCTTGCCAGACTCCTCTGTCCATGGGATTCTCCTGGCAAGACTACTGGAGTGGGTTGCCATGCCCTCCTCCAGGGGATCTTCCCAACCTGGGGATCAAACTCGCATCTCTTATGTTTCCTACACTGGCAGGCAGCTTCTTTACCACTAGTGCTACGTGGGAAGCCCAATCTGGCTCCTCTAACTCCTCCCAATTTCTAACTATACGCATAGTTCAAAGTTCATTGATCCAACTTCTGTCTCAGAACTCATCCAGTCACATAACTTTAACTATTTCTTTTCTGCATACAACTCCAGAGTTCAAGACCTCAGCTCTTAACTTACATCCTTCCATTCTGTTCAGTCGCTCAGTCGTGTCCGACTCTTTGCACCCCATGAATCGCAGCAGGCCAGGCCTCCCTGTCCATCACCAACTCCCAGAGTTCACTCAGACTCATGTCCATTGAGTCCGTGATGCCATCCAGCCATCTCATCCTCGGTCGTCCCCTTCTCCTCCTGCCCCCATCCCTCCCAGCATCCTTATTCCAATACATTTTCTCTATCTGCCTAGTGGACATTTTCATTGTCTCAAACTTAGCATATTTATAACTAGTTCTTCCATGTCACTTCTCTTGTAATGAATGATCCCACAATTTCTCTAATCACTCAAGCTCCAATTCTCCACATGTGACTTATTTTCTCATGACCAAGGTGTCATCAGGTCTTCCAAATACTTTGCTTGGACTGGGTAGCCCCCAGTACACCAAGCCACTCAGTATTCACTGCCTCCACACTGACTTGTTTGGCCAATGAGACATTAGCAAGTAGGAGACAAGCAAAGCCTTGTTAAGTATTTGCAGGCTGGGCCTCAGACTCTAGAAATGGTCTCTCCTGTGCCAAGTCAGCTCCCACCTGTCCAGCCAAACCTATGAGTGAAGAAACCACCTTGAACATTACAACACCAGCGTATAGCAGCTAAAGCAAAAGACAGCTGAGCCCAGCCCACAAGGCACCGCCAAGACAAACAATAAGCTGTTCTAGGACACCGCATTTTGGGTGGTTATTATGCAGCAATAGGTAAATGCTTTTTTATGAAACCATCCTCACAAACCAGTTCCACAAGGATCTTTATTTCCAGTAAATACATTTTACACCCCCTGTGTACAATGGCTTGCTTCTTTGTTATACAGTGTATCACCTTGAACCATGGGACTTGTTTATATGTTCATATTACCTTTCCTAGCATGACTTTAAGTGTCTTATATTCCAAATCAGAACATGATAGACCCAGTAATTATTGTGCTGAAAAAAACAAAGAGGAGAGGGGGAGGAAGAGAGTGGGAAGGAGAAAAGGAGGGACATTAAAGAAGGAAGAAATGAGCCAAGCCAAACTGAACAAACACAAACCTGAAGCCATCACCGAAAGGCAGGGTAGAAGTAGCCTGACATTTGTGCATACTGGGCAAGGACAAGAAAAAACTTCCATAAAGCTAGCTATGACTATGAAATACAGGTCAAAGTAAATGCCTAGAACATTTTCTGTTTTGCCTAGGAGATGAGGAGTCATAAAACAGAAAGGACTGTGTTAGAGAAACCTCTCTATTGTAAGTTGATATCGCTTTCTCAGCACAAGCTTTTACAAGTGAAGAGAATGTCATCAATGTGAGCTCTATCAATATATTTCCACATATTTCACATACCTACACTGGATAAAAGGAGGTTGAGTTTGTGTTGAGGTTACCAACAAAGTCTCAAGCCGGGGATGTGATGAGTGATTATAATTGATGACAGTTTTAGCACTGTAGTAATGAGAACAAGGTAGATTTCACCATTTCCCACTCCTATCTTTATCACTAAAATAGATCCAGGGTGTGCCATTTTCCCTTCTTATTAGTCTTTGTCATAAGAATATGGCACCAGAATGTTAATGACTGAAAGAACCTGAGGAAAACAGAATTTTATAGCTTCAAGTCTCTGGTGTGTAGTAGCGTTCCCATCTAAGAAAAAGATTTCAGGTATTTCCTTAGAAATCTTAGTGAAAATTTCCACATGTGTGATTTTAAGTACAAGTGTGCTATTTTTAAATGGTTAAAAGATAAATATTGAAATATCACAATTTTCAATAAACACTATTAAATTTCTCCTTTCACGCTGTAAGAAAGTTTTATTTAAATAATATTTTATGCCAGATAGATCTCACTTGTAGTACAATAATCTGATTGTATTAAAAGAGAAAGTGGTTGGATTATATTTATGATGGGTTTAAATTAGAATGAACATAAATTTCCGTCAGGTCAACAAACCATCTTCGTTACTCAGAATAATTAGGCTGAAACAGTAAAAGATGTAAGTTCCTTGTGTTTCTATGGGGATCCTTTGTTTATCTGCCAAATTTGTGAAGTCGTCACAATTTTCAACAAGAACAGTATTTTTAAAACTTCAATACCAAATAGTGGCCTTTTAGGGACAGCGGCCGAGAGGAGCAACCTCACATCCAAGGAGCGGTGGCTGCACAGGCGCAGAAGGGCTGAGAGGAGCTACTCCAAGTTCAAGGTCAGGAGGGAGGACGGTGAGGAGATACCCCTTGTCCAAGGTAAGCAGCAGTGGCTGCGCTTTGCTGGAGCAGCCATGAAGAGATACCCCACGTCCAAGGTAAGAGAAACCCAAGTAAGACGGTAGGTGTGGCCAGAAGGCATCAGAGGGCAGACACACTGAAACCATACTCACAGAAAACTAGTCAAGAAAAAAAAAAAAGAAAGAAAACTAAGCAGTCTGATCACATGGAGCACAGCCTTGTCCATAATCACAGAAAACTAGTCAATCTGATCACATGGACCACAGCCTTGCTAACTCAATGAAACTAAGCCATGCCATGTGGGGCCACCCGGGAGGGGCAGGTCATAGTGGAGAGGTCTGACAGAATGTGGTCCACTGGAGAAGGGAATGGCAAACCACTTCAGTATTCTTGCCTTGAGAACCCCATGAACAGTATGAAAAGGGAAAATTATAGGATACTGAAAGAGGAACTCCCCAGATCGGTAGGTGCCCAATATGCTACTGGAGATCAGTGGAGAAATAACTCCAGAAAGAATAAAAGGATGGAGCCAAAGCAAAAACAATACCCAGCTGTGGATGTGACTGGTGATAGAAGCAAGGTCTGATGCTATAAAGAGCAATATTGCATAGGAACCTGGAATGTTAGGTCCATGAATCAAGGCAAATTGGAAGTGGTCAAACAAAAGATGGCAAGAGTGAACGTCGACATTTGAGGAATCATCAAACTAAACTGGACTGGAATGGGTGAATTTAACTCAGATGACCATTATATCTATGACTGTGGGCAGGAATCCCTTAGAAGAAATGGAGTAGCCATCATGGTCAACAAAAGAGTCTGAAATGTTGTACCTGGATGCAATCTCAAAAACTACAGCATGATCTCTGTTCGTTTCCAAGATCGATGGAATCAATCTCTGTTTGATTCCATAGACAGTAATCCAAGAATATGCCCCAATCAGTAATGCTGAAGAAGCTGAAGTTGAATGGTTCTAGGAAGACCTACAAGACCTTTTAGAACTAACACCCAGAAAAGATGTCCTTTTCATTATAGAGGACTGGAATGCAAATGTAGGAAGTCAAGAAACACCTAGAGTAACAGGCAAATTTGGACTTGGAAAATGGAATGAGGCAGGGCAAAGGCTAATAGAGTTTTGCCAAGAGAACGCACTGGTCATAACAAACACCCTCTCCCAGCAACACAAGAGAAGACTCTACACATGGACATCAGCAGAGGGTCAACACTGAAATCAGACTGATTATATTCTTTGCAGCCAAAGATGGAGAAGCTCTATACAGTCAACAAAAACAAGACTGGGAGCTGACTGTGACTCAGATCATGAACTCCTTATTGCCAAATTCAGACTTAAATTGAAGAAAGTAGGGAAAACCACCAGACCATTCAGGTATGACCTAAATCAAACCCCATATGATTATACAGTGGAAGTGACAAATAGATTCAAGGTATTGTATCTGATACAGTGCCTGAAGAACTATGGATGGAGGTTCAGGACATTGTACAGGAGACAGGGATCAAGACTATCCCCATGGAAAAGAAATGCAAAAAAGCAAAGTGGCTGTCTGGGGAGGCCTTACAAATAGCTGTGAAAAGAAGAGAAGTGAAAAGCAAAGGAGAAAAGGAAAGATATAAGCATCTGAATGCAGAGTTCCAAAGAATAGCAAGGAGAGATAAGAAAGCCCTCCTCAGCGACCAATGCAAAGAAATAGAGGAAAACAACAGAATGGGAAAGACTAGAGATCTCTTCCAGAAAATTACAGATACCAAGGGAACATTTCATGCAAAGATGGGCACAATAAAGGACAGAAATGGTATGGACCTAACAGAAGCAAAAGATATTAAGAAGAGGTGGCAAGAATACACAGAAGAACTGTACAAAAAAGATCTTCACGACCAAGATAATCACGATGGTATGATCACTCACCTAGAGTTAGACATCCTGTAATGTGAGGTCAAGTGGGCCTTAGGAAGGATCACTGCAAACAAAGCTAGTGGAGGTGGTGGAATTCCAGTTGAGTTATTTCAAATCCTGAAAGATGATGCTGTGAAAGTGCTGCACTCAATATGCCAGCAAATTTGGAAAACTCAGCAGTGGCCACAGGACGGGAAAAGGTCAGTTTTCATTCTAATCCCAAAGAAAGGCAATGCCAAAGAATGCTCAAACTACTGCACAATTGCACTCATCTCACACAGCTAGTAAAGTAATAAAGGCCTGAAAGATGATGCTGTGAAAGTGCTGCACTCAATATGCCAGCAAATTTGGAAAACTCAGCAGTGGCCACAGGACGGGAAAAGGTCAGTTTTCATTCTAATCCCAAAGAAAGGCAATGCCAAAGAATGCTCAAACTACTGCACAATTGCACTCATCTCACACAGCTAGTAAAGTAATGCTCAAAATTCTCCAAGCCAGGCTTCAGCAATATATGAACCGTGAACTTCCAGATGTTCAAGCTGGTTTTAGAAAAGGCGGAGGAACCAGAGATCAAATTGCCAACATCTGCTGGATCATGGGAAAAGCAAGAGAGTTCCAGAAAAACATCTATTTCTGCTTTATTGACTATGCCAAAGCCTTTGACTGTATGGATCACAATAAACTATGGAAAATTCTGAAAAAGACGGGAATACCAGATCACCTGACCTGCCTCTTGAGAAACCTATATGCATGTTAGGAAGCAACAGTTAGAACTGGACATGGAACAACAGACAGGTTCCAAATAAGAAAAGGAGTACGTCAAGGCTGTATATTGTCATCCTGCTTATTTAAGTTCTATGCAGAGTACATCATGAGAAACGCTGAGGTGGAGGAAGCACAAGCTGGAATCAAGATTGCCAGGAGAAATATCAATCACCTCAGATATGCAGATGACACTACCCTTATGGCAGAAAGTGAAGAGGAACTAAAAAGCCTCTAGATGAAAATGGGAGAGGAGACTGAAAAAGTTGGCTTAAAGCTCAACATTCACAAAACAAAGATCATGGCATCTGGTCCCATCACTTTATAGGAAATAGATGAGGAAAGAGTGGAAACAGTGTCAGACTTTACTTTTTTGGGCTCCAAAATCACTGCAGATGGTGATTGCAGCCATGAAATTGAAAGATGCTTACTCCTTGGAAGGAAAGTTAGGACCAACCTAGATAGCATATTCAACAGCAGAGATATTACTTTGCCAACAAAGGTCTGTCTAGTCAAGGCTATGGTTTTTCCAGTAGTCATGTATGGATGTGAGAGTTGGACTGTGAAGAAAGCTGAGCGCCAAAGAATTGATGGCTTTGAACTATGGTGTTGGAGAAGACTCTTGAGAGTCCCTTGGACTGCATGGAGATCCAACCAGTCCATTCTGGAGGAGATCAACCCTGGGATTTCTTTGGAAGGAATGATGCTAAAGCTGAAGCTCCAGTACTTTGACCACCTCGTGTGAAGAGTTGACTCAATGAAAAGACTCTGATGCTGGGAGGGATTGGAGGCAAGAGGAGAAGTGGACGACAGAGGATAAGATGGCTGGATGGCATCACCGACTCAATGGACGTGAGTTTGAATGAACTCCAGGAGTTGGTGATGGACAGGGAGGCCTGGCGTGCTGCGATTCATGGAGTTGCAAAGAGTCGACACAACTGAGTGACTGAACTGAATTGAACTGAGGGCAGTACCAGAGCACTGGTTTAGACCCAGTATTGAACCTAAGCAGCTTTTCCACTCATTCCGTCTGTGGTCAGTGGGAAGCATTACTAACCTTCTTTGAGCCTCAGGTTCCTCAACTACAAAGTGAGTGAGTGAAGTCGCTCAGTCGTGTCCGATTCTGCGACCCCATGGACTGTAACCTACTACGTTCCTCTGTCCATGGGATTTTTCAGGAAGAGTACTAGAATGGGTTGCCATTTCCTTCTCCAAATGGGCACAATAATGGACTATAGGAATGTGAATATTAAAACAGATAATGTGAGAAGATGCTCTGTAAGTTCTACTGCCTTTTTATACAGTTCATGAGGTTCTCACGGCAAGCATACTGGGGTAGCTTGCCATTCCCTCCTCCAGTGGATCACGTTTTGTCAGAACTCTCTGCTATGACCTGTCTGTCTTGGGTGGCCTGACATGGCATGGCTCATAGCTTCATACAGTTACACAAGCCCCTTCACCATGAGAAAGCAGTGGCCCATGAGAGGGAGATGGTGAGGGATAGCGAGGCCTGGCATGCTGCAGTCCATTGAGTCTCAAAGAGTCAGACATGAGTTGGTGACTGAAGAATGACAACAAAAGTTCTACTAGAAATGTTCTCAAAGGGTGCCTCCTGACCAGCAGTATCAACATCCTTCGGGAAAATTCTTAGACCTCATCCCAGATGTGCTGAATCAGAAATACTGGGGTGGGATGCCCAGAAACCTCTGTTTTAACAAGCATCCCACTGATTCACAGGGCTGCTGACATTGGAGAAGCACTGCTCTAAAGCATGTCCACTTACCAGCTTAGGCAAGAGCCTTAATTACCTAAGCATCTCAGTTTCCTCACCTGCACATGCAGGTTTTAACTGTGGCTACCTCTAGAACTGATGGGAACTTAAATAGGTTAATGTCTGTAAAGTGTTGAGAGCAGTTCTGGGTATGTGGTGAACACTCTGAGAGGTAGTTATTACCACCTACTCCAAGCACTGCTCTTGGCTCTGAGGCGAACAGGACAGATGGGGCTCCTGTTCTGTGACTGTGCAGGTAGCAAGGAAGGCAAATCCGTATCCAGAGTAAGCATCTATTCCAATAAGAACAAAATGCTGCTTCTCTTACAATGGAAATGGCCCAAGGCAATCACCCTACCATCAGGTAGTTGACTGATTACCCAAGGAATCACTGTTAGTCTTTGCTCCTGACACGCTGGCACTCTCAGTGTGACTGTAGCTAGGTTGGTCTTGGTCAGTGAAAGTCCATTGCAAAGCCTCTAACTTTCATCTCTGCCTCCACAGCCACTCCCACTGGGAGATGACAGAGGGGCAGGGTGACTGGACAACAAAGCTGATGGGTATCCATAAAGTGAGTCATTCTCTCCACTTGATGATTAAAGTCCTCCTCTACTGAGGTCACCTATCAGTGGGTATTCATATGGGACACAAATAACTTCACATTTTTGGCCTATTCAGAGGGGTCTATCCACATACCTCTTCCCCAGAGTTGTTCATCACCAGTTTTCCAATCCTGTTCCTCCTCAGTCCTTGATGATCCAGCCAAAACTTTGGCTACAGCCTATCCATCAGTACATGATCACATGTCTGGCCATTTCTCCTTCTAACTACAGTGAACAACCAGGCACACTGCCTGAAGTTCCACCTCCTGGGAGGATTTCCCTTCACTGCTGTCTTTTAGGGATGTCCCAGAAAGTCAAGGCTATGGTTCTTCCTGTGGTCATGTATGGATGTGAGAGTTGGACTGTGAAAAAGGCTGAGCGCTGAAGAATTGATGCTTTTGAACTGTGGTGTTGGAGAAGACTCTTGAGAGTCCCTTGGACTGCAAGGAGATCCAACCAGTCCATTCTGAAGGAGATCAACCCTGGGATTTATTTGGAATGATGCTAAAGCTGAAGCTCCAGTACTTTGGTCATCTCATGCGAAGAGTTGACTCATTGGAAAAGACCCTGATGTTGGGAGGGATTAGGGGCAGGAGGAGAAGGGGACGACAGAGGATGAGATGGCTGGATGGCATCACGGACTCAATGGATGTGAGTCTGAGTGAACTCCAGGAGTTGGTGATGGACAGGGAGGCCTGGTGTGCTGCGATTCATGGGGTCGCAAAGAGTCGGACACGACTGAGCAACTGAACTGAACTGAACTGAACAGAAATGGTTATGGTGCAACAGCTGTCCACTTTCGAGTAGTGTCTACTTATTATGTAGAATCATCCATAAAACAGCCCCTGAGCTCTTCTTCCTCCTTCAACTTCCTCTTCAATAGGGAATTTTGCCGGGGGCCAGCGTGAGGAACTCTGCCCTTGGCAAAGGTCATGAGGAAGGAGGCTTGGCATACGCAAAGGCGTGATCAAGTCTCAGGAAACCCCCTGTTCCCGAGCATCTACCCCCAAAACCAAGAGTCTGTTTTATGCTCTCACCTACACCTCTGACTTTACGGGGGGCTCTCCCCCATAACCATTTCTCTCGGAGAAGGAGTTAACTTGCAGCTCCAGTTGATAAAATTCCTGGGCGTGACAAGAGTGTTTCAGCTTACGGACTCCTCTGAAGGTTATCTAGCCTGCCTGTATAGGTTCGTCCGGCCAAATGTGATTATTTACAGCCTCCCAACAGCGAGAGGCACGAGATGTTTTAGA
>SJXQ01008276.1:230175-252259 GCA_006408695.1 Aepyceros melampus | reverse complement strand
TTGCCGGGAGAAATATCAATAACCTCAGATATGCCGATGACACCACCCTTATGGCAGAAAGGGAAGAGGAACTAAAAAGCCTCTTGATGAAAGTGAAAGAGGAGAGTGCAAAAGTTGACTTAAAGCTCAACATTCAGAAAAGAAGATCAAGGCATCTGGTCCCGTCACTTCATTGGAAATAGATGGGGAAACAGTGGAAGCAGTGTCAGACTTTATTTTTGGGGCTCCAAAAATCACTGCAGATGGTGACTGCAGCCATGAAATTAAAAGACGCTTACTCCTTGGAAGGAAAGTTGTGACCAACCTACATAGCGTATTCAAAAGCAGAGATATTACTTTGCTGACTAAGTTCCATCTAGTCAAAGCTATGGCTTTTCCTGTGGTCATGTATGGATGTGAAATTTGGACTGTGAAGAAAGCTGAGCGCCAAAGAATTGATGCTTTTGAACTGTGGTGTTGGAGAAGACTTTTACTCCTTGGAAGGAAAGTTGTGACCAACCTACATAGCGTATTCAAAAGCAGAGATATTACTTTGCTGACTAAGTTCCATCTAGTCAAAGCTATGGCTTTTCCTGTGGTCATGTATGGATGTGAAATTTGGACTGTGAAGAAAGCTGAGCGCCAAAGAATTGATGCTTTTGAACTGTGGTGTTGGAGAAGACTCTTGAGAGTCCCTTGGACTGCAAGGAGATCCAACCAGTCCATTCTGAAGGAGATGAGCCCTGGGATTTCTTTGGAAGGAATGATACTAAAGCTGAAATTCCAGTACTTTGGCCACCTCATGCAGAGAGTTGACTCATTGGAAAAGATTTGATGCTGTGAGGGATTCGGGGGAGGAGGAGAAGGGGATGACAGAGGATGAGATGGCTGGATGGCATCACTGACCCGATGGATGTGAGTCTTAGTGAACTCCAGGAGTTGTTGATGGACAGGAAGGCCTGGCATGCTGCAATTCATGGGGTCGCAAAGAGTCGGACACGACTGATCGACCGAACTGAACTGAGAAGTCTTCACTGCAAGACTTTGTTTACATTAAGTACTAAATTTTTGCTTCTCTCTCTCTCTCTCTTTCTGTGTGTGTGTGTGTGTGTGTGTGTGTGTGTGTGTGTGTGTGGCATCATGGCTTACCTTGGGAGCTGTGTGTTTCATAAAGGTTCCTCTGCCTTTGAAGAAGACAGTTACAGTTATTCATGTTGCTTGAGTGTTCTTTGATCATTACATTATCATTTAATTGGGCACTGGGTCCATCCTGTCTTGATGAATAAGAATAGCTTCCTTTGACTGAACATTTACAACATTTCTATCTCTTATAATATGACACACGGGAAAGTTTTCAGGTATTAATATGTCAGTTCATCCCTACTTCCCCTAGTTCACTGAATTGTGGATTATCCATGGTTGATGACTGTCTCTGTCCTTGTTTTCAATCTGTGTGGACAACCTCCCTCTAATAGCCCAAAGGTTTCATAAATGGGAGCTAGGACTCCTTGAGGAGAAATGGGGACAAGAGAGAAAAGTGGTACCCTGGCCAGAGTGAGACATACTTAGGGCCTTAAAAAACTTACTTTTCCTATTCACAAAATCTTGCAAAGTGATAGTATTAGTCTCTAGTTTTAGATGAGGAAATAATTAGAATGAAGTATATCTGATTGTAAGCTCTAGTGATTCCTCTCATTCTGCAGTTTAACTTACTATTCTTTTATTATTCTTTTCCTCATTTTCTCCTTTTTCTCCCTCCACTTCAGTCTCACCTTTTCCCTTTAATCTTCCCTTTCTTTCCATCTTCCTTTACTTTTGCCTCCTTGATTGTCGTTACCTTTATTTATTTCTTCCTGTCTGTTTTTCAACTCCCCTTCTTTTGTCATTTATTGATCATCAGTCATGTTGGGTATTTTCACTCACTGTTAGACATTAAGACAGATAAGATGCAGGCACTAACCTCAAATGTCTGACACAGTGAACTTTAGTAAACCTCACTGTGTTTAGTAAATTTCACTGTGCTTAAAAAAAGAATTTCCTTTCTTGTCATTTGGAAGAGTTGTAGAGTTGGCAACTGGCCCATTTTCCTCCTCAGCATTTTCAAGAAGCAAGGAGTGGAATAGAGTTGGGGCAAATACTTTTATAACCATAGTGAGGCCTCAGCTAGTCATCAGAGCTGCCTGATGCTCATAAGCTGAATTCACTGTATATACATTGCACACAAGGAAGGGTGAAGTAGTCAGTGATTCCCTTAAATGGAAAAGGTTTCCTGGAAACCTTTCCTTAGGCTAGGGATTAGTGTTGGGAGGATCTCCTTAAACATTTTTGATAATCTGTTTTACCCATGGTGGATAGGGAAAAAAAAAATCAATTAACTTTTAGATCCCGGGGTATTCAGTCATGAAACTTTAATAAAGAATCCTTACAAATTTGGGCCTGAGCAAGTTTTTTGACCTTCTTAAGATATTTCATTCTCTGGACACACTTTCCACCATTTTCATAAAGGCTGTAGCTGCTTTGGACAATCAATTCAACAGAAACCACAATGCCCCCATGCCAGTAAAAGCACAGGCTTTTTAGTTCTAAGAAATATGTTCCATTCAATTCTCCTTAGATTTCAAAATCTGTCTATAAGAAGCCATTCTTTCATTAGGAACAGAAGTCCCTTTGGCCCCAGGTACCATTAATAGGATATGGAAACTACAAAGTAATATACTCACAAATCCACCAAACCCCTAAATTAATCCTTTTTGCTAACAACTAAATAAAGCAGTGTCTTTACCATATTAAAGGGTTTTTTTTTTCTTGCACATGCACAATTGAATGATTAAGTTACCAAATGTGCAATTATCCATTATGAGGAAGGAGGGAAAATTAAGATTAGATATGGTTTTGTTCTTTGAAAGAGTAATTAAATTGCTACATCAAGGAGACATGAATAATATTTAAGTCAAAGAAGTAGAAGATATACAAGAAATATTTTATCACAAATACAGAAGCAGAAGGGAATGAAATGGGTCAATATGACTGGGATAGGAGAAGATAAGGGACCAGAAAAATTAACAGAAAGAAGATAGAAAAGAGGATGAGAAGCTTATTTGAAGATAAGTTCAGTTCAGTTGCTCAGTTGTGTTTGACTCTTTGTGACCCCATGGACTGCAATACACCAGGCTTCCCTGTCCATCACCAACTCCCAGAGCTTCCTCAGACTCATGTCCGTTGAGTTGATGATTCCATCCAAGCATCATCCTCTGTTGTCCCCTTCTCCTCCTGCCTTCAATCTTTCCCAGCATCAGGGTCTTTTCTAATGAGTCAGTTCTTCGCATCAAGTGGTAGAAGCATTGGAGCTTCAGCTTTGTCATCAGTCCTTCTAGTGAATATTCAGGGTTGATTTCTTTTAGGATTGACTGGTTTGATCTCCTTGCTGTCCAAGGGACTCTTTTGTTTTGTTTTGTTTTAATTAATTTTTATTTTTTAGGTTGTTTTGCTGTACAATACTGTATTTGTTTTGCTATACATCGACATGAATCAGCCACGAGTGAACTCCCAATCCCGACCCCCACCTCCCCCCTCCTGCCCCACACCATCTCCCTGGATTATCCTTGTACATCAGTCCCAAGCATCCTGCATCGAACCTCCAACATCACAGTTCAAAAGCATCAATTCTTTGGCACTTGGGTTTCTTTATGGTTCAACTCTCATATTTGAAGATACCAAGGAAAATAATTGGAACACTCAGTAAGAGATATTTATTTCTTAAGACTACTTTTTGAACAGTATAATAATATATAAAATAAACCACATCCTAGTTGAAATGCTGGGGAGAAAGAGTAATTAATCCTGCATGCCTGATTTTTATTTCTTTTATAATCAAAATTTTAAAAAAGTGTTCTAGAAGAGCTATATTTTTCTGAAGGAAGTGCCTTGTGATGGCTTGAAGCTCAGCCCATGGGGAAATGATGAATCAGGTATGTAGGTATTTTATACCAAAAATCTTCAGCCTACCATATTTCTCTTCTCACCATGCTTTCATTCAAACATCTCAAATATCTCCTCTTTGTCAAGCATCATGTCGGAAATGGTGTTAAATGTATTAGTCAAGAAGAATAACATTTTCTCTACCCTAATGGGGTCCTACTTTTCTCCTTATGTAAATGACCTCTTTCCCCGGCCCTCTCCTAATTTCTAGTGGGACTCAGATCATAGGTTTGAAAAAATGTTTGGATACTATAGAGAGAGATAGATGAAGCGCTTGATTTTATACCTAGCTTGAGGATTTTGTCCAAACCTCTTTTTAACAGTCACCTGTGATTTCAAAAGCTCCTGCACTTTAACAACTAGGAAGAATTCCCTGATACCTGAAACTTATACTGATTTATAACCTTACAGGGTTTAGCTTTGGGACTCTGAGTGTTTTGTTTTATTTTGTGTTTCCTGTCTAGCTAAGAAGCCATTCTTTTTTCACTCTCGGCACATCAGAGACTTGTCATGGATTATCTAACAGGACACGTGCTTTTAGAGGCATATGCATACCAAATGATAGTAGGCTTTGTTCTTTGTGAGCTTACTGGAAATCAAGGCTTCACCAGGAAATAGGTCAAGTTTTCTGAGTCCCTTAGACTCCTATGGGAAGAGTGAGGCAGCAACACCCTGAGACAGAGTCCTCTGGGGAAATGTAAATCAGGAAAGGAGAGTGCCCGGGTCCAGCCCTGGTGGATCCAGGGTGATTCGAAGGTGGAGACGGAGTCAGCGAGAAAAACACTTATTGAGAAATATAAGATTAGATTAGGAAATAATAGTATAGTAGGAAAATTTAGATGGAGGAAAGAAGGCTGAATAACTTGGTTTATGTGGAATACCAATCATCACCTATGTAGGCCACAGGTGTCTTTCTGTTCCCCCGAAGGAGAGGAGGCACTGAAGCCTCCCCGGTCCGATCTTAGAAGCCCAGGCATAATTAGTAGGCTTGGTGAGGACCCACTCCCCAGATGGAAATTCAGCCAGAAGAGGAAAGAAAGAATGACAAGGGGGAATCAGCCTTTCCAGAAACTGATCCCATTTTCTTTATTTTCAGGTTTGCTTATATACCTTTTGTTACACATAGGGATGAATACAAAGTCACGCGGAGGTCAGCAGTCCTGACCTTTATCAGAATCAGGTGCTTTACATAAAAAAAGGTCTTAGGGGTTTTACATCATCTTCTGGCCATGAGGCCTGCTGACACTTCATGACACTCTCTTTCTGATAACCAAAACACTCATTTTTCCCAAGGGTGTTTTTTCTTAAACCAGGCACCACCCTCCAGATAAAGTTACATTCCTATAGGGTGAGGGTGTGGTGAGTTACAATCAAGAAAGGAATTTATCTAACCCAAGGTTAACATGATTAATCTTAAAGGTTAATACTTATTTCTCTTATATGCTAGTTATATTCATTATAAGGGCAGGGAATATAAAGATTTAGCAACAAAACATCNGGTGTAATGAGTTACAATCAAGAAAGGAATTTATCTAACCCAAGGTTAACATGATTAATCTTAAAGGTTAATACTTATTTCTCTTATATGCTAGTTATATTCATTATAAGGGCAGGGAATATGAAGATTTAGCAACAAAACATCAGCCCAACAAGTGAAATCCTTTCACCAATGTTCCCCTTAAGATCTATTTAGTTTTAAGATAATAATAAAGTTACATTTTTACATAGCAAGGACACAGTTATTTATAACAAAGTACAGTGATCTATAACAAAGAAGAAAATTCATTAACTCAACAAATCTAGTATTGCTAACATCAAAACTACTATATTTCTTTTTCTATATTCCAAATACATTGATTAATATATTCCCAGGTGCCTAAGGACATGGAGGCCTGGCGGCAATCATTGACTCAACAGTGAGAGAAGCCCAATGCTAACCAAGACCTTCAAAATACCCCAAACTCTCTGTGCTGTTTATGGTTGAGAGGCAGCCAACAATCATGTGCAGGAGTATGGATAATCCTATCACACAAGCTAGCTTGCCAGCAGAGAGGTATGACACCCCTATCACACCCAGGGCAGGGAATTAAAAGCAATTATTGGCACAACAAATGAAAAACCCTTCACCAATACAATTTCTAATCAATCCACTATACTAATAAATTCTAACTTCCCAAAAGAATCTGCCTTTAATAAATCTAAAACATCTCATGCCTTTCGCTGTTGGGAGGCTGTAAACAATCACATTTGGCCGGACGAACCTATACAGGCAGGCTAGATAACCTTCAGAGGAGTTCGTAAGCTGAAACACTCTTGTCATGCCCAGGAATTTTATCAACTGGAGCTGCAAGTTAACTCCTTCTCCGAGAGAAATGGTTATGGGGGAGAGCTCCCCGTAAAGTCAGAGGTGTAGGTGAGAGCATAAAACAGACTCTGGTTTTGGGGGGTAGATGCTCGGGAACAGGGGGTTTCCTGAGGCCTGATCACGCCTTTGCTTGTGCCAAGCCTCCTTCCTCATGACCTTTGCCATGGGTGGAGTTCCTCACACTGGCCCCCGGCAATTAGAGATCTGTTAAAGCAGTTACTTTAACCTAGTTTGTCTTAGTCCATTTGGACTACTATTACAAAAATACCATAGACTGGCTGGCTTATAAACAACAGAAATTTATTTCTTAGTGTTCTGGGGGCTGAAAAGCCCAAGATCAAGGTGCTAACAGATTCAGTACCTGGTGAGAGCCCACTTCCTGGTTTACAGACAACCAATCATCTTCTGGCTGTGTGGAAAAAGGGTCAAGAGTGCCATGGGTGGAGTTCCTCACACTGGCCCCCGGCAATTAGAGATCTGTTAAAGCAGTTACTTTAACCTAGTTTGTCTTAGTCCATTTGGACTACTATTACAAAAATACCATAGACTGGCTGGCTTATAAACAACAGAAATTTATTTCTTAGTGTTCTGGGGGCTGAAAAGCCCAAGATCAAGGTGCTAACAGATTCAGTACCTGGTGAGAGCCCACTTCCTGGTTTACAGACAACCAATCATCTTCTGGCTGTGTGGAAAAAGGGTCAAGAGAGCTCTTTGGGGGTCTCTGATAAAGGTACTAGGGGTTTCCCCAGTGGCTCAGTGGTAAAGAATCTGCCTGCAGTGCAGGAGCGGCAGCAGATGTAGGCTCAATCCCAGGATCAGGAAGATCTCCTGGAGGAGGGCATGGCAACCAACTGCAGCATTTTTGCCTGGGAAATCCCATGGAAAGAGGAGCCTGGTGGGCTGCAGTTCATAGGGTCACAGAGAATGAGAAACAACTGAAGTGACTGGGCATGCATGTACATAAGGGCACCAGTGCCATTTGCAGGGCTCCACCCTCACAACCTAGTCAAAGGCTCCACCTCCAAATACCAACACAGTGGTTTCAACATTTGGAAGGAAAAAATTGCATTTGGAGGGACACAAACATATAGCATAGGTTGAATCAAGAAAAAAATTGTAAATCATTCTAAAGGCCAAAAGACAGTTTGAAAAAACAGCAAGCATCAGAACCAGACTCATTTGCAGCAAGGATATTAGAATTATCTGTCCAGGAATTTAAAACGACTCTGATTAATATGATAAAGGCTCTAGTATAAAGTAATAATGTGCAAGAACAGATGGGCAATTTAAGCAGAGAAATAGAAATTCTAGGAAAGAATCAAAAAGAAGGGCCAGAGGTCAAAAGCACTGTAATAGAGATGAAGACACAACCAAAGAAGAAAAGTTGACCTTAAGGATGTCACAATAGAAACTTCCAAAACTGAAAAGCAAAGACAAAAAAGAAACCAGAAAAAAAAACAGAATAGAATACCAAGAGCTGTAAGACAACTACAGTTGATTCTTGAAGAACACAAGGATTTGGGTGCTGATTCCTTGTGCAGTCAAAAATCTGCATAGAACTTTACAATTGGCCCTCCTTATGCATGGATTCAACCAACTGTGAATTGTGAGGTACTGAGGTACATAGTTATGGGGGGGGGGGTATCATGGCATCTGGTCCCATCACTTCATGGGAAATAGATGGGGAAACAATGGAAACATTGACAGACTTTATTTTTCTGGGCTCCAAAATCACTGCAGATGGTGACTGCAGCCATGAAATTAAAAGACACTTATTCCTTGGAAGAAAAGTTATGACCAACCTAGATAGCATATTCAAAAGCAGAGACATTACTTTGCTGACTAAGGTCCGTCTAGTCAAGGCTATGGTTTTTCCTGTGGACATATATGGATGTGAGAGTTGGACTGTGAAGAAGGCTGAGCGCCAAAGAATTGATGCTTTTGAACTGTGGTGTTGGAGAAGACTCTTGAGAGTCCCTTGGACTGTAAGGAGATCCAACCAGTCCATTCTGAAGGAGATCAACCCTGGGATTTCTTTGGAAGGAATGATGCTAAAGCTGAAGCTCCAGTACTTTGGCCACCTTATGCGAAGAGTTGACTCACTGGAAAAGACCCTGATGCTGGGAGGGATTGGGGGCAGGAGGAGAAGGGGCCAACCGAGGATGAGATGGCTGGATGGCATCACGGACTCAATGGACGTGAGTCTGAGTGAACTCCGGGAGTTGGTGATGGACAGGGAGGCCTGGCGTGCTGTGGTTCATGGGGTAGCAAAGAGTCGGACACGACTGTGCGACTGAACTGAACACATCCACTGAGTCCATGATGCCATCCACCCATCTCCTCCTCTGTCGTCCCCTTCTCCTCCCACTTTCAATCTTTCCCAGCATCAAGGTCTTTTCTAATGAGTCAGCTCTTCGCATCAGGTAGCCAGAGTATTGGAGCTTCAGCGTCAGTCCTTCCAATGAATATTCAGGACTGACTTCCTTTACAACTGACTGGTTGGATCTCCTTACAGTCCAAGGGACTCTCAAGAGCCTTCTCCAAAACCACAGTTTAAAAGCATCAGTTCTTCAGTGCTCAGCCTTCTTTATGGTCCAGTTCTCACACGCACATATGAGTACTGGAAAAACCATAGCTTTGACAATGATGGATGTATAAATGAAACGTGCTTCATCTATGCAATGGAATATTACTCGACAGTAAAGAGAACTGAAGCACGCCACAGCATGGCTCATGGGTGAACACTTTACTAAGACGCCAGCCACAGACACGACCGTCCTACGGTCGCGTCTGGAAGGAAAGGACAGGACAGGCCAGTCGACGGCCAGGGAAAGCAGGCAGGTAGCTGCCGAGGGCGAGGAGGGTAGCAAGTGCGGCCAGTGGGCACCGAGGTTCTTGGGGAAACGCTCTCGGGAGACCGCTGGGGGCTGAGGGTCAGGACTCCGGGCTTTCCCTGCCAGGGCGCGGACTCAGTCCCTGGTCAGGGGACCGGCACCGCACGAGCCCAGCGGTGCCGTCACAAAACGGAAGAGAGAAGGAACCTCGGAAGCACATCATGGGGGCGGCGGCACAGCTCCCAGGAGGCCCTCGAGACGGCCGGCCACAGGCTTCACCGCGTGGGTCGCGTGACTCGCGAATCAGAGCTCGACAGGCTGCCATCAAAGAAGAGATGCTGACCGTCCTCTGTGTGCACGGGCGGCTCAGCCTCCACCCACACGTGCTCACTAACACACGTGCGTGTCCTGATCTCCAAGCCCAGGCCAGTCAGCTCCACCTTCCCGTTTCAGAAAGTATCTACCTCATCTAAACACTCAGACAGGCTCAACCTTCCCCGATGCAGCTCTGTGCGTCTCGCAGCCAGCTCCCCACACCAGTACCTGACTGTAAATACCGTCTGCTTCGAGCTCTCGACACAGAGGGCTCCAGAGCTGCAGCCCTGTGCTCGGGCGCCAGGCACTCGGCAGAGTCCGGCGGCCCAGACGAGCCGCCTCTCGTGTGTCTGCCCCGGGGGAGCACGCATGACGACAGGAGGGGTCACGGGTCACGTGGCGTCCAGGCGGCCCCAGTTCCTGTGAGAACTCACAGAGGACCCACGCCCACCACTCGATCTGCCGCCCCCCGCCCGGGCATCACCTGCGTCACTTAGAAGGGGGCAGGAGCCCTTCTGGGCCCACCTGCCAGGGCCCGAGCCCTGGGGAGGCCTGAGACTGAGAACAGGGTGTTTCTGCCTCGGGGCACTGTCCACAGGAGCCGCCAAGGCCCAACAGCACCCTACAGGACTCCCGGGAGCTGGGCACGGACAGGAGGCCAACAGGCCGGCCTGGGCACCCACGCACTGCCCTCCCACAGCTGTCCCACGGCCTGGCCCCTGCCCCATGCGCTGCCCCCAGGGCTTACCCGGGTCTTGGCCTTCAGGAACACGTGGCTCTCCATGTCCTTGCTGGACTTGCTGTGGGCCACTCCAGCCTTCCTCATGGCATCTTCACTGGAATGCAAAGGGGGAGAGACGTTGACACGGGCTCCCGGGCCGGCGCCCTCGCAGCAGCTGTCCGGGGCCCACGGGTGGCCAGCCCGCCAGCCTGGCCGTGAACGGCGGTCACCCTGGCAAGAAAGCAGCCGCCTGCTCGGCTGGCAGTGGGGCCAGCCTAGGGCTGCTCACCACCAGCATAGCTGACAGTAGAGTGGCAGCTGCCTCCAATCCCTGCCCTCCCAACTCCGGCACCAAGAGCAACAGGACCCATGCAGAACTGAGGGACCACGCCAGCCACCTCAGTCCCCCAAGGCCAAGTCCCCACATCCAGGTCCTCCCGGGGAGACCAAGGAGATGAGCCCGACCTCACCAACCTCCAGCTCAAGGCAGATGCCGACCTCACAGATGCCAGCGCCCACACAGCAAGACACCGAATCGGAGCCAGGCCCCCATCACGCAACGGCCTGCAGGGCGGCAGCCGTGCGCACAGCTGTGCTGGAGCCTCTCTGGGTGGCAGGACACACCGTGCACCCCCACACAGGGAAGGCCAGGTGCGTACCTGTCAGGAAGGGGGGGCACCCGGCTCGGGCCCGGGCCCCCTGCTTGCAGGCCCCGTTCTCCCCTGCAGGATGGGTCTCCCCGCCTTTCTCTCCAGAGCTGGGCTCACTGATAAAGAACCCTGCACCCCCACAATGGAATCCAACAAGCCTGGCCCCCACCGTGGGCTTCTGACAGTTCCAAATACACCCACACCCTGGGCACTGCGAGTGTGCAGGGGGCTGCAGGACCACATCTGCCATCCCTAAAGAAACCCCAGGAAGGACGCGGAGTGCTGAGACAGACGGATCTGCACTGACATGTGAAGAAAAGTAAAATGCCAAGGACCCACCCCAGTGCCAGGTAACTCATTCTCCACGTGAGGTCAGGGTTCCCACCTCCCGCCTCCCGCCTCCTTCCCCGAGCCTGCACCTGCGCTGGGCCCAGAGGCAGCAACAGGCTCCTGCTGGAGAGGCAGCCAGGGCGGAGGAGACCCACGCACCAGCAGACATGCAACCACGCTCAGGAAGAGGCGACGGGAAGGTCGCGGGAGCTCAAGGCCAGACCCCGGCGGGCCGGGGGGGCGCGTGGCAGGGGCTCCACACAGAGTGGGCTCTGAGACCCCAGCACCTCAGACGAGGTGACTGAGCAGACCCATCTCGGGGGCCGGGGGGCCGCCCCTCTGCCCAGGCAGAGCTCCACTGGCCTCTGGTCCAGACCGGACCCACCACCCGGGCCTGTGTCCCCCAGCCGGAGCCCAGAGCCCACCTGCAGGGATACACCAGGAAGCCCCTGCAGCCTGGCCGCTGTGCCCACCACCGCCCAGAAGACACCTGGGGGCCTCCTCTTCGGGCTCAGTCCTCAACCCGCATCTCACCACGCCCGGGCCGCTCTGCGGTGGCCCCCGCCTCCAGGCCTCCACAGTGGGGAGCTCCGCTCAGGCAACGTCCAGCCCTCGCCCCCGACGCTGTGTGCCCCTGGCGGCTGTGTCTGCACGTGAGCCGGATGTGCGCTCGGGCCACGGGCCCTGGCCACCCAGACCCCCGCCCGGGACCCTGTGCAGGTGCCTGAGCGTCCCTCCTGCAGAGGGCTGATGGCGCAAGGCCGCCTCACGGAGTCATGCTGAGGTTACCGGAGGAACACGTCAGGCACACAGGAAGCACAGGATGTGAAGGGAGCCGGTCGGAGAACAGTCTCGCCGGAACCGCCCACCCACGCTCCTGTCCCTCCTGACGCCCCTCCTCAGGGTGGCCTCCCCAGGTGTGACGGGGACCGGGTTCCCAGCACCCCGCCCTCCCTCTGGGGCCTGTGCCGAAGCTCCTGGCCTCAGGGGGACCGGGTGCCCTCCGCCCACCCAAAGGCTTTCATGCCACCAAAGAAAACTTGCCCGATTCGGGAACCATGACACCATCAGCCAACGGACCTCCCGGGAGTGGAGGTCTCTGCAGCCCTGCCCTGCTCCCAGGCTACCTGGCCAAGTGCCGCCTGTGTGTACAGGTTTTTTTTTCAGCCACTGCAGGACAGAAGCCTGCGGCTGGCGGCTGACCCTGCACTCAGCGTAAGGGGCAAGGCCCTCTGAAGCACAGCACCAGGCGCACAGCACAGAGCGGGAAGGGCTGGCCAGGCAGGAGCTGCTGAGGCCTGCCCCCAAGGCCCCAGGGCGAGGCCTTGCAGCAAGGCCACCGAAGTGGAGCCCGGAGCCCAGGTCACTCCGAAGCTGACTGAGCCCCTTCGTAACCATCGCCGAAAGCCCCGTCCTCCCTGATCATCACGAGCGAGCTTCCTGACTCCCCAGTCAGCAAAGAGGCCCACTCCAGCGAGCACTCCACTGACCACTTCACACCAGCCTTCCAGCAGGAATTCTCTTTGTCCTGAGGCTATACAAACTGGCATTAACTCAGGAAAGCTGCCGACTCTCCCTTGGGAGGAAAGGCCCACTGCACGCACGGTGCCTACGTTACTTCTGCTCTTTGTTCTTAATAAACTCACTGCCTTCTGAAATGCTCTACGTCTGGAAATTCTGTTCCTACCTGTGCTTGGACTGCCCCATCACTTGGTGTCCCGTACGGGGCTCTGTGTCTGGAAATTTTATTCCAACCTGCACTCGGAAACGAGGTTCGTCCCACATTTTTATCAGCCACCCATCAGAGAGAGGAGAAGTTCAAGCCCTGCCCTGAGGTCCAAGGAGGGGTGCCAGGGCCGGAGGCGAGCTCCCCACACCTGCAGCACAGCCGGGGGAGCTGACTGGTGAAGCGCGGCTCGGGCCAGCACAGCAGAGAACTGTCCCACCCTCCCGAGATGCCGTCAGGCACCAAGGAAGCCGGGAGCCTGCCTGCGACTCACACGTCTACAGGGTTCGTACTGTTGAGTCAGAAAAGACCCGAGCTTTCTCTGGTTTGCCCCTTCAAGCATTATGCTCTCCTGGGCAGCGGATTCTTTAAAAATCGTGGACTTTTTTGGAAAGAGGACAATCAAGGATCAGCCAGAATGAAAAACGAGTGAACACGCACGTACACAGGTTCCAGTGCTCACTGCGGCTCTCGGGAGAGGAACCCACCCACAGAAGAACAGAGCCACGTGGAGGGGGAGGCGCCAGCTTGAGTCAGAATGCAAACACACACATTCCCTGTAATAGCCTCGCTTGAATAAAAGTAACACCAAATAAGAGCTGAAAACCCAGGTGGAAAGAGGGACTGAACCTGCAGGCATAATTTCCACTTGCCTTCACAGAGCCCTGACCACGGGCTCCCACACACCTACCACGACAGGTCAAGATCCCCTGGAGACGCTCTGCAGGAAGAAGCAAATATCAAGAAACTACCTTTATTATCCAAGCACGACAGACACGCCATTGCATCCATTTAACAAGAACAGGACACTGTAAAACCAGAAAAGTCAGGTTAATAGTTATTAGACGCTAGCAGGGAAAGGTCAGAGATAGAACTGAAGACGTCTCCCGCAGGGCAGAGCCAGAGCCAGCAAACAGGAGACAGAGACCAGCAGAGGGCTGAGGCCGCAGAGGCATGGGGAGGCGCACACCGCAGAGCTGCGGGAAGGGAGCCCCCGGGGAGCGAGTGGAGGAGCATTACCTGAAGCACCGCCCCGAGCTGGGGAGCAAGGCGAGCTGCCCTGAAGCTCTCCAAGACGAGAGGCTCCCAACCTGGGACCAAGCAGCAGCGGATGGGCAACTCAGGCCCCGGGGAGCCCCTCCACTGAGGAGGCAGCATGCACCGGGACGCACCAGGACGGACGCGCCTCCCCGGAGCCCCTCTTGGAGGCTGCTGGGCTGAGACGCTGAGCCAAAGGGGAGGGAGCCTCCACGGAGCAAAACCCCGACAGCAGGGCCCTGCGGGACGCCAGCCCTGAGAGGGCCCCGCCGCCAGGCCGCCAGAGCGAGGTGGGGAAGGACAGGCGGCCCCGTGGTACCAAGAGGCCGACCAGAGAGGGCTCGGCGCACAGCACTCCCTGCGGGAGAGCCCACTCCCAGCGGCGCAGCCCAGCACCCAGGGGGCTGCGCTGGGGGCAGGAAACGGTGGGACACAGCTGGCTGAGTCACCAGCTGCAGGCAGATGCTCCTGGCCTGAAAGGAGGACGCCCGCCCGCCCTCACAGCAGCCAGGAGCCTATCTCAAGCTACATCCCAGACCTCGATTCCCTGTTTTCTCCTCACGTCCCTGTTGGTCTGACGGAGCTCTGCAGTTTCTCTGAAAAGATTCCTCAACGGCGATGAGGCCCAGGGAAAGGAGACCTAGAGAAGCTGCCGCTGCTCTCAGGAGGGTGTGTCTTATTTGAGCTGGAGAAGCCACACGAGCTTCGTCATCCTCTCCACTCTCCACGTCTGACTCATCTGGGCACTGACCCCAGGGCTCCAGGCCTGGATCACGGCGGCTCCCCAGCTTCCAGCCCTGAGTGCGTCCCAGCCACCCCAAGGCAACCACCCGGTAAGGATGGTCTGTGTCAAGCCAAGAGCTTACGAAAGTGCTTATCCCACAGGACCTGTGAAGTGTTTGGGAGGAGCAAAGCCGTGTCTTCCAGAGGTCCGCACTTGATTCGGGCAGTGAAGATCACACGGTGTCTGAGATGTGACTGAAAACGGTCTAGGGGAGGGGGACAGAGAGAGGGAGGGGAAACGCTGGTCCCATGACGTGAGCTCTCCAAGTAGTGGGGAGACCGCGCTCCCATGATCCCCACTTCTGTGAAGCGTTGGAGAAGTCCTAATGGAACTTTGAACAAGATAGGAGATAGCAGGGTCATCTCATCTGGCGCAAGCCTGCTCATACCCTCATCCTGTCAGAGCCCCCCGGCCTTACAGCTGCTGTTTTAACCCTCATCAAAGGCTCCCGGCGGGGAGGCGGGGACACAGAGTCTTTAGGGCAGGAGCACACTGTGCCCCCTCCGCCTGGCAAAGCAATAAAGTGTCCTTTGCTACTTCACCCAGACAGACAAACAGGGTCGTTTCAAGCACAAAGGAAGACACTGGAGATGCGTGAAGGCGCATGTCCATGAGTGTCCTGCAGTAGGGTCTAGGCAGGGCAGATACCAGCCTCAGAAACCTGCTCCAGTCACCAGCAGGCGGTCCAGTCCCTCCCACCCAGACAGACCAGAGGCTCGCCGGGTCTCCGTTCAGTTCAGTCGCTCAGTCATCGCCGACTCTTTGTGACCCCAGGGACGGCAGCACGCCAGGCCTCCCTGTCCGCCACCAGCTCCCAGAGCTCACTCAGAGTCAGTTCACAGAGTCGGCGATGCCCTCCACCCATCTCCTCCTCTGTCGTCCCCTTCTCCTCTCGCCTTCAATCTTTCTCAGCATCAGGGTCTTTTCCAATGAGTTAGTTCTTCGCATCAGGTGGCCAGAGTACTGGAGTTTCAGCATCAATCCTTCCAGTGAATATTCAGGACTGATTTCTTTAGAATGGACTGGTTGGATCTCCTTGCAGTCCAAGGGACTCTCAAGAATCTTCTCCAACACCACAGTTCAAAAGCATCAATTCTTCAGCGTTCAGCTTTCTTTATGGTCCAACTCTCACATCCATACATGACCACTGGAAAAACCATAGCCTTGCCTAGACGGACCTTTGTCGGCAATGTCTCTGCTTTTTAATATGCTGTCTAGGTTGGTCATAGCTTTTCTTCCAAGGAGGAAGCGTCTTTTAATTTCATGGCTGCAGTCACCATCTGCAGTGATTTTGGAGCCCAAGAAAATAAAGTCTGTCAATGTTTCCATTGTTTCCCAATCTATTTGCTATTAAGTGATGGGACCAGATGCCATGATCTTAGTTTTTTGAATGTTGAGTTTTAAACCAGCCTTTCGGAGAAGGAAATGGCAACCCACTCCAGTGTTCTTGCCTGGAGAATCCCAGGGACAGGAAAGCCTGGTGGGCTGCCGTCTATGGGGTCGCACTGAGTCTGACACGACTGAAGTAACTTAGCAAACCAGAGGTGGACTCGTTCACAGAGCCTCAGGGGACAGCGTGTAGCATGGCAGGCCCTCTGCAGAGGCATAGAGTCCGGTTCATGGCAAATGCTCTTCCATTTCCACCACTGGTGTTCAGCTCCCCCCAGAGATGCCCACAGGAGCCGGTCTGTAAACAGAGGATCCCCCAGTGTTGGTCGTAGGCTGTGTTCACCCTCACCTCAACAGCACCTTAAATCTAATCAGCTAACTAGGACCTGTACATTGAAACCTGCAACACATTAGAAACGTGTATTTAAAAACAATTAACCATACTGACCGATTTTTACCTGGGAAATTGTAAATATGAAGTGTTGGGGTTTCTTTTCTTTTCTTTTTTTTTTTTTAAGAAAAGGAGACATTCACCGCTCTCACGTGCCATTTGTCCTCAGAGGGCGGCTTTACTTTTTTGGTAAAGGAACAAGCTGCTGATCTTGACAAAGAGTTCATATATAATTGTTATTACAGAGGAATTGCTATTACTCATGTTTTAAAAATATCTATTAAACATTATTAAACTTGATCGGGAGGGCCAAATAAAGTTTTATTGGAAAAAAAAAAAACAACCAGCCTTTCCACTCTCCTCTTTCACTTTCATCAAGAGGCACTTAAGTTCCTCTTCACTTTCTGCCATAAGGGTGGTGTCATCTGCATATCTGAGGTTATTGATATTTCTCCCGGCGATCTTGATTCCAGCTTGTGCTCCATCCAGCCCGGCATTTTGCATGATGTCCTCTGCATAGAAGTTAACTAGGCAAGGTGACAACATACAGCCCTGACGTACTCCTTTTCCAATTTGAAACCACTGTGTCTAGCCTTGTGAGAACTGGAACCACGGACACACAAGTCCCAGCCAGAGTCCCCCAGGGCATGGACTGTGGTCGTGAGAGAGCCACCACTCAAAGTGAACCCAGAGTATCATTCCACTTCAAAAACAGGGGGCTGTGTGTGTACTGGCATATTTAAAATGCATACACATCAAGTCAAATGCCCAAAGAAACAAGACTGAAGGAAAGAGATAAAAATGTCAGCAACAGCCACCTCTGGGCAGAGAGAGCATGAAAAACACCCTTCTGCTTTGAAACCACGCTGCTGGATCGGGCTTTCCGCTCCCATGTCCTCTCCCTCCGCTCCTCGGAAACCGCCACTGGCGCCACCTGGGAAAGCCCCCAGCTGGCGCTAAGAATGTGAAGGCCAGACCTGGAGGCAGGGTCCAGAGAGCCAGCGCTGCACCCAAGGAGCCAGGGCCAGGGGCCTGGGGGCGGGGTCACGCAGCTGGCGGCTGCCAGGCGCACGACAGGAGGGTTAGGGGGTGGAGCCGGCCAGGAGCCGCGGCGGAGAGAACCTGCCGCACACGAGGACGAGCATCGCGCAGGTGGGCTCAGCAAAGCCCAGACCCAGGGGTGGACAGCGTGGCATTCGAAGGACGGCACGTGCGGGAGCAAACATCTCCGTGGCCAGGAAGCCAGGAAGCCAGGGCCAGCTCTGCACCGGCTGCAGCACAGGGCGCCGGCCCGTTCAGGACGCAGCCTGGGCGGTGGGGGGGCTTTGCTTCAACACAAAGACACAGGATGGGAGTCTGGGGAGGGCCCTGGGCCCCAGCCCCACCCCTCAGTTTTAGTGCCCAAATCAACCTCCGCCCTGGGCGGGGGTCCCCAGGTCCTCCCTGGGGTGACTCAGTACCCGATGGCTGTGAAGGGTCCCGGTGGCCCACAGGGCCCTCTCTCCACTCGACAACAGGGTCTCCAGCCCACACCCGGGAGCTAGATCACTCTCTCACACCGTGCCTCTGACGAAAACGGAAAGGACGCTGGAAAGGGGGAGAGGACGGGGTCAGCAGGGATGAGGTGGGCACTGCCCCAGCCCCGGAGCCTGGACAGGCTTCGGGGAGCAGGCGCCCGGGCAGCGCCTTCTGCCCCTGCCTGCCCCGCCCGGCCTGGATGCCGAGGGGCTGAGCAGAGGCCACCGGGTCACACCCGCCCTGGTCCTTACCCTGGTCCCCAGGTCAGGAGGAGCACCCGCTGCTCATCACCAAGTCGGAGCAGAGCCCAGTGAGGATTGGTGAGCGGAGAGAGGACACGCCCGAGCGCTCTGCCGTCACAAACAGCCTCAAAAATGACAAGTTCAAGCGCCTTCTCCAAGCACTCACTGTGCCAAGCACGTTACTGCACCTGGGTACACAGCTCATTCAGGCAGAGTCCGTTACTAACAGGCCCCGCCTGGGTTACAAGGCATGCCTTCTTTTGTTTGCCTTTGGCAACACCCCACAGTTTGAGGGACGCCCCCACCAGGGGTGGAACCGCACCGTTGGCAGTGACAGGGCCAAGCAAGAGACCACCAGGCTCCTCACGGGCAGAGCTTCTTATGAAAGTGGAGGGCACGGCCCCTGCCCTCTGGATTGTGGTTTCGAGGTAATCACACCTGGGCTGCTAACTACCCTCCCCTGTCTCCAGGACCAGGTACTCCTTTGCTTATCTGCCAAGCAGAGCCATCCAGGAACAGCCTGGACTCCCCTGTCTACACGGCTCCACACCGCTTTCCACACCCCTCTCTGCAGCCGCCCAACATCCCTCACCCAAGACGAGGCACCCACGGGTGCACACGACAGAGGGAAGTGCCCACGTCCTGCTCCCACGAACTGCTAACACTGCTGGCGGCAAAGCGCGTGAGCACGAGTGCCAGAGCCGCACGAGCGAGAGCCCGCCCGAGAGAGCCTGCCAGTTCCCTTCAGGCCAGGGTGCATCCAACAAACTCAGGAGGAAGCAGGACCACTGTGGGCGGAGCCATCAGGGGTCAGCAGTGGGGATGGTGCCAGACCTCCGACAGGGAAGAGGAGAGACTGCAGCCAGAGGCATGGAGCAGGGGGGCAGAGGCGGGGAGGCAATCTGGACAGGCAGCTTCAGATGGAAAGCAGAAGCCTCTCAGCAGGGGTGGGAAGGGCAGAACCGCCTTCAGGCAGCCGTGCTGGCACCGGGCCAGGCAAGGGAGGCTGCCCACCCTGACTCACAGCACGGGGCAACTCGCCAGCTCCCAGCAGCTGGAGGCGGCCGCGGCCCTGCTCCCCCCCTGCACACGGGGTCCTGATTCACGCAAGTACATGTCGACTATTAAACTACACAGCACCCACGTGTACTACAAATTACAAAGCAAACTAAAAGCACTCAGACAACAGGCCAGAGCTAGCGACTTAAACTCAGCCTGCTCCCGACGTCCACGGCTCGTGGGGACGCCGGCTTGCCTGCACCCCACATGGGTGGTGCTGTGAGCTTCTCAGACTCTGAGATGAGCATCCATCAGGGTGACCCACGGCCACCCCGGGAGAGGCAGGAAGCAACCGTGACTCGAGAATGCTCGCGATGTTCCTGCTGGAGGGGCTCAGACCAGGGGACAGCAAGCACTCCAACAATCCAGATGTGAACTGTGGGCGAGGCGGCCACAGAGCGCCGGGGTGGGGTGGGGTGGGGGCCAACCAGGTGTGCTGGGAGGGCAAGGGGCACGGGGCCTGGTGCTGAGCCAGGGAAGCAAGCAGGAGGCAGGCCAGCCAGGCCCAGAGCTAGGCGCCTGTGAGGGTCTGGGGCAGCCTGGCATGGTAGGGACGGCAGGGGGGCGGGCACAGACTCTGGAGGAGGAATCGGCACGGAGCTGAGCCCACCAGCTGCCAGCCAAACACTCTGGGCGTCAGAGTGACTGGGGACAGCGGGTGGAGTCCATGAGGCGAGAGCTGACAACTTGAAGCCGAGTACTCAACACACAGGTGTGGCGGGGTCTTTACTCGGTTCTATGACCCATTTTGAATTTTTAAAAAGCCACCAGAATTCCTTTAAAAACTGACCTTTAGGGTTCATGACCGACATCACTGCCCTCAGGGATACTCTTCTGGCGCAGTCTTCCTTGCCCTTCATGAAGTGATCACGGTCCTTCCCACCCGAGAATGCCCACCTAGGGTCCTGGACCAGCCGCGGCCACCAAGTCAGGAATGGCACCAACGGCTGGACGATTTCTAGCCAGGAAGCGACGTGAGCGCTGCAGCCCGTGAGGCCGAAGGTCAGTGGGGCTTGCAGCGCTGTGTCAGCCACCCTGTGGGACCCAGTGGCCCCAGGGGAGCGGCTAAAGCTGCCAACAGGAAGCCCGCTGGCAGTGGCCCCGAAGCCCGGCTTGGGCTAACCTCCACCCCCGGTGGCCCCAGAGGCATGGCCACCCTTTCGGACGGAAAGGCAGTTTGCCTCGAGGCGGTGGCTGAGCCAACAGGCCAGCTCCTGCAGCCGGGCGCAGAGCACGCCCCCACATTTCAGCTGCCCTCGCCCCTCAGATCACTCTCACTCCTGGTCTAGGGGAGCAGGGCCAAGGCTCAGGACCCTGAAGTCAGGGTCTCACCGATCACGTTCTGCTGCTTCACTGGGACTTATGGTTACCAGACAGGGCCCTGGCCTCGGGGCGCAGACATCCTGGTGGTGGGCTGTACCCAGACACCAGCCCAGCCATGTGGATGACACCTGGCGAGGAAGAAAGTGATCGTCTCAGCAGCCTCTGTGCTGGAGAACAAGGCGAGAGTCTCACCATGGAAGCCCGGGGCTGCTGCGGCCTGCGGGCCAAGCCAGGAAAAGCATCCGCCAAGGCTCAGCGGTTTCTGCCCGAGGGAGGGACCACAAGCCCCAGGCAGGCTGCAGATGCGCAAGCTTCAGGACGCTCCCCACCCTCTGAAGGCCTCTCCAGACCCTTGCAAGTGCGGTCAGGTGCTCTCCTCGGCTTTTGTGCGTGTTTCATTTTGTTTCTGGGTAACAGCACTCAGCACGCTCCTTCCGGTCGAGGCTGAAATCTCCGCACCTCCTAGGTTGCAGACCTGGATCTCCCACGTCCCTTGGGGGCTGTGGCAGAAGAGGCGGCTGACCTGTTGCTCCCCGCCACCCGCGACTCCCCTCCGCACTCCCTCCCTGACCCTGGCCCCCCGACTGGAGCCCTGACCAGGGCTGCCCTGGCCTCCTCCAGCCCTGTCTCCTCCCCTTGGGATCTGTCAGCCCAGAGGACGTTCATTCACTCCACGCCTGAAGGTGCGACCTACTGGGAGCTATCAATACAAAACTCAAGCCGCTTAAGGCAGCTCTTTCCCACACTCACAGTGCTGCTCATTTCTCACACGCTTGTTCTCCGGAAGCCGACAGATCAGACCTGTGTGCGCAACACTCACCCAACGACCCCAGAAGGCAGGGCTAAGGCCCACAAAGGCCAGCTGGGGGGCCCTCAGGGGCTGCTCTTGCGGTCCTGCAGGGAAAGCAGGTGTTCCACAAAGAGCGCATCTGAGCCCGCCGAGAGATCCCAGCTACGCTCCCCAGAGGCTCCTGTGGGCGTCATGGGTCTCCTCACCACCTTCTCCGGCCCCTCCTCCTGCCAGGGCCCAGGTCGGGGCATCAGCGAGCCCCCAGCCCTCCGCTCCCCTCCCGCCAGCCCTGTGAGACAGACTGGACTCCTGCCTTCGAGGAGATGGCCAGAAAGCTGGCGTGCCCGAGGTCACCCAGCTACCAGGTGGAGAAAGCACGGGCTCCCAAGCTTCAGCGTGCGCACTGGAGCCGGTCGCATGGGCCAGCGGCTGAGACAGAGGCTCACACAGCCCCCAGGACGCCGCCTGCTCCTGCACGCTTCAGCAAGTGCCGCACACGCCAGGTGTCATTTTCACAGGATCAGAGTCTTGCGGGGAACTCACAGGGCCAGAGGTACATTACAGGGGGTGACCCACTCTAGGCAGGGTGGGCAGGACCTGGAGGATTTGATATTGTAGCAGACCCTATCAATGAAGAGAAGGGGCTAGTCAG